>JANZLQ010000089.1:42422849-42480524 GCA_026212715.1 Elanus axillaris | reverse complement strand
AAGGTCTCTCGCCAGCGCCGGGAGCTGTGGTGAGTCGCGCATCCTCTCCTCCGTGTCCTGGCCCACCCTTCTTTGGATGTCTGCCTGTCTCCCACTTAGGTGCATGACTCCTCCAAACCTGTTACTCTTCTGCCAGCTCTGCGCGTTATCCTGTTGCCTTTGAAACTTTAATACGCCTCTCTCTAACCAGCTGCTTCTCCCTGGTTTTTATTTTTTGTGCACTGCCTTGTACTGTGTTGCTTTTTAAAATTTAATTTCTGTCTCTCCCCCTCTCTGTCTCCCTGACCTTGTATTTTAATTCCTCCCTCTCTGTCCTGTACCCAGTTGATTGGGACTGGCTGGGCATCGGTCAGTTGCTGGCGAGCAATTGTTTTCATTTGCATTGCTTGTTTCTCTTGGGTTTTCTTTTCCTCTCTCTGTTCCCCCCCCCCCCTTACAACTTTTTTAAAAAGGGTCTTTTTAATTATTAAACTTTTTATATCAGCCCATGAGTTTCTCACATTTACCCCTCCCCATTCTCCCCCCAACCCGCTGTGGGGGAGTAAGTGAGCAGCCGGATGGTGCTTAGTTGTCAGCCAGGGTTAAACCGGGATGCTACATCTACTTTTATGAAGCTGCCTGTTGCTATTTTTCAATTATTTCCTGTCTGTTGTGTACCCCGTTGCTTTTAAAATTTGCTTTCTAGGTCTACTTTTATCCAGTTCACTGTCAGTATTTTTTAATTTTTTACTCTCTGTCCTGTGCCCTGTCAACTTTGAAATTTCCTTTCTTTTTCTCAGTTTTAGTTCACTGTGGCTATTCTTTAAATTTTTTCTGTCCTGTACCCAATCAATTCTTAAATTTTCCTTCCATGTTTACTTTTATCAAGCTGTTCATCACTGGTTTTTTGATTTTTTTTCCCCACTGTTGTGTACCCTGTTGCTTTTTACTTTTTCTTTCTATGTCTGCTTTAACCTGTTGGCTGTCTTTAAGTTATTGCCATCTGTGGTGTAGCCCATCACCTTGAAAATTTCCTTCCTATGTCTGTTTTAGTTCGCTGTCCCTATTTTTAATGTTTCCTTGATTTCCTTAATGCTGTGGTTTTAAAATGGTCTTTCTATGTCTTCTTTTATCTAGTAACTGTTTCTATTTTTTAATTCTTTCCTGTCTGTCACGAACTGTGCTGCTTTTAAAACTTTTTCTCTACGTCTACTTTTATGTAGTTCACTGTCCCTATTTTTCAATTTTTTCTCTCGTAATTCTTTAACTTTTGAAAGCTTTTTTCTAGGTGTACTTTATTTCCTACATCTACTTTTATCTAGCTCCTGTCCCTAGTTTTTAATTCTTCCTTGTCTGTTGTTGTCCTGGTTTTGGCTGGGATAGAGTTAATTGTCTTCCCGGTAGCTGGTACAGTGCTGTGTTTTGAGTTAGGTATGAGAAGAATGTTGACAGCACACAGATGTTTCCAGTTGTGGCTCAGTAATGTTTAGACTAAAGTCAAGGATGTTTCAGCTTCTGCTGCCCAGCCAGCGAGAAGGCCGGAGGGGCAGGAGGAGCTGGGAGGGGACACAGCCGGGGCAGTGACCCAACCTGGCCAACGGGGTATTCCAGACCACGGGACGTCATGCCCGGTACATAAACTGGGGGGAATTGGCCTGGGGGAAGGATCGCTGCTCGGGAACTGACTGGGCATCAGTAGGCAAGTGGTGAGTGATTGCATTGCATGTCACTTGTTTTGATTATTATTATTATCTCAAATTATTTTATTATCTTCCTTTCTGCCCTATTAAACTGTCTTTATATCAACCCACGAGTTTAACTTTTTTCCACTCGATTCTCTCCCCCAACCCACTGGGTAGTGGTGGGAGTGAGGGAGCAGTTGCTGTCTGGGGTTAAACCACGACAGTTGGATAGGTTCTCAGTTTTAGA
The DNA here is from genome assembly GCA_026212715.1 of Elanus axillaris. Classification (NCBI taxonomy): domain Eukaryota; kingdom Metazoa; phylum Chordata; class Aves; order Accipitriformes; family Accipitridae; genus Elanus; species Elanus axillaris. Next base: position 42,478,616 of record JANZLQ010000089.1, on the reverse strand, counting down.
ATTTTCTTTATGTCTCCATTTATTTAGTTTGTTGTCCCTATTTTTAATTTTTTTCCTCCTTTAATGCTTTCCTTCTTTAATTTCTTTTCTACGTCTAGTTTTATCTAGTTTTCTCTCCCTATTTTTAATTTTTTTCTCCTGTGCCTTGTACTCTTTTGGGTTTTTTTTAAATTTTGTTTCTATGTCTCCTGTGCCACCACCCTGTTTAGTTTAGGGTTTATCAGACAACCCAGGGCTAAGCTGTCTGCACAGCTCCTGTGAGCTGTCTCTGCAGAATGCCAGGACCTTAAGGCAATCCATGGCTGGGTCGCTTTTGTAACCTCTCACGAGTCACCTGTGTGCGCCAGACACAGTGAAACTTGTTTGCGAACTGTGAGCCGGACAAGCCATACACTTGTCCTGTATTCAGAAACACTGTTGTGTGATAAATTTCAGCTTATTTAAGTTTCAGTGAATTGCTTTTTTTCGGTTCAGAGTAAGAATATGTTCTCAGGTAAGACGTTTGTTTCCATTTATACAACTTACAATTCAGTAATAAGCAACAGATGGAAAACTAATATCCAAATTCTCTTGTACAAGATGTCTTGTGAATGCCCTCTCTTCGTTTTATAAAAACAGGCCAATTTCCAGTTCTGTAAGCGTCATTTAAAAAAATGGATGACAAGCACAAAGAAATAAAAGTAGAAAGAACTGACTGAAGCTGAGTTAAGTGGTGTGAAATATAGTACTATATCTTCTGAATATTAAACTGAAGGCTGTTTAATTCCCAGCGAAACCCAGCATGTACATTCAGCGCTAGACTGGAATTTTCAAACCTATTTTGTAGAGAATGGGTGGAGATGTGCAGGAGCCTTTTGGGGCAGAAAAAGGATATAAAAAAATAAGTAAGCCAGTTTATTTTGTTGGGTGGCTAAAAGTCACAAAACATCCATTGCTTAAATTCTTAAAGTTAATAACTACCTATCTAGGTTTGGTGTGGATTTTCTTTCATTTGCTTTTACGTTTTGCATTGTTAAGCTGGTTCCTAAATAGCTGTAATTTACTGTGTGTTCCTGTGTTGGATGAAGACCGGGTTGCAGCAGGTGTGGCGTTGCTGCCTTTCAAAGAGTATTTTCAGCCCCGCGCTGTTCTAACTGCGCTGATGGTTCAGTGGATGTCCATCAGAGGCGTTAAGGGGCAGAAGAAGAAATTTTTGCTTTTCACTACGAGGTTGCAACTTGTTTTACTGAGGGCAAACATGGAGGGTGTTTGCTAGCTCCAGTGTTGCTTTGTGTCCTTTCTCCTCCTTCTCGCAGTCTCTGGGTGACAGTCACAGCTGAGGACTTACAGAACCTGTTATTTCTCGCTGGGTTTTGAATGCTCTGGTGTACCGCTGTTGGGTGGAAAGGCAATATTCTGCAGTGCTGTACTGCCTCCTGGTGGCTTTTCAGTTTATTTCCGAAAATATGGTATCGGAATGGAAAAACCACCACTTTGGCGTGTAGCGTAACTAACTAGAGTATTTCTGCTTTCCTTTTGACCCCGTAGGATGGCGACAGCCGCGAGCAGAGGCAGTGGCTGGCAGAGGTGCCTGGGACGTCTGCGCTGTCCCGCTGAGTTGGGGCAAGAAGGGGAGAAGTTTCGGCCGGGCCGTGCTGGCCGTCCCTGCAGCTGTTTTTTCCTGCATCCCCTTCCAAGGCCAATGTCTCCATCCTTTAACCCCTGGAGCCTTGCCCGGATGGACGGGTGCCGGTGGTGGCTGTCCCCAGCCCAGCGTGGGGGTGGCGTGCCCTGACCCCCCCCCACCCAGGTGGGTAACCGGAGTGTGCGGACCTGCTCGGGCACGGAGCCCTGTGTGCCTCTGCCGGCCCTTGGCTGCTATTTTGGTAAGCTGTTAATCCGTCCCCCGGTGGAGACGTGACCCTTCTCGGTGTCGATGCGTAAAACCACGGTGGTCATCACGGGATCAAATTATCTTGAACGGCAGGGCCACCCCAGCAGCCTGGGGGTGCCGTCACCGGGCACCGCGCCGGTGACGTGCCCAGCACTCGGGGCAGCCTACAGCTAGCGCCGGACCCCAGGACGCAGTCCGGGTGAGGACCGCGCTCAGGTCCGCGTGTCAGCGGGGCCCCTGGGTGGTGGGCAGGGTCGGGGGGGGGGTCCCAGGTGAGGCCGGTCAGGGCTGCCAGTGCCTGTGAGTGCCCCCCAGGCCAGGGTGGTCGCAGGCGACGATGCTGCGTCACCCAAGAGCCGTCATCCGTCGCTGCCTAAGCGTGTCCCAGCCGGCATCCGGGTATGACGGCCATTCGGACAATCAGTCTTGGAGAGCTCTGCGTGTGGTTCATGCAAATGATATGCAAATTACCGCCCCACAAACCAACGGAAGGGAAAATTCAAGGTGGCGATGGGGTGAGCGAGGTGGGAAGCATCCCCATGGGTACGTGTGGGTGACCTGCAGGAGTGGCACTACAGCTGGTAGGAGAAAGTGGCCTGTGTTTTAAAACCGCAAGGATGTTTGGTATTCTAGAAGAGTCAGAGAATTAAACTGTAGACGTGACATAAACGTAATGATTGATACGTAAGTGCAACAAGCTTCTAGCACTCTTGCATTTCACTGACAAAGACTCCCAAATGAGACCACGGTTATCTTTCCAGAGAGTGACGTAAGCCACTTCTGTACTCCTGCTCTAGGGCTGTACCTTATCCCCGAGCCTGAGGACCCTAGTACAGCTACTGAACCTACTCCAACGGACAAGGAAAAAGAATTATTTTACAGCAAGTCAAATACTAATGATTTTACCTAAATCTCTCTCCTTTTTTTTCTCTAGAAATAGATTCTATTGACAACAGCAGCCTTAACTGTGGATAAGAGGACTGCACTTCAGTCTTTGATCGATGGTTTGTTTGGGTCTTATGTATTGGACTATATTATTATTAAGGGCTGAGTCACAGCCAGGTTATACTTAATTATTTCCCAGTTAGGTTAGACAAGACTTTTTTTGCTAGACAGCCTTGCAAATGCTTTCTGCTTTGAAAAGGTTTATTTCCTGGTGTGTTTTTCTAAAACAGGCTGTTTCTTCGGGGTCTCTTTGAGCAGAACCTGGTTGACCTGGATGATTCTTTCACAATAATGCTGTGAGAGTGCAGTAACTAGAAATGCAATAGGAGCGGACAGAGGTGAAGAGGTATGGCTGTTGCAAATGGATGTAAGTTATAAGCCCGCTTATTTCTTCTTTCCAAACCGCAGCTTGAAAATTCCATCTGATGCCGCAATACTTATTTTTAGCAGGGCTGGCTTACTGAGGTAGAGGGGTCAGTGAGCTAATTTGGGCAAGTCTTTCCATGGCTGTGCAATACGCAGTGGCAGGCAATCCCGACCGCAGTTGTTTGTGTCATGGAGCACCCAGCTGTGGCTGCAGGCGATGCTGGCTCTAGGCTGGGCTGCGCTCAGACTGCTCTTCTTGCCATTGCAGTTAGAACCCTGGCTTTAGTCCACCTAAGTTTACGTTAATTTTTTTTTCTTTTCCTTATTTTCTGAAACCCCAGTAGCTTGGAATATATGAAAATGTGGAAGGTAGGAAGGAGCACATGCTGCATGACTCTCTTTGTCAGTACGCTGTATGCAGGAAAAGCAGCAAAACAAGGTTTGTTTGCTTTAGAAAGCAGTTGGTAGTGGGGGAGTATGTGTTGCGACGGCAAAGTGGCAGTGGAGGGTGCTGGGCAGGGCTCTGAAATGCAACAGCAGTGTGGAGGCTAGACATCAGGGCGTAACACGAAGGGTAATTGCGGCGTGGAATTGATCTGGGTTTTAATGTTCGCGTGTTTCATTTGGCACCCCATCCCCCTGGTTGAGAGGGGTCTTGGGCTGTCTCAGCTGGTCCCTTCTACTGAAAGGGCTCTAGTGAAATTGTGATGATACAGGCACTTCTGTATTGAAGTTGATGCTTTAGGATTGCCTTGGGTAAATGGTGAATTCTATTTATAATTCTCTTTATCCAGTGTGACTGTGAATTAGGGTAGGTTGCTAGGGCAGTTCACTGGAGGGCAGGGGGGCTGGCTCTGCCGGGAGAGCAGACGTTGGCGTCTGAGGGCTAAGCACTGCGAGCTCCTGCCGACGCCGAGGGTGAACTCGGGGCAAGGACGGTGCGTAGTACGTGCTGTAACTGCGCAGCCGTGGTTCAGCTGGAGACTGGCGTGGAAGAAGAGGGTGAGGTGTTCCTTAAGTGCAACAAAATAAAGACCAGTTTGGTGGTCGCTCCACGTCTGGCCACGTCTTCCTTGATGCTGCTTGGCAGGGGCAAAACAGCACGCTGTGGTCGGGCAGAGCGAGCTGTGCGGAGAGCTCGTGTCACTCCTGGGGGGCGACGGGGGGAGGACAGGGCTTCGTCCTCCATTCCTTTTCACTGGGCTGTGCCTTCTCTTCCCCTCTTGCCCAAAACGCAGCTCCTTTATCTGTGTTTTGCTTCTCAGCCTCTGAAGCCAGCCCCTGAGAAACGGGCGATCTCGGCTGCGGAGAAGAGAGGACGGGGTTTGCCGATCCGCGCGTACGCACGTGTGAGCGCGTCTGCCGGCTGGGAACGCCGGCTCAGCCTTGCTGCCGCGTGGATACAGGACGTGGGGCCGCGGCAACCCCACCTCTGTTGGGCTGGATTCACCTTCCCCTCGCCCCAGCGCCTGGCACTGGCTTCCAGGGCAGGAGAAGAGACCACGGAGGTGTGTGTTCTCCTGTTTGTTGGAGAGGTGTCGAGAATGTTGGGCTTTGGCCAGCTGCAGAAGGACCAGACAGGGCGTCCCGTCCTGGCTGAGGAGGGTAGCACTGCTGGATGTTTAAAACTCCTTGACATTTTGGAGACGCCCAGAACTTAAGTAAAGAAGACGTTTGATAGATTGTCCAAAGCACACAGTTCAGCTTTCAGTCTTTGGCGCATCATGCTTTCTGGTCCTCCGAAGGATGCTCCAGCCCCGAGGGCTGCTCAGCCTGAGAGGAAAAGTGGGAGTGCTTCTTTGCAGTTGGTAAAACTTTAGTAAAAGAAATAACTCAAATTTTAATTGAACTTTGTATCTTCTCAGTTTATCTCTAAAGCAGGGTTCTTGATGCTGCGGCCGTTCCTTTTACCCGCCCCGTGTGCGTGCGCGCGCGCCTGTGCTTGTAGTGTTTCCTTAGTGGAATTATTGCTACCTGTTTATGAGTCTGTCCTGCGCAGAAGCGGTTGCCTCTGGGAAATGCATAGTAATCTCTTAACCCTGAGAATAGTGGTAATTAAATCTGCTCTTTCAAATATTAACCAGAAGCCCTGTGAAAGACCATTATTTTTTCTGCCAAACCTATTATTGTGCAACTGGTTTGGCGTATTAGTGCAAGACAAAGGGTGCGCTTTGCCAAAGCAGGAGGTGCTTGTTATTCCTTGAGAAACGACAGCGGGTTACGTGCTGCTGTAGTCGGATCCCGTTGGGTATCTCTTAAGCTGGGCTGTGTTTGAGCAGGTGCATTATATCCTGAATATTCAATGCATCTTTTTGCACTTGAGTGTCACCTTGCCGCAGCCCTCGGTTCACAGGTCACGTTCCGTTCCTTATTTTTCATCCGCCTCTTTCCTCCTGAGCCCTCCTGTTGGCTTTTGCTGCCAAATGCAGCAGAGAGGGTGATGGGGTGTGGGACCTTCGATGTTTAATCTGGGGTTGCAGTGCTGGCTCGGAGTGCCTGAATGCCTTGCTGAAGAAACACGTTTTCTTTGGAGCTGCGCAGTGGAGTAACCTCTGCTCCGGGTGATCTGATGAGAAATCTCTTGCTGGCCAGGACCCAAACAAAACACAGGATTAACTTTGCCCCATGTGTGTGTGTGTGCGTGCACTGGCTGGGAGCTCCTGGGAGTCGGGGAGAGCGCTGAAGCCAGGCAGTCTGGCAGGAGGTGTGCCCGTAGACATGGGAGCCAAGCTGCTGTGCCTCTTCCTCGCCTCTGCCCTCCTTGCTTATTCCCTCTACACCCCCATCCCTGAGGACCTCGAGGAGCCCTGGAAAGTGATGTTTATCGCGGCTGCCTTCAGGGCCGTGGGGCACCTGGTGAGTGCGGGGCTGGCCTGGGGGAGAGAGCTGGGGAGCAGAGGGTGTTCTCGGTGCCTCCGTGGCTAACGGAGGTAGGGCAACATAGACGTGTCATGCATACGTACAATAATACATCTACATGGTAACGTACTAAGCGAAGGACAGTAGTATCTGAAATTAAGCATTAAACTTACCGTAACTACGACTGTAAGGAAACAGAAAAGATTTCATTGTGCAATCTTGAAAAAAGGACATTCAGAGTAACTGGAAATGTGATACGTATGGATAGACTAGCGTAAACAAGTTATTTTGCTTTGCGATCCTCTGCAGTTCCTTGAATCTTTCCTGTTTCTCAGAACCTGTATATTGAGTTTCCTCAAACGTATTGTATTGGGTGTCAGAGAAGGGAAAACTAGAGCACTTCTTAAATACTATCGATTTTTGTGGTTTTGTAGAAATCTACTGACAGAGTGAGCCTAAAAACTACACAAAGCTAATTATAGGGGTGATAATGCTGAAGCATGTAGAAATTAAGCACATGCTCTCTCTGCGTATAACTTTTTTAAAAAAAAAAAATACCACTATAATCTTGCCTACCAAAAAATGGTATCTAGCTAAGCAGTCTGGAAAGGCAGTGGTATCGTACCCTGTCTGCAGTTATATGGCAATATTTACTGACAACGCAGTCCTTCTGTCTTTCCATGCTATTTTTATATATGCACTACCTCCTTGGCTTCTGCTTCATTTCAGTCATGTTATACAGCCATTTCAAACATATGTAAATAATCCGTGAGGCTGCACACCATGCGTAAATGACAGTGCTGTAGTTCCCACCTCTTAAGTACGTTAAGCTGGGAGCTGTTTTGAATCCAGCCTGTACTTAATATACAATGGTGGCTGCAGCAGTGTAGCTGAAATCTAAAAACAAGGTCAAAGATGAAGGTTTGGGGGCGGGGGGGAGGCACTGGGTGTCGCACGCCTCTTTCTGGGCGCCTATAAACATTTTGAGGCTGCTTTTTTTTTTTCCTACACCATAAAACATATTGAAAGGAGGGTCTAAAGAGCCAGGAGAGAGGTTTTTGGTTTTGCTTGAGGGATGTTGCCGAGAGGCTGGTCTGCTGCAGGCGCAAACACCCAGGCGGTTTGCTCCAAAGTGCTTGAGTTTGGGATTTTGCCTTTTCTGTTGTTTCAGTTAAAACGCAGCGGGTATGATTTTCAGAAGTCTGTGGGAGCCACCTCTTTTGTGATTTTTCTAGTGGAGGCAAGGGCGCATGTTTTCTTGGGATGTCTCCTAAACATCGCGCTTCTGGACAGGATCTCAAAGCCACTGTCCGCTCCAGAGCCGTCCCTGTTTGCCGTGGAGACCACTTGTTAGTCTGTACAGCCAGCAGAAGGAGGGGGGACGATCGGTTTTCTTCTGCCTGTGTTTTGTTTTCCTTGTTTGTTTTGATCTTGTGGTTTGAGGTCTGAGTGGCGGGAGACGAAAAAGTGGTGAGAAGAAAACTGTAGTCTGCACGTCTGATGTGCCGCCTTGCTCCTTCCCCTCTAAAATCTGCTTTCGGAGGCAGCCTGCAAGGAGGGCACGTGCACAGGTAACTCGTTTCCTCAGGAGCTCCTTGTGCCGGCTCGCTCGGTCAGACCTGTAGCCTTCGGCACGGCAGTGCTGAGCAAGCAGAAGTGTTTTCTTTCGGTGTTGGAGGATTGTGTGTTTTCGCTTTAACATGGAGTTGTGTCTTTCGTGGTTGTGGCATTGGCTGCCGCGTCTGTTACGCAGCAGTGGTGTGGAGCAAGCGTGTTTTGTAATGGTGCTCTGATCTTGTGCAGAGCCGTCATCCCGAGGGACTCTGATGAAGATAGTTTCCCTGGACCTGCACTGGTGCAAATTGGATTTGAGAGGGCTCTAAAGTGTCCTAAATACGGTCTGAATGGTGATCTGATTAAAGGGCAACAACTTATAATCACTTAATAGTAGGTCTAAATTTGCAGAGGGGACCCTACTTTAGTCTTTCTGACTCCCTGACGTTGGTCAAAAAAATAAAAAAAAGGAAATAACACTGCCACCCTCAAACACTCCTGAGCAAGAGGGTCCTCTCCAAGCTCCCAAAAGGACGTGCCACGAAAGCCATGAAATGGCAAATCTCTATCCTCTGTCATCTTCTTTGCTTTATTATGTCCTGGGGAGCTCTCCAGCTTCTGAGCCAAGTAGTGTGAGATTTTCTCTGATTTTTGGGTTTCCGGGTCTGGATGAGTAACTGGTTTGAATAAAACCTCCGCCAGTCCCAGGCTGTTTCCCAAGTCTCTGCCGGGCATGGCAGCAAGTGCCGTGGGGCTTCGGAGGCTGCCGTTCAGCCCTGCCCAGCGTTAGCCTGCGGGGGATTGGAGCCGCGCTTGGTTTTGCCGGTGTGCCGCAGGGCTGGGGCTCCGGTGCTGCTCTACTGCTGGGGCAGATTCAGGATTTCTGGGGGAAAAAGAACCTTTTAAAGAAGTTAACCCTATGGGCGATGTTTTTAAGACCCCCAGACTAATGCACTTACGAGGCAGGAGGAGATCCTGGTTAGCGTCGTCCTTATTTTCCCTCCTGGAGGATGCTGCTCCTGGTCCCGTGGAGTCTCTCTCCGGGTCAAGGAGTCACTGGGATCATCCTCGGTCGGAGCGGGGCTGGAGCCAGCGCTGGGCCACTGCGGTGATGCCACACCGGAGCTGTACTCCTGTCAGCTCCTTCAGCAGGGAGCTGCCTCGCGGGCGGAGGGCTGGTGGGAAAGAGAACGTCAGCGGCAGGTTGTTTTTAGCCTTTTATTGTGAAATATCAAAGCAATGTGAAGAAAGCATTTGCGTGGCTCAGACAAAGCTGGATCCTCCTCAAGGATGATGGTGCGGGACGTGGGTTTGGAAGGTATATTGGCACATCTGGCGTGATGAAATTTTCTCATCTGCTGACCGTGTGGAATGGACGATAAAAACACAGCTCAACTCTCGTTCCGTTGGAGCACTTCGTTATACAGAGAAACCTAGAGCTATGTAACTAATGGAGTTGTTACACGTCAGCTGGAGAAATTAAGCAGAGCTGGACTGTGATAAAGTGGCAAAAATAGAATTCTGCCTTTTTAACATCTCAAAGAAGAGAAAACATTTCCTTCTAATAATGTAAGGGTACTCATCCCTAAAGGATGCTCTTTGGGTGCTGGCATGGAGCTGACCAATGAAAACTGTTGTGCAGCCTGAAGTCAAATTGCTCTGTCCTTGTATTTGTGCCACCAGTGTCCTTGGCATCCTGAAAGTACTGGCTCCTTCCGCTTCTGGAGTTCATCACCGGAGCAGCTTTTGCTTGGCTTTGCGGTAACCGTCTGGAAAGACGAGGAGGTCTGACTCATTGAGCCGACCCTCGTGCTGGCTCTCGGGAGGTTTCGCCCGACGGTGCTTTCTTCCACGTCCTCCGCTGGGTCCTTGTCCTCTGTGCCCGTGCTTCCTGTCACCGTCGAAGGAAGGAGGAATGGTGTCCCCGGGCTGGAGCTTCGCCCAGGAGCGGTGGGAGCTCAGGGAGTCGGACGGCCCAGGCTGGACGGCGTGACCGTGCGCGACGGTGCCGCCTCTGAGTCAGCAGCCTTTGGCTTAGCGACTTCTACAGCGACTTTACAGACTTGTACAGAGTATCAAATGGCTTTATGGAAATTTAATCTCCGAGAGTAACTAAGGCTGTGTTTAAAACACTGTTTTCCTTTGTCTTGGGCTTTAGGCTGAGGTTGCTGATCGGCTGGGTCTGATGCACTACATGGAAACTCTGATGCTGATCACAGCAGCCGAGTACGTCGCACCCGTGTCCGACGAAAACGTCACTGTGATGGACACAGAGTTCAGCGGCGTTGCCGTCCGTCTGTACCTGCCCAGAAAGGTGTCTGATGGGCTGAGAAGGGCGGTGGTCTACTTCCATGGTGGAGGATGGTCCCTAGGACATGCAGGTAAGCTCTTCTGCGTCAGTAGCAGGGGTCCGGATGGAAGATCTCAACGGCCCCTGTTACGTGCTGCCTTTTGTTTTATGGGATTTGCCGCAGAGAGGGTCAGGGAACTGGTATATCCCTAGTTAAAACCGGGTGGAGGTTTTGGAAAGTCACCTGAAATCTTCTGCAAAGAGGAACGTGCTGTTGTATGTGTGTCTGTTCTCAAATGTACGGGAGCGTATTCTAAGTGACTCATTTAATTTCAGGCATGAAAGCCTACGATCATCTGACGAGGCAGACTTCGAACAGATTAAATGCTGTCGTGGTATCCGTCAAGTAAGATTCTCTTTCTAGGTGGGATGAGGGTTTGGAATAAATTAATCTATTTCAATTAATCTAATTTTGCAACATCATTTCTTTTTATCATGTGCCTTCCTGCTAGCTTTAAGTATTTATTTAAAAAAAAAAAGAAAAGCTGTCAAGGATGCGGTGGTGAATTGTGGTTGGTGGTGATTTTAGATATTGCTTTATGAATGTGGGTGGGTAATAAAATATCTGATCCTCCAGGATAGAGAGATAGTTCTGATTTCTTTAGGCACAGAAAAGAATAAACGTTCACCTACTAGGGCAGATGTTAGCAAGCCTTTCTCTTCATTAATAGCAGGAAGTGACATGCCTTCTGCTTGCCTTTAACAGTTACAGGTTGGCACCTAAGTACCATTTTCCCGTTCAGTTTGAAGATGTATACTCGGTAACGAAGTTCTTCCTCCAGAGCAGCATCCTCTCCCAGTATGGGGTGGACCCAGGTCGGGTCTGTGTGGCAGGAGACAGTGCAGGTGGCAACTTAGCTGCAGCTGTAGCACAACAGGTAAAAAAACCCAAACCAAAAGAAAAACCTGGTTCGGTAGCTCAAATTTTTTTATTTTTTACTTTTTGTCATTTCACGAACGCTTACCAAAGACTAATAAAAACCTCTGCTCAAAGCAAAGCGTCCCTCCCAAGTGTCTCTTGTGGTCCGTGTGCACAGGAAGCCGAGCAGCCCGCAGGACTGCCAGCGAGGGCTCCCGCTTTCCAGGCCAGGAGATTTACTTGAGCCATTTAATGGCATGGAAGTAGCTGCGATGCTATGTCGGCCTCCAACCTTTATACCCTAAAAAAAGGCTCTCTCCCCTATAATTATGGCATATATCACTCCAGCCTTAAGCATGTTTTGCCTGGTTTAGGTATGTTGTTCGAAAAAGGAGTTGTAGCAGTTTGACTCCTATAGATGTAAATAGCAGCAAAAAAAAAAAAAAAGACTAAATGTTCCAGTGTCATTTGATTACACATGGTTCACTGCCTTTAGCATTTCTCGCTTGGGTTTATTAAATGAAGTCAGTGCGATGTTGTTGCTCTCTTGAGAAGTTATCTGGATTGTAATGAATCTTACTTGGAGAAGCTGTGAATTTGCCATGGACACTGAAGGCAGAAGATGAGGGAGAAGGTGGAAGTTTATTAGTGAAGAGGGAAAAAGGATGACATACAAGAAATGTCAGTGTTGAATTCATCGCATTTTATTTCTCACATGTCTAGAATGCACAGAATCATAGTTGTTTGGGTTCTAACATCGCCAGGTTAAAAAAACCCAGCAGATGGATAAACTCTGAATTGTGTGGAACAATTAAAGGAGTCTCAGAAACCTGCAATTTTTAAGCTATAAGAACAGAAATTTTCTATAGTTACAGAAAAAGCATTTGTTACTACATCAAAAACTATCAATGCTTCAAAAAGAATGTCTCCCTAATATTGTTATCCTTCAACATAAGAAATAAAATGCAATTATATTTGATGTTTGGGCATTTTTAATACAACGTATTGCTTTAGATGACCTGCCTATAAACTTAGAATTTCTTTAAATTAATCTGTCCTGGTTTTATTGATAGTCTTATTTTGCTTATCTTGTAACACTTGCGTTAATTCCTTACTTTTAAGATCTCCTGTCAGTGTGGGAGAACCGACACTTTCTAACTGACTTTTTGTAATTATTTCTACTTTCTTCTACAGCTGTTAAAGGACCCTGAAGTCAAAATGAAACTCAAAGCCCAAGCTTTGCTTTACCCTGCTCTTCAAACCCTTGACCTGAATTTGCCATCTTACCGAGAAAATGAAAACAAGCCCGTTCTACCCAGGTTGCTTATGGTCAAGTTCTGGAGTGAATATTTCACTTCTGATTCATCTCTCAGGGAAGCGATGGTCTCCAACAGGCACGTCCCGATTGAATCGAGCCACTTATTTCAGTTTGTAAACTGGAGCAATTTGCTGCCTGAAGAGCTGAAGAAAGATCACGTTTACGCAAGTCCCACCTACGGAAGCTCCGAGCTTGCAGAGAAGTACCCAGGGTTTCTGGATCCGAGGGCGGCCCCGCTGCTGGCGAGCGATGCCCAGCTACGCGGGCTGCCCCTCACCTACGTCCTCACCTGTGAGCACGATGTCTTACGGGATGACGGAGTCATGTACGCCGGGCGCCTGCGGGCAGCGGGCGTTCCTGTTGTGCATGATCATGCCAAGGACGCCTTTCATGGGGTGATGATGTTCGTCTTGGGCCCGGCCAAGCTAGCTGTAGGGTCTCGGCTGTTGAACAGATACGTTGAGTGGTTAAATGAGAATCTATGAGTTGAAAATGTTGCGCTAGTACGCCTGGCTCCCGTTCACTGGGTGCGACTGGGGGCCGTAGGAGAATAGGAGCTACGTGAGTTTTTGGCCGTGATTGCCGTCTCCGTTGCGTTGCCCTGCGGTGTCTGGATTGCGGTGTTTCTCGTCTTCTCTGGCAGGAAAAATCGGTCTGATTCTAACATAAGTGTTCCTTCAGTGCTCTTGTCTTGAGTTCAGAACCCCATAAGCTGCCGGGACGGCCCTGGGACTCCTCTCCCGGCTCGGACCAGAAGGGTTGGGGTGCCCGACCCTGCCTGCGCGCTGCCTGGGCCCACCCAAGCCCCCGGCCGGCACGGCGTGCGGGACCTGCTGTCTTGCGTCCCTTGCTTCTTGTTTCTTCCTGTCGCAGCGTCTTCGCGCCATGGGCTTGTGCGACGGCCGCCTGCTCCCCGTTCCCCCTCCTTCCCCCTGGGCGTGCTGCCTTGCGCCCTCGGGCGATGGGCTGCGCAGAGGCTCCGGCACGGAGCAGCTTGGGATCCCTGCCCGTTCCAGGTGGCTGCTGGGTTTGTGCTGCTGTCTCTCCAGTGCGGCTCAAGGGAAACACTTGAAAACTGAGTGGGATGGCTGTAACGATGCAAATGTTGGGGGTTTTTTTTGGTTTTGTTTGTTTGTTTTTAAAAAGCACCTGTCTTGCGCGGTAATCACTTTCTTTAATCCCTCTACTAGAAGGAAATAGTGTCACAAAAGAGCGCTGGATATTCGTCAGATATGGGAAGACTGTGAAGGTCCTAGCCTTACAATAGCACTGCTGTATGTTTTATGCTCTACTTATAAGTTATGTTCTAATTATCCTTAAAATTGTTTAGCAGTTTTTACATATGAATTTTTAAAAATAAAATCAGCTTAGTAGCTTTATAGGCTTGAAAAAGAAACGCAGTTTAGCTGTCAGTCTTGAACAAATATCCTCTATATAAATGTTTTGTGTATTAAATATAAACCCTAAAAATTTTGAATGATTAACGCACACATTGGTTGGCTCTTGGTTTTAAACTGATCACAGCATACCACAGACGGGTTACTTCTAGCATCCTGCTCTTTCACACAAAAGATACTGAATTTTCGGTAACTCTGGTTGTTTTTTTTTTCCTGAGTGTGTGTGCAGCCTGTTCTTTTTCGTCTTTGTTACGTTGATTATAAAAATTAAACTTGTCTTTGATTCCAATGCAATGTACTTCTTGTCCCTCACGTACCCCGTTTATCGGAAAGGAACGACAAGTTGGCTTTAGTACACGCAGTAGCTATTGCAAACCACCAGGACCGGACCCAGGGAGGTGGTGTTTTACTTCTGCCGATACCGTTAACGTGAATACTTAGTAATGCTTGGCTGGGGTTGTCCAGGAGAGAAACAGAAGTGGTTGAGTAGGTGTCTTTTATCAACAAAAGGATGCTGAAGCTTGGGATTGGGATGGAGACCAGCAGGGAGCGGAGCCTGGCTGTGGGGATGGCTGGGCCGGGGCTCCTGCCCGCCCCAGGAGAAGACGGAGTCAGAAAACCGGCTTTGGCTGTCGCGGCAGGAGCGGTTCCGATTCTCTGCTTCTGGATCCATTCTTGAAAGGGTGAGTGCCTTACTGCCAGCACACCAGACGTGACCTGTTCCACGGCGTTAAAAAGCAGCTCGTATAACCCCCGTGCACAGCAGGGCGATGTGTTTGCGCATCCTCGGGACACGCGCGCGCTCCTGCGAGCTCCTGGTGCCTTTGGGAAGGCGTTTTCCCACGGCGCTCCCCATAGTGCTGCTGGCAGGTCCCGGCTCTCGCCCATGGGGCTGGGCTCCCGTCTGCTGGAGTTTTATTTCTCCCTCGTGTGGAATTAATTAACAGCAGCTTGGTATTCCCGAGGAAGCAGGAGTTTGGGGTTTCACCTCAGTAACACCTTAGGCCTGACTTGCTGTACAGCGCTAGGGTTGTGTCCACAAGAACATTCCCAGGGAGGGCGTTTCCAATGATCCTAAGTGCTGGTGGGATGAACCGAGCTGGCCTTTAGTCCCTGCTGGTGATCCTTGCCCTGGGTCTCACAGGCTGCTTTATTCTCTTCCCTATAAATGACAGAAAAAGACTTGGTTGAGAGGACGGTTGCTTTGTTTCTGTCGGGGGGGACCATGCGCGAAGCTGGGATATAAAAGCAGGCGTCCCTGGGCGGATCGCGCTGCTGTCGCTGATCCCTGGCTTTGACTGTTTTCCTTCCCTGCGGGCAGTGGGACGCTGCCAATAAAAGGGCGTCAGTCTGGAGCGTGGGGGAAGGCTCACCCGCTCCTCAGCTGGCGACAAGGACTGGCGCGACGAGCAGGAGGGGGGTTGTTCCCGGCAGACTGAAGAGTGGGGGCATCCCGGGTGGAATAACGTCAGGGTGGGACCCTGCGCAGGATCCGTCCTGCCCTGCCTGGGGGCTGCCGGAGGGGCCGGGAGAAAGCGTGCCAGCCCCGCGGGAGCAAACCCGGACACCCTGGACACGCCGCCACCCACGCGGTCTTCCGTCACGGCTCCGGCGTCGGCTCCGGCAGGGCCACGCGCTGCCTTGGCTCCCTGAGCTGGGACGGGGGTCCTTCCCGCGCTCCCGCCGAGGGCAGAGCAGGAGCAGGGGGGGTGCGTGCGGGTGTAGGTCCTGGCGTTTCCTCCTCGTCTTCAGGCAAATGCTCGTGGAAGGCGTTGGGAAGGGCTTGGCGGGGGAGGCGGGCTTGCTGATGGGATGGCTGTTGGGGGAGAAGGGAGCCGGGAAGGCAGCGAAGGAGGAGGCGAAGCCGTGCCGGAAGGGTAAACGCTTAAATTAGTGGTGAATCTGGCCAAGCAGGCATCCGGGAGACGAAGCGGTGAAGGCATTGGCAGTGAGAAGAGCAGAGCTGAAACACGCCCCTAGAAATGATCTTTCTCGCCTCTGGAAAAGTTCACTACCTGTAAGGTAGTAGAAAAATTTACGTTCTGAGCAAAAACGCTAACAGTGTTACCAGCCTCTCCCTGCGTGTTTTTGTAGGACTCTGCTTGGAACAAGAAGCAAGTGTCTTTTAACCACCAGCACCTAAGTATGGATTGGTGACTGATTGGACTGTGTGTGCTTTTGATTAGTTTCCTAAAATAGGCCGAGTTGGAAGCGTTTGGTGAGGCACAAAAGACGGTGAAAACCTCAGCGTCTCTGGCAGGAGAGGCCGAAGCCTTGGTAAGCAACTCATTTATCCAGAGCAGAAAACAGTAAACCCCACCCCAGTCTCCCAGCGGAGACTAGAATTAAATTTGGCGTTTGACGGTAAAAGACAGCTCAGCCTTGCCATCGCCAGGCCACGGCTTAGCCAGCAGCATCCCGACGGGAGAAGGCTGCTCCGGCGGGCGCGCTCCAGCTCTGCCCTGCCACCGCGGAACCCAGCCGGCCAAGCATCCCCGAGGCTCCCGGCACGGATCCGGCACGGCACCGGCTCGCGCGCCCGTAACGTGCACCGTGCCCTCCGCTGCGGCGCCCGGGCTGCATCTCCGGCGTGTGCTCCGGGTGCGGCATCGGCTCCTCTGCCGCTCCGGAGGCACGGCCGATCCTCGGAGCCCCGTTGGGAGTTTGCGGAGGAGCCAGCCCTGGTGGCAGAGATCAAACCCTCAGAGGAGGACGAGCGGGCGGGGAGGCTGTTCTCAGACCCTCCGGTTCCCCCACCACCTGTATGGAACAGGATACGGCGACAGGCTACGCAGAGGAAGTGAAATACTTGCAAGCGTGAGAGCGGAGGAGGAAATAAAGCCTTCCCAGCAATTAGGGTTTCCTCCTTTATCAAGTTGTTGTTAGGAGCCCTTAACTCTCTGGTCAAGTACTGTACTGTAGTGGTTTGGAAAAAAACAAACAAACAAACAAACAAAAACCCCAAAACACCCCTAAAACCCACAACTTGGCAAATAGCTTTGGCTTTCTAGAATTTTTGGAACGTTTGATTAAGTTGTTCCCTGTTGGCCAATCCAGTTTAAGGCCTAAGCACGTCGGTGTTGGTCAGCCCATTCATTAACGGCTTCCCAGAAGTGTTGTCAAAGGCTCCCCTTGAGGTTTGACCCACAAAGCGGTTTTATTTTGTTTCGTTTCTTCGCAGCAAGGTGTGCCGGGAGCCCAGGCGGGACGCTGCCCGGCAGAGGACAGCGCGCCTCGAACCTGCGCGGCCAGCGAGGAGAACCGCAAGCTGCCGGTGTCGCTTGTCCGACGCCGGGCTCGCCGCGCGAGACGCCCGGCTCTTTCGGCAACGACAAAAGAGACCCTTTAATTCAGGTATTGCTTCTTGATAAGCCTTCTGGAAGAGGATGTAATTACAGGTGCCAGCTCACGTGACTGAGGGAGCTTTGCTGGGTCTCCAGCCTCACAATAATCAAGGTTTTAGAAAACTGTGCTCAGAAAAATGAATCTGTGCAGTGTTTGCAGAGATGTGAAGCTGGGGCCAAAATCTACAAACGCTGAAATTACACTTAAAAATATTTTAACCATTATAAGAAATTTTTGAAGCATCCTTTCCTGTGAAATATCTGTGCCTCGCTGTATGTTGTTTTTTTTTCCTGGAGGGAGACCACGTTTCAGGCCAGACCTTTCCTGCCTCTGCCGCAGCGTCGGCGTCCCCAGCGCCGGGAAGCCCGCCGTGCCGGAGCGCGGTGGCCCTGGGCAGACCCCCCCGTTGGGTACGGTTTATGCAAACCCGCTAAGGGCGAGTTAGCTGTCGGCAGCCTGCGAGGAGTTGCTCCTCTGCCCCGGGACGCTGGTTTTGGGAACGGGCGGATGCCCAGCCCTGCCGCCGGCAGCCAGCCAGGGGCCGTAGCAAGGGCCGGTGCGTTTTTGGTGGTTTCTGTCTTTATTGCTCTGTTGCCCGTTCTTTGAAGCTTTACTGCCGCGTGGAAGAAGAAACGCTCCATTTATTCAGGCCCCTTTTACCCTTCAGTGCAACGGCAGTTGCCTCAACGAACAAAATATTTAGAAGCTGGTAAATGAGGAGCCAGTATTATTTATCAGCCACGTGGGAAATTTTAAAGCAGCTTCTGCAACGCCTAAGCGTTAGCTGATTTATTGGCCTTGACTTCAGAGAAAAGCTAGAATAGCTTTTTATATCCCAGATATTAACAGGATTAATATTCACTAACATTAAAGTACATCATAATGAAGGGGAGGGGGGCAAAACAAAAGGACTTTTAGCAGCTGAACAGCGTTTATTTCTTCCATTTAAAAATAGTCACGGTATTATTCAGACTTCCGCTGACATGCGCCACAAACTTGTATTTAACTACTTCTCTTCTGCGCTGGACTCGCTTACCAGGCTTCAGTTGCCATTTGGATCTTATAAAGAAACCACATTTATAAGAGCATGATACGTATTTTATGTGTAATGTTTTGTATAAATCCAACAAAATTTTACTTTTTAAATAACATACGTGCTGAACTTCAGAGAAACACCGAAGCTCTCTGCATGGGGAAGGAGCCCCAGAGGCGTCAGCTGGGAGGGCTGAGGGTGGCGGAGGAGGAGGAGGAGGAGGAGGAGGAGGAGGAGGAAGGCTCCAAGGTGAGTTTCCATGAGGCAGCTGAAAGCAGCGAAGGCCCCTTCCTCCCCCTCCTCTTCCTGGGAGGTGGGGGCTGCAAAAAGGACTTTGTAGCGTTGGGGGAGCACAAGAAATCTGCGTGTTGGGGCTTCTTGAAACATACATTATTAATGAAGATCTATTCCCCAGGAAAAAAAATTTAATTGAATACTTGAAGCAATTTCATGTCTTTCCTCATTTTCAGGCCCTGCATATAATTAGTACAACTCCAAATAACAGATGGTGAAGTGCTAAGGGGAGCGATTGTACACGAGACGCGTATTATGCAGGTTTTTTGCACGAATAACACCCTACGTACAGCCGTTACGCTGCAGGCTTGCTCAGATGCTGCTGCCGTAAAAGCGGAATTGCTGGCAGAAGATACGCAGGTGGGAGCGGATTCGCTTGGGGTTTATCTGCTCTTTGTACGTGCTGCTTGTTTGCACGCAGCGACTCCCAAAAGCCAGGTCTCTTGCCCAGCGTGGGGCAGTTGACATGGGTGGGTGCGGGTGCCGGAGACGCTCAGCCCTTCTCCCCCCTCTGCCCCGCAGCCTTTCTGCTCCACCGGGTTCTAGTCGCTGCCATGCTGTGGGTTGTTCTAACGAGTCAAGCCTGGGTCTGCTCTCTGACATCCTGAATTGTACTAGTTTTAGGAGCCGGAGAGCGCTTGTCCGTTACCTCTTCCAGGTAGTGATGGAAAAAAATGTAACTTTGGGTTTACGGAAATGGCTGCGCAAGGTCCGTGCAGTAAATTCCTCCTGGGGCTTTGGCCGATCGTTCAGCTGTTCGATATGCTGCACCGTGGAGAAGAGTCACAAAGTTTGGCCAAATGCCGTGCGGGAAACACGGCCTTGCTGGCGGGAGCTGACCGCGTTCGGGCACGGCCGTGGCGAAAGGCCGGGCACGGCGCCCGGGTGGGAGCGGTTCTGGGGGCTGCTATAATGCCAGGTCTGCTTAATTTCAAACAGTCAGCACCTTAAGAGAGTTTGCTTATTGGTTTTTTCTTCTTTAGCAGAACCTTAACGCTGCTGGAGGCCGGTGGCGGGGGACGGGAGCAGCTCCGGCTGTGGGTTTGGCACGCCGGAGCCTGGCTCCGCTGGAGCCGGTGCGGAGCGAGGGAAGCCGTGCCAGTTCCGGATGCTGTGCTGGGAACGTGTCCTGCCCTCCCCACCTGGGTCAGCCTGATTTTTTTTTTTAATTTTATTTTATTTTTTAATCTTATTTTTTTTCCTCGCTGGGTTCAGATGTCATTATTCCAAGAAATCTGGGGCTTGTGCTAAACCACATTCAAGCCAAACAAAATGGGTTTTGAATTATGTTTATTAGGCAGCTCTGCCTGGGCAGTGCCTGTACCGCCGCCTGCCTCCAGCGGGGCTGTGCCCGCGTTAGAGCTGGAGGTTTCACAGCCAAACCGTGGGAAATGTTGGAGGTTGGGAACTTTATCGTACCCCCGCTCAGCGGGGGGAGCTGAGCCAGGAAAGCTTCACCCCAAACGCTGGGGTGAGCTGGGGGCTTCCACGGGCCCGTGCCCACCTGCGGCTGGAGGCTGGCAGTGCCACTACCGAATCGCCACGCGCACGGCGCGGAACGTGCTTGGAAGAGGGATGGATGGCCCCTTGGTGCCCGCTTGTCCCCGGTCCCTGGGGAGCAGCCGAGCGGGAGGTTTCACTGCGGGGCAGCCGGTGACGCTCGGCCCGGAGCCGGGGTCCTGGTGCCAGGTGCCTGCGGAAGGGACAGCGGCACCGGGGGTAGAGAGGGATTGCCGGAGCGTGGGCTGCTTTTGGCGTCTGAAATGTCTGGACCACCCTACGCACTTCCCCCAATTACCGCGGCTAGCTGGGGTGGGAGATGCCGTGGCCCCTTCCTCGGAGAGGGCTAAAGGCAGGGAGAGCACAGATGTGCTCGGAGGGGTTTTTCTGGCAGAGCTGGCAAAGAAGCCTCCGAGTCCACACGTGATGGCTTTGGCTCGGGGACCGAAGCAGGGGAGGAATGGGTCACGTTTATTCTGGAGCACAGGGAAATCAGGTACCGCTGGGCTAATACAAACAAGCCACGGATTAGCAAAAGCAAACATTTGATTCCATCCCTTCTTTGTACCACGGGTGGAAACGGCAGCAGGCTGCCGCCTTTACGGTACAGGCTGTACAGCCTGTGCCAGCGCCGACTGGGCGGCTGTAGAGCAGCAGCGTGTGCCGCTCGCCCCTTTGCACTGCAGCTGCCGTCGCAAAGGCCTCTTCTACTGGTTCACGGTGGCCAGGGCAAGGTATTAATTAATTTCCCCTAGTAATACTTTATAGCCTAAAGGAATATGCCCGTGTTCCGCTTTGCTCACGGGGATGAATCCCAAGTGGGGATGAACATCCCCTGTTTGAAGGGTTCTGCAGGGAAGGTGCCACATTTCGCTCAAGGTCAACCATAATGACTCATAACAATCAGTCAGATGCAAATACATCATAATAAACCATTAAATATGCATGACTCATTAATAAGCCTCAGCCTAATATAAATTGACTAATGGGTATTTAATGACAAAACCCGTGCCTGGCTCCAGTTGTGTTTCTTCTTTAAAGCCTGCAGGATGCTAAAGAACCCGGTGGATTTAACAGCAGGGCATTAATGTACGGCTGGAGCCTGCCCTCGTCTCCCAGTCTAAATGCCCGGCTTCTGCAAACTTGCTTCACATTGCCTGCGAGCTGCAGGATTCAATCTGGGCAGCCCAATTTCAACAGCTGGCCTGAGAAATACTGTAGACATCTATCAAAACAGTGCCAAGGAGTTCTGTAATCATTAGGGGCTGTTGGCTCTTGGGATGGATGGTGGTTGCGTTAGGCTGTTCCTCAGCGGGAAGATTTGTACTGATGGTGTTCCTTGAACGACCAGCTGACTGTAATAAAAAAGCCTGTTATTGGGGTGCTGTAGGAATGAGGGTTCCCAGGTCTGGGATGAATTTCCCTAATTCCAGGTCACTATGGAGGTGCACCCAGGACCAGCAAATTGTGCACAGTGGCCAAGGCCGCCTCCGGCTGCTCCTGTCCCTCCGTCCCTGGCGCTCCCGGCGCGCTCCCGGCACGCTCCCGGCGCGCTCGCTGCTGCACGGGGGCTCCGCGTGGGATGCTGCAGCTCACAGGTGGGTGGAATCTCTCCCGCTCGATGGGCTTTTAATGCCCCTTTGGATTTCTCGTGCTTTCCACCCCTGTCTCTCCAGCGTTCCCCCACCCCAAAATTGACCCTCTCCTCCCTTCTGGACCCAAATCTGTTCTGGAAGGTTAGACTTGTATGAGCAAACGTAAATGCCCAAGTACTGACTGCGCAACTTGTATTACCTTGTTCTTCCCACAGAGCTGTACCTGAGATGCCTTGTACTCCTCACGACACCCTTTAAACCCGTCTGGGTGACATAAGGTACAGTTCGCTGGTCTGGGAGCAGCGGCTTTCCCAAGCCAGCCCCGTGGGCTGCTGCGTGGCTCCGGGAGCTGTTGCCAGGTGGAGCAACATCTTCCACAAGCAGGATTTGTTTTGAAAGATCACTCCCTCTGCCTTTCAGTGGAAGAGTGGAAAAACATACCAGCTGCCTGAGCGTTTAGAGGTTGTGATTTGTGTCAACATTGTGTAATTAAAGTTTCCTTATTACCCATGCTGGAAACCTTATCAGGCAAACACTGGTCTCTTCAGGTGCTCTGAAAAGACCCAGCGCGCACACCGACGGCGTTCGGGCCATGCGACGCTATTTTCACCGTAGACTCTGGTTTTATTGGACGCTCTGATCAGTTGTTTGCGTGCAGTTGTTTTTAACGGGGGAAGAATCTACCGCAGCCTGTGGCGGAGAACTGAACGACCGTGTCGGTGGCTGTGATTTCCTAAAGCCTAGTGATTTCCCAAAGCTCCATGGGAAGCATCGGCAGGGCCCACAGCGCTGCTGAACTAACGAGCGCTTTCAACATCTGTTGCTTTTCTGACTTGTCTTTTTAAAATTTTAATTTCATTGGGCTGGTGAAAGTCAGAAACCGCTCTTTTGTATAGTTCACCGAGGCGAAGTAATGCCGAACGCATGCTCGTGCTGGTTATTTCCAGTATTTCGGGGACCGAAAGCTAACGTGTCCTTTAGCAGCGTACTTTATTTAGCTTTTTTTCCAGCTCGCGATAGTTTCTCTGCAGCCATCGACGTATGGCCTGTGGCTTCCTTCTCTTTTTACTCACGCTTTAGAAACGAGGCCTACAAATTCTGGCTTAAATTTAAGAAAAGTAACCGTACTTCAGCTGTATTTACTAAGCTTGCCGTTTCCAGGATTCTTGCCAAGTACGGGAGCTCCTCCAGCACCGCAGGGCTGTTGCCTACATGGAGAGGAGAGAAGTGAGCCTTATCTTCTCGGTTCTCCTGAAAAGGAAGGAAATCGCTTTCAAAAGGGATTTCAGTTAGCTGCGGGGCGGCTGCAGTTGGCAGATAACCTCCAAGCCTTGCTCTGGAACGCCCTCCGCGGCAGTGACCCCTCTGGAGAAGGCTCCATCCCGGGATGCTGGGGATGAGATCCCGTGCAGTCAGGAGCAGGGACGAGCCTGGGAAAACCACAACCCTGAGACCGAGAGCCGCAGACGTCCACCCGCTGCCGCTCTCCCCTTTCTCCCCCAGGCACGACCTCCGCGGCTGCGTTCCCGGGGAAGGGACCATCCCGGCCGGAACGCGGGACCGCAGTCGTCACCCGCTGTCACCTGGGCTTCTGCCGCAGCCGGGGGCTCCTCTCCCGCCGGAGGGTGGCCTTGCCCTCCAGCGCGCCAGCTGAACAGAGGGCAAACCCAGCTTTTTTTAGATACCCTGAAAACATCAGAACTTGGCTCCGGTTCGCCTGTCCCCCGCGGGGGATGAGGCGGCAGCTCGGTGCCGTTGGCAGCTCTCAGCGCTGCAGGCACTGCCCCGGCTTTCCAGGTGCTGGCTGCGATCTGAATGCGCCACGGATGTCCTGGTTTCGCCGGGATCGGATGAAGCCGCTGGATGCCAGTATACGTGTGCGCGTTGCAAACGCCCGGCCGTCTGCTCGAGGCGCGGTAGTTGCTGGATTGTGTCGGCCAGCAGCTCTGAGCAAGCTGCCAGGAACGGCTGAATCCCCCAGGTTTGGCTTGTTTGCTAGAATTAGTAGCAATTAATAAGCCCCCCAGATGCTGGGATTTTCTTTTTCCTGCAAAGCGGGCCTAGCGACTGTGGACGCGGCCCCACAGCCTGCGTACGGAGCGAGTCATTTTTTCTGTCGCAGGCTGCAGAGAGCTCTGCTTCTTGCCCGAGCCAGTGACGGACAGACCGACCCTTTTGCGGTCGGTCGTTAACGTGTATTGGCAGGTCACGCAGCAGCAGCTTTTTGGCTTGAAACCTCCCTTGGAGCGTGCTCGTGCACAGCAGCAGAAGTTAAACGGAAGCGTACGGAAGTTTACGTTGCACAGAGCAGGATTTTCTAAAAATCCCCCCTGGATACAAACCTGCCTGGTAGCAGCGGCCGTCTCCGACGGGGAGCATCCCGTGCGTCGCAGCCGCCCGACCACGTTCAACCCAAAGCGCGGCTGAGGTTGTGCTCCTGCTGCTTTTTTTGCAGGGAAGCCGCAGCAGCCTGGCTTTCTCCCGCAAGGATCAGCACTTCCAGGCAGGACACCCGGGCTGGCTGTGCCCTGCCTCAGGGAACTGAGACCTAATCTTTTAGGGAGGGCCCTGGGGCTTCTGGACACTGGAAGACGGTGGTCCAGGGGTAGAAATAAAGTCGAAAGGGCATGAAAGATGCCTCTGTATCACTTGAAACCAAGTAACGGGTTTTGTGGCGATATAAACTGGTTCGGGTGCGTTAGTCACAGCGGAGCAGAGTCATTTTGCCTTGGCAGTGTTTCTTCTCAAAGTTAAAAACATAATAGTATTCTTAACGACGAGTAAACCAGCGAGCTTTGAAGTGTTAAAAGGCGTCACTATGTGAAAACTAAGGACTGCTCTTTAGCGCTCTGCTTTAATATAATTAAAATAGGTTGTTTTGGTTAGTTTGCCGACTACGGAACGTCACCGAGCTGCTGTATCGCCTGTCGCGCGCCCCGGCAGAGCCGGTGGGGGCTGGAGAAGGCTGGCTGTGGCCAGGACACGAGCCACCAGGCTCTGCCCTCCTGACGCCTCCGTGGATCTCTCAAAACGTGGGATACAGAGCGGTGCCCTCTCCCGCCTCCGGGAAGCAGAGCCGGGCTCTCCGCTGCGACGTCCCGTGCGACGGGACGCTGCGGGATCCGCACGTCGTCCAAACGGGAGCGTTCCACATGAAATCCGTGACCGGCACCCAACGTTCGGGAGGCGGTGTCGGCGCGGAGCTGCAGCTCACCGTCCATCCGTCTGTCCCGCCGTCCGTCCGTCCATCCCGGGCCGTTCTCAGCTGGGTCCCTGGAAGGGGAAGTGTTGGTTTGCTCTCGGCTCGGCACACGCTCGGCAGTACCTTCCTCCCATGAAAACTGCCCCGTGTTCGGCTCAGCCAAACAAATCTCTCCTTTGCCTTGACTCATTAGTGATTGAATCATATGCAAATGAGGTTAAAGGCGACGCAGTGCTGCGGTGCAGGGATCCCGGCGCTCCCGCCGAGGCATGCTCCGGGAGAGCGGAGGCAGAGGCAGCGCCCAGCCCTGGGGATGGTAAGGTGTCCTTGGGCCGGCAGCCCCGGCGTCTCACGCAGGCTCCGCTGCTCCTCTCGCGAGCCCGCTTCTGCGTGGCCGACCCTTTAATTGCTTTACCCTGACTGCTTGCTTTAAAGTTGATTAATCGGTCTTCTTCAGACAGCTACCTAAATCGACGTGTCTGTCAATACGGTCATGTTTTAATTATTTTTTGAATCTGAAGTGCTAACGTTAGCGCAGGGGTTCTAGGTGGAGTTCAAACCTCGCTAAAACGTTGAGTTTCTCCTCGGGAGCCTGCAGAGCCAGGGTCAGGCGAGGCGCTGCGCGTGAGGTTATCCCGACCAGAGTGAGCGCGCGCCGCTATGTAATTTTTGTCTCCTGCAGTTCACGGTGTAAGTGGAGATATTTGCTGGGCGTAACTTTACGAAATTCTGCGTATGCTGTACTTTATTCTGTCTCGTGATCTACCTTGGAAGTAGGATACGGCGCTTTGAGAGCGGAGACCTATTACCAAATTCTAGACACCAGAACAACTTTGAAAACACATAAAACAGTTGCAGGGTTTGTGGAGACCATCTTGAGCGGATTTTGTAGCAGGCACGTTGCTGCTGTTTCAGAGCTGAGACTTAGCTTGATTTCAGCTTCAACCTAAATGCCATTTTTCTAATCTTTCCTTTCCCTCTGCTCTCTAATTGCTTCGCTGCTACGTTAACCAAAGGCTCTCGCTGAAAGCTTTCTTTGTCTCGCGGCTCCCCTGCAGGTGGGTGCCGGTGTCTTTGCCTGAGGAGGGAGAGGAGCGAGCACTTGAGAACCTACTCTATTTCTTTCCCTATAGCATGGAAGCGGGTTTTTTTTATCCACCCTTTAGAAAGCAAGAAAAATTTGTCCTCGGGCAAACTCACATTGGGTGCAGCTTCCTAGAAAGCTTTGCTCCTTAAAGAATACCGCTTGTGCTACTTACTTCCAAGCCGAAAGGCGAAGCTCTTTGTCTGGAGCCAAAGAGCAAATGAAATAGCAGGGCAGGAGGGGTGGCAGCGGTGCCGGCAGCTCTCCTGCCTGCAAAAAGCCACGCGTTTCCCAGCCCGGAGCTCAGCGCGACCCCGGCTGGGAACAGCCTCTCCTCCTCCGGCCGCTCCGCGGGGCTGGGCTTGGGGCCCTCCGCTGCACGCGGGGTGTGGGTTTGGCAGGGGTTACGAGCTGCGGTTGAATAAATCATACGCGGCGTTCCCGCTTCTTGGGAAGTTAGGAGCAAGAGTGGCTTAAAGTTTGCGAATTGGGCTTTGAAGGCGTTTTATCCTGATCTCGGCTGTGCCGGCCCCTTGACGGCT
Source organism: Elanus axillaris (assembly GCA_026212715.1). Classification (NCBI taxonomy): domain Eukaryota; kingdom Metazoa; phylum Chordata; class Aves; order Accipitriformes; family Accipitridae; genus Elanus; species Elanus axillaris. The sequence goes on along the minus strand of JANZLQ010000089.1, from coordinate 42,452,500 downwards.
GTCGCTTTCCTATCGATGAGGACTCGGTCGAAACCGCACCTTCCCTTCTCGAAGGGCTTTTTGTAGAAAACCGAAGAGCCCTGTAAAACCCCGGGGGCAGAAACGTCCCGTGTCCGCAGGAGCGGCTGGAAGCGCTCCCGCGCGTCTGCTGTGGGACACAGGGTACGCGCTTCGTCCTCACGGCGCGTTCCAGTTACCAGCAAAACCGTCCACACCGCGTGATGAAGGGGTCGATTAACAAACACGCTCTCTCCTGATTTCTTCATGAATTCCAAGTAACTCTGTCAGAGCGTGGCGGTGCCGCTGCCCATGAGTTCATCGTTTATCGGGCTTGACAGCGGATTTCTGCTTTCGCGATGAGCGGGCAGACCACGGGACGGGGTTGGGTAAGAGGGAGGCAGATGACTGCCAGCGAGGGCCGTGACAAAGCGCTGGCAGGCGAGGTTGGTGCTGCCATTTGGCGCTTGGGCTTGGCCAAGCGGCAGCTGGCACGTCACGGCAGGTGCCTCCGGGTGATGCTTTTACTTCAGACTCCTCACACGGTTTCTTTTGCTCGTGCAACTTTTCATCTTGCTTGCTAACTCTGGTCAACAGCTGAAGGTAGAAATCTTGCGTGCATGAGGGATATTCTTTGAGTTCAGGTCTCTGCTTACCATACAAGCTGTAAGCAAATAGATGGCTATATTCACCTTTTATAGCAACAATGTAGAAATAGGCACGCCGAGATCTTTTACTCACATTTGATGGTTTGTCTGGTTTTTTTTTCCACTTTCCAGGCTGTGAACGAGACAGATGGCTGTTTGCTGATGAACAGAGCCCTCGAAAAGTATTATCTTTCCACCATGTACAGCCTGGAGTTCATTTTAGGCTTCACTGGAAACACCATTGTTGTGCTGGGCTATATTTTCTGCCTGAAAAACTGGAAAAGTGGCAACGTCTACCTGTTCAACTTATCGTTATCAGACTTATTATTTCTGTGTACTCTTCCAATACTTGTGAACAGCTACTCTAGAGATCAGTGGGCAAAGGAGAGCATCTTGTGCCACAGCAACAGATTCCTCCTGCATGCAAACCTGTACAGCAGCATCCTTTTCCTCACCGTTATCAGCATTGACCGATACATGCTCATAAAATACCCTTTCAGAGAGCATTTTCTACAGAAGAGGAGAACGGCCCTTATCGTGTCCGTTGCCATATGGATTGGCGTGATACTGGAACTGCTGCCGTTGATGTATTTCCTGGAGCCTATAACGCCTGCCTATAATTACAAGTGTCTTGATTACGCAAGCTCTGGAGACCCCATGAAAAACTTAATCTATAGCATGTTCCTGACTGTCTTTGGGTTCCTTATTCCTCTTGTGATCATGTGCTGCTTCTATGTGAAGATAGTTCTTTTTCTTAAAAACAGGAGCGAGCAACTCAGTTCTCTCCTGACGCTTGAAAAACCCCTTACTTTAGTGGTCCTCGCGGTGGTTACCTTCTCGTTGCTCTTTGCTCCCTATCACGTAATGCGCAACGTCCGACTTGCTTCCCGAATACCAGCCTTGAACGTCTCTGTGCGCACACAGGGCATCATCAACAGCGTTTACATCATCACGAGACCCATCGCCTTTTTGAATAGTGCCATTAATCCTGTTTTTTATTTCTTAATGGGGGACCACTTCAGAGAGATGCTGATGGCAAAAGCAAGGCAGCTCTTGAGCAGGTTGACAACCACTCGCAGGTGAATGAACAAGGAGACCTCTTGTAGTGGGAGACGGGGGCAGGAAACCCTCTTAGGGAGAGCGTTCACCAACGCGCAGTGCCATTTTTTGTAGATAACTTTATTTGTGCTATAGAATACGTGTAAGCTGATTGTGTTCCTCTAAAAGCACTCGTTACCTTATTGTGCAGGAGACCTCCTTCTGCTAACCCGAGTCCAGCAAACCAGAAGTGATGTTCTTTCACAACAGTACGGCAGGAAACCTTATGGCCTGTTAATTTTGTAAAATAAAAAAGATCATCGTGGTAGTTCTTAGGGGAAACTATGTTGCTCTCAGACAGCTTCTTTCCGAGCTGTAGCTTGATGCTGGACTGGACCTAGGCTTGGATAAAATGTGCCAGGGGCACTAATTCACGTGGCCTCCACAGTCCGGGGATCAAAGTCGAGTCTTCTTTATATAAGTGTTTGCAAACTCTCTGTCTCCTGGGAGGTTTGCCTTTCAGAATAAATAGCTGGGACAATTTCCATTTCCAGCTGATCTGGCGAGGGTTGGCATCTCGGATGTGGCAAAACAAAGGAGGGTGTGCAAACGGCCGGGTGGAAGGCTCTGTCAGCGTCGCGGGAGGGAGGCAGTGGCGAGGTCGCTGGTTTTGTTGTGACGAGCGCAAGGAGCGCGGGCGGCTGAAGTGTTTGGCCGCTGGTCTTACAAGCGTTTCGTGGAAGCACTGAGACAGCGAAGGCGTGTGTGTGTGCAGGCAGGTTCTTTCCCCCTGATATGAAAAGCTGGATTCAGCTTGCAGAAGTAAAAATAAGAAAATCTATGGGTTTAGTTCTTAACCGAGGTTTGCCTTCGTACATCGCGGGGACAGCTATGCAGGCTCATGCTGGCATATTCGCAGTACAGAGTTACTTAACTTCAATGTAATTGTCTATAAGTGTGAGTAGAATGTAGAGCTTGGAGCAGTATTTGGACCTGGCGGTTTGAACTTCATTAAGAGTTCCATAATAAACCATGCATCCTGTTTTAAAAAAAAAAAAGCCTCCTTTGTGTTGAGGGTGTTGTTTTATATGCTGTTCTCTTTAATGTCCGTGAAGCCACTACACCTGCCTTTTTCCTGTGAACAGTAAGACCCTAAAAATCTGTGAGCAAAAGTGCTTATTTGGCTCAATTGGAGGAGTAAAGTAGCTGCTCCCCCCCGCGAGCATCTTGCACAAAAACCCGTCCCGGCGTTCCTCCGGGATGGCCACGGCACGTGCTGGGTGCGACTCCCAGGCACCCACCTGTGGGCATCCCCCCGAGCCCAGGGTCCCGCTGCGGCTCATCCCGGCGATGCCACGGGAAGGATTTTGCTGTCGCCTCGCTCCCGGAGAAGTTTGCCGTGGGAGGGCTGAGTCGTCGCCCCAACGCTGCCGCTGCTGCCTAAAGCCGCTGGAAAGAGCAGGTAGGCTGTGCCGGCGGGGAGCGGAGCGTGCGGGGACTGCTAACGACAGTTTGGCTGGAAAGACATGTGCGTAAATCTTTATTTTCTTCCCTCTGTTTGCGCTGTAATGAATCTTTACACTTAAATCGCTAAATCACACTGTCAGTGGTGGGGGCGAAAAAAAAATCCATCAGGTGTGTTATGGAAGCACGGCCTGGGAGGGATGAGGCTGCGCTTCAGTTTCCGTTATAAATACCTCCCGGTTTTGTAAGGACCGCTCTGTGTGGCACCGGAAGGCAGTTGTTGAGCTGGGTGTGATACTGCACATGTTCGTCCCCGTACAGAGGAAGCTAAGAGCAGAACTTCCAAAAGCGGGTTGAACATTCCCTTTTTAAAGTTGGGGTCTAACGCAGTAAAGAGGAATTTTCTTCCAGGGAAAGTACCGTACAGCAATAAATAATAAGCTGAAACACCTGTAGGAGACTTGCCTTTGCCTTTTGCAGCGGACAGAGCAGGACGTCTCAAGGAAATGCTTATTTTCTAGAAGTCTGGCTGTTTGGGGCTTTCCTGTACCAGCTCAGTGACTTCCTTTTTTCTTGTGAATGGGTGCATGTGGGGCACAAGAGGAGGTGGTGGGTTGTGGGTTCTTAGATCTGTACATCGTCCCATCGTAGAAGTGGAAAGGCCGAGTACGCTCCTCCTGGAGACGCTGTTTGGACTTAATTCTCTCCCCGCAGTAGAGATGCGTGGCTGTCGGCTCCTGCACCTGACTGTCTGTATTTGCTTTCGCCACTGCCGTCTGTCTTGGGCTTGGGAGAGAGCGTGAAAAGAGAAATTTTGCATTTTTAACCCCCAACCCCCTTTCTGTTTAGCCTGATTTCTCGCGTGTCTCTCACGCAGGAACCTGCCAAACCAAACGCAACGCCTATTGCTCCACAACGCGGCTGATGGCCCCTTCCGCCCACCGGTTCCCCGAACCGGCTTGCTAACGAGATCGGTGTAACGCAGCGGTGAACGTTGTTAATGCCGGAATGCCGTGCGCAGTCCAGCCTGCAATCCACGCAGCGTTCCTGGGTTCCCGTAGCCGGCTCCTCGGCACGAGGCTTCACCGCGGTTCCCGGTGCTCCCACCCCAGCCCCGCCAGAGGCGATGCCCGTTGCGGGCAGTTTGCTTCGTGCCCTTCTTTCCTGGCAGTAGCGTTTCTCTTCTGGGGACTGCCACCACCTCCCCAGGGTACGAAAACATCTTTCTTCACCTTTTGATGTCACGGGGCAGTTTCGTGGGACCAGCCGTCCCTTTCTTCCTCCACGTGACGGTTGTACGTGCTGGGCAGCGAGGCGGCAGCAGCCCCGGCTTGTGCAAGCGCTCTTTCAGGCCCCATTCTGAAGGCACGGCAGGAAGGAAGGAGAACACAGAAGATAAATAAACCTCTGCCTGGTAGCCACTTTCCAGAAAATAGTTTGTGTCACGCTCGGCTCACGTCACGCTGGCAGCCTTTCCCGGCAGCTGTGCGCGCAGAAGGGCAGACGAAGACGGGCACAGCTTCCCTGGGAGCATCCGCATTGGTGATTTGGAAGGATCTGTTTAATTAGGCCTGTGTAAATCTGAAATGGTAAGCCACAGCCTACTTTTAATGCTATTAGGAAACACATCTGCGCCTTCAGAGGCAGGCGGGGTGGCCCTGCCTGATGCTCGCCAGCTCACCCCTGCCCGCGGGATGCTCCCGATGGGATGCTCCGAGGCAGGCGCAGCCGGCGCACGAGAGCACCGTCCTGGCGTGCTTTTTTTTTTTTTTTTTGTGTTGCCAAAGCAAGGTCTGGATTTCCCGTCAGCAGCAATTCTGTTCCTGCCAGGGAGGTGACTCTGGGCTCTTCATACAAATCAGGAAGAAGCTTATGGTTTTGCTTTTGCCTTTTTTTTTTTTTTTTTTTTCTAGCACAGAAAACAGTCGTGATGAAGAAGCTCAAGACACATGGAAGGTGTCTGGGCTAAGGTGTTCTCCCCAAGGCTGGTTTTGCTGCAAGAGGAGGCACTGCTGGCCCCACAGCATCCAGGTATCACTGCCCTGGCCCTGCCGGGGTCTGGCCGGGGTCTGGCTCCGCTGTCCTGCTCCGGCTGGGACAAGGCCAGTCCAAGCCCCGTGTCAGGACCGGAGCCGCAGGCACTCCGGATGCCGCTGCCCTCTCCCCACCAGCGACGCACCGGGACAGCACGTGGCATCCCATGTCCGGGTGATCGATGGCCAGGAGGTGATTTTTCTTTGAAAACAATGTGTAGTGAGAGTTCTCGTGGGTTAATATGTTCCATTATTTGTTCTGCTGCGCCCATTGAGGTGAGCAGGGTCGTCTGTTCCTTGTTAAGTGCACAGAGTCACTAAGGATACCTCCCTGTGTACACTCGGTGTCGCACGTACCCGCACGGCTATTCCCCATCGGCTTGGTACCCAGCAAGTAATCACGATCTCTAAATACATGCTCTTTCTGTTAATATATACTATATAACCATCATAAAAAAGGTGCGAAATTAGAAACTAGTGCCTGTGCGTCTGAGAGCCCAGCACTACTTAATAAAAATCCCGTACGTTATATCAACTGGATTTTATAATAGCGATGCTATTATTTCTCTAGTACGTGTACTGGTCATATCACGGCACATGAAAATCTAAAAGTCAGAGGCTAGCTAATCAGAAAATTGGTTATTAATTCATTTAACTGAAATTCTGAAGGACTGCAATAGCTCTAACTTCAGCGGGCTGGCAGCTGTCAAGCTCTTTTTTGGTTCTGTGCAGTTAAACTGCAAGAAGAATACTGACAGATCCCATCAGCCGTCGGTGGTAGCGTCGGGCGAGGGGCGAGCGTGGCTGCTCCGGCGCGGGTCTGGGGGCCGTGGGGCGAGCAGGGCCGGGCTCGGCGGGGCGCAGGCTCCGTGCCCCCCCGCGTTCCCGCTCCGGACCCAGGTCCTGCAGCCCAACCCCAAACCTGCCTTTGGTTCCCACAGACGAGCAGGCTTTGGAGCCACAGAGCGAGAAACCAGAAATATTTGCGTGTCCTGGCTAAGCAAACACCCTGAGCGCTCGCTTCCTTCCCCAGGAGGACAAGCCCCGGAGCTGGCACCTTCCTCGGCCGTTTTCCACGCGTGGCTGCTCCGACCAGGCTTGAGCTGGGCTCTGCCTTCGGATGCACCCCCAAGGGCTGGCCCGGCGCAGGGAACCTCCTGGGCAGCCGGAGGCGGCTGTCTGAGCTGCAAGGATTAGCAGCCGGTGATACTTGCCCTTAGGAGCAGCGTGCTGAGACCTCTGCAACCGATTGGAGACTCAGCGTTATAAATCCCAACGCTTTTGAGAACGGTCCTTCGCAGGACTCTCTATGGTACACTTGCAGATCCAGGCAGAATGGAAACCCAACCTCTGGGATTTCGCCTGGCAGATGGTAGTCCCCATTTCACGTGTCTTCGCCCAAATTCTACACGGGTGCCAGTTGGTTTGTCTCCCATGTTGTCGTTTTCAACGTTTCCTTCTTTTTAATGTCTTCACTGCAGATGCTGCACTTCAGCAGTTGGATTTACGGACCGCCTAAGATGCAGGAAAAGGAACTTACGCTTTATTGACCGTTTATTCTAAGACCAAGCGTTGTTTGATGCCAGGAAATACTTTCTATTTAGTAATATAAAAGTATGTAGTATCAGAGGGTAGCTGGGGTCGGAAGGGACCGCAGAAGCTCACCTCGTCCAGCCTCCTGCTCAAAGCAGACAGCTGGGAGGTCAGACCGGTACATCCGCAGTAACTGCGAACGGCAAGTCTGGTGTCACTCTTTGTGGAGAATTAGGTATGAAACACCTATAAAGAAATACAGCCAAAATAAGAATCCATGTTGTTTATATGATCGACTTTCAGGACCGTTCCGTTCAGAACGGAAGAATGCGATGGATTGTGAATCTCGAGGAGCACGGCCTAGCTCCTTCGGAGAAACCTTTCGGCAGACGCGCCGCGGCCGAGCTTCCGCGCGAGACCGGGCCCTCGTCTCCTCCGGCGGCTCGGGGCTGGCGGCGGAGGCGAAGAGGTTCCGTAAGCCCTCGGTAACCCCGTTCCTGAGCCCGGTTTTATCCTGGTTCCGCGACGTGGGTCAGCGTAACAAATTAATTGTAACCCCCTCGGTAACTGGAAATCGCGACGCTGGCAGCGCCTGCCTGGCCCAGCCCGGGGCGAACGTGGCAGCGCGTTCCCCCCGCGCTGCGCCTGACCTGCTGCACCAGGCCGGCCTTCTCTCTTCTCCAAAAAAGCCATTTCTGCCTGGCTTGGGAGCCCCTACGCAAAACCGAGGCACCCCAGGTGATTTTATGACCTGCTGGGCTCTGGTCCCTTTCGCCTTCTGAGGTTATCCTGGTTTGCGCCTTTGCTTTGGCGGCAGTCCCCCAAAATCCTAAAAATCCTAAAATCCCCGCCTGCTCCCCTTTCCCCAAATTAATTAGTGGAAATGCGGATCGTTACACACTTCACTGTGACGCTTCTGGTCTTTCAGTTAAAAATAGCAAAGGTGCAACAAAAAAGGATCCCTTACTGACATCCTCAAAATGAATAAATAGTCTGTAGCATCCGGCTGGAAAAACATGAAAGTTTCTTTCCGATAAGGGCTAATATTCAATCTTAGGGCTGTTTTCTTCCCTCCGATTTTGCTCGCTGCAGATGTACCTTTTTTTTTTTGCTTTCAAGGGGCAGGTCTCAGGGCCTTCGCATGACCCGGCCCCATCATCACTTCACAGGCAAAATGCAAAATTCTGTAACAAAAGCCCAGTAAGGGGCGAGAGCGCTGCTGCTCCCCCAGCCCCGCTGTGATGGCGTTTCCAGCTCTGCAGCCTCTCGCAGGCTTTTGGCTTCGGTTTGTGCCCTCTGGGAGACACCGAGATAGAAATCTCCGCACTGAAGTTACACGTGCGTGCTTTGTCTTTGTACTGGACAGCACAAGTGTACTGAGCAGTGGACAGACAAGTCAAAAGAGAAAACCCCAAACCACAAGCTCTTCCCACGGAGATGTATTACTCGGGCTGAGCCGAGCGGGGCTGAGCCGGGGTGCGCGTCTGGGGTGGGTGAGCTGGGCTGTGGGCCTGGGTGCCCCCGGGGAGAGCCGCGCGATGCCGTGGCCGTGGCCGTGGCCGTGGCTGTGGACCAGCGCTGATGCTGGCCCGAGCGCCCCGGCCACCCTCCGTGGCCATCCCGTGCCGGCCGTCCTGGCCAGCTCCTGCCTCGCTTGGACGCGGGCACCGGCACCAGCACGGGCTGGGAACATCCGCGCTGGGCTTGGGTTGGGGTCCGGCTGTTGGGTTTTTTGGGTTTTTTTTTTTCTTTTTTGTTTTGTTTTGTCTTCCCTTCTTTTGGGTGGGGACAGAAAAACTCAGCCTCCAGAAGAAGAGGAATTCAGCTGTGAGTCAGACTGAAAACAGCCCGAGTATGTTTTACTGGCGGTAAGTGATCTAAAAATAAATATTCTTTGCTCTGCGACGAGCGGCGCTGGGACGGCGAGGGGTCGCGTCGCGGGGCGCTGGGCTACATTTAACCTCTGGCTTTAGGCGCTGGAGGTGGCAGTCTGGAAGGAGAGCTGCTCTCCAGGAGACGCCTGGTTTCAGGGGAAGGAGCTGCAGGAGCAGGACCCACCTTCTGAGGGAAAGGACAGCTCTGCTCCAAACTCACCCCTCAGAGCAGAGGGCTCAAAAAATGCACGAGCGTGGTTTTTATTCATTTAAAACCCAAGCAGACCCCTGCTCCTCCGCAGTTCAGAACGCGTAAACTGTCCTACAACCTTTTTTCTTGCATCCCACCGGGATTTCCAGGATTTCCCTCCGTGCCCATCGCCTCTTGCCCTGCTCCCTGGCACAGCTGCCCTGGGGACAGGGACGCCGCTCCTTTCCCCACCAGCTCTCCGGCTGTGCTCTATGCTAAAGCAGCTTCTGCTCTGCATCATTTTAATGATTACTTCTAAGAATATCTTTCCAGAAGGACAGGACTGCCCACAGGCTACCGCAGCGGCTGCGGAGTTAGCGCCGTGCCCTGTGAAGGCTGGCTGCCTGCAAAGTCAGAAGAAGTCGTGGAAACCCGAAGTGGGCTCTCCCCAGCTGTGATTTAACTCTGCCGGGCGTACGCCAGGCTGCCCGGCTCCCGTCGCCGCACGCCGGCACCCTTCTGCGCAGAGAGTCACACCAGTGTATTCCTGGCAGTGGAGCCGGACAGCTTCAGACTTTTAACCCCTGGTGCTGATAGCAATAGAGATATTAATTCAGCTGACTTCTGCTTGTTTTCGATTTAGCTTCCACTTTCTAGAAAAATTTTTAAGCCGCCTTCCTGAAGCTCAGGAGGAACTTAATTCTCCAAGAGAGAATTCTCTAAGCCAGCCAAATGGGCTCCTTTGTTTGTTTAAATGTTACCGCCTCAACAGTACCCCCAAGGTCTACGGACAGCATCTGGAGTGTGCAGTAACACACATACGTAAATGCTTACGGGATCACCTATTTGTTCAGAGCAGCTTTATAGCAAGTGATCAGCAGCACAGGGGTCTGACCTAAACGCGTAAGCACCCTGAGGATAGGACATTGCAGGTGACTGATGTCACGGGCAAGGTGGCTGCTAGGCTTGTCTTAATTCTTTTTACTTTTCCATATCTTATCTTGATTCCGATCCACATAAGGGAAGTCAAACATGTAACTGCTGCTTTTGACTCGCGTTGTCCATTCCTGCACTCTTACCTCACTTCCCTAAGAAGAGCGGGATGGAAAGTCGCATTAATAACCTTCCCGTTGAAATAATTAAGTCATTTGATAAGTAAAAGCAATTCGGCAGCTTGCACGCTGACTTTTGTGATAAATTCTGCCCTCTCCGCTACTTCAAGGCTTGGTCCTAGGAATTCTTTTCCCTTCCTAGAGACCTGCTGTGTTTTGGTGGGTGCTGTGGAGAAGCTGACGGCAGGTCCCACCTGCTGCCGCCTTGATTCCTTCTTTTTGTCAGGAAAGGTGAAGACGGTGCCTCGCAGAGCCCAGCCACCCGGCCAGGGGACGACGTGCTGGCGAGCTGCTGGAGAGGCAAAGCTCGTGTGAGTGTTGTGTGTGTGTCGCTGGGTTGTGGTGTGACCCATCAGATGGAAATATGAGTTACTGCAGAGAAACGAGGTGACCCGGATTGCTTTATCTAGCAACGGAAATATACATCTGGTGTTCATGCAGCGATGTCAAGGGGAACTGGTCTTTGCTAAGACGCTCTCTGTGACACAAGTGGGAGGATTGTGAAACGTACGTGGCCCCGGGAAGCGAAAGCGGGGCTGGCACGCAGGACCCGAGGTCTTCTGCAGATGCATGTTGCTGGCCCAGTCAAGCCTTTGCCGCACCGGTCCTGCGCGATAGCTCAGGCCGTGTTCCTCCAAAGGCGTCCTCTCCTTAACGTTGTCCTGCGGTAAACGTGACGGAAAGCGTGAGGCCGTCAGTCTCCCAGCGCTATATCAGAACATCAAAGCCCCTTCAAAAGAAACGGCCTTGCGGTGGGTGGAAAGGGTTGGGGACCGATGGTCCCTCCCGGGCGGCCCGAGCCTTCCCGCGGCTGAAGCCCAGCGAGGACCACCCGGAATGCTCCTCTGGCACACGCAGGCCAGCTGTCGTCCCCCCCCGGGGATTCGGCGCTGCTGCTCTCCCTGTCCTTCCGCCTGCCCGGTGAACCAGCCGGGGTGCAGCATCCCTGCCCGGCGCCCTGCGGCGGGGAGGCTGTAGCGGGGCTGCTGCCTGGTGGGATGCTCTCACGCTGGGCTGGCAAGAGGAGGGGTGCCCAAGGAGTAGTTTTAGCGGTCAGACCCAGGGGCAGCAGTTCCAACGCTGTATTTTTTTTTTAATCACTGTATCTACGAAAGCCGCTGATGTGCCTGAGGAGTGTAACGTGACCGGGTAGGAACGTATGGCTCGTAGTAGTGGCTTTGCAGCCTTTCGAAACTGTCGGTCGCTGTTAATGTCTCTGTTGGTGGGGAAATACGCAGATGCAAACACTTCTCCGTAAGCTGGCTGTTTGGTGGTATTTGCTTTTGGGCTTTTCTCTTGGCTCTATCTCCATCTGCTTGCCTTGTGTAAATCTTTGATTAGGCTGAGCGCGCTTTGGGCTTAGAAGCGGCGCTGGAGGAGCGGTGTTGCAATGGCAGCGGCTGGTGTTTCTGCCAAGCGGAAGGGGCAGTTCAACCACGCGCAGAAACGTCTCTGCTGCCAACGGGGGAGGTGAAGGAGAAGCCCCTGGAAGGAGCGCTTGGCCGCTGCTTGCGCTGCTCCCTGAAAAAATATTGATATAACAAGATAGTCTAAATCCTGCCAGTCTCCTGTGCTCTTATTTCATACCAAGAGAAGAGAAACCGTTCTTTGATGTTCTCTGATACACTTAAATCACGTAACCTGCTAACTCGATTAATGCTATCTACTTGTGACGCTGAGAACTGAAAAAGCGAAAGCTAAAAAAGGCTGTAATTCTTAGGCACCAGATCTGAGTCATAGGGGTTGACAATAAAAAACTACCGAGGTTCAGCAAAGAGGTCGATTGTGTGCTGACCGCTCGGCTGCTTCTGGGATACGGAGAAGCTGAAGCGGCTGTGCAATGCAGCCTTTGGGATGTAGAAGATGCAGTACGGAGGGGGAATGGTGTTCCGTGTGCTCCTAAGCTTCACGCTCGCCTCTTTTTCTTCTTCTAGGCAGCGCCTTCCCCCAGCTCGACACCAGGAGCTGCCGCGCTGGCTGAGGAGGCGTGTGGCTGGTGGGACGGCGGCAGAGCCTGGGGCCGGAGCTCCGGAAGGCAGCTCCGCTCGCGCGCCACGACGTCAGGTGTAAGCCAGCAGGGAAGTGTGGGCTTAGTCCCCGTTTAATTTGCTCGCTGTGCACACCGACCCACCCAGTTTTCTTCTGAGCTTATTTCAAATGGGAGAAGTGGCCGTGGCGCACACAGTGGGTTTGTTGGGCTTGTCTGACACCGAGTCGGGAAGTGGGACAGTTTGTCGTCGCCTTCAATAAACTGAACGTGCAGCGATGGAATTCTAAAGCAAAACTGAGAAATAAGACCAGGCTGGAAACCCCTGCTTGAAAATACGCTTGTGAGCAGCATACGAGCATGAGCAGCACTCTTGTTTGTGCCAGTAGCTGAGATTGAGCAAATCAAACGTTTCACAGGCCTGTTTTCCTGTTAGTAGGCTCCGACGGTCAGCGCAGGCTCGTCCCGTGTTTTGTCAAGACCGCCTTGTGACTTTGAAAGCATGACAGCGACGGTAACAGATTTTTTCAGAGGGATTTAATAGGATTCTGCGCTGCAAACATGTGGCTGCATGCTAAACGTTGGGAAGCTATTAAAGGGTTTTGTTTGGTGGGGCTTCTTTTAGAGAAGTTTAGAAGTTTTTGGGGACAAAATTACGGACTGTATGTCTTGCAGTGGAAAATGCTGCTTTAATAAGCATATTGGCATTAAAAGTAGCGTGAAATTAGAAATAAGAGCACTTTGATATGGTATATTCCTTCCTTCTGCTTCTCCAGCAGCAGGTCCCAGGTGCGTGCTTCAGACGTTTATCCTAATCCATAACCTTCTGTAAGGTCTTGCTTTCCTCATAATATGCACTTCTGCAGCTGTAGCAAATGGGAGGCATGTGCAAAAATACCAGTCCATAGAGCTGGTTGAAAAGTAAAAATACGCAGAAGTATCCTGTGTAAATGAAAGTACGAAGAGCAAATTTAAGCCCAGTCCCAGGCAGGAGCCAGCCTGCCGCGGGCTCCGAGGGGGACGCGTGTGCCGGAGCCCGTGCCGTGCTGCGCCTCCAGCCGCTGCCGATCCGGCAAGCGGCTCAAAACGTGAGTCCCTCGAATGTGCCTTTTCCACCCGTCTAATGGTAGCTGATGCAGGCTAGCTTTAAAAAAAAAAAAAAAAAAAGACTTTCTCTTTTTTTCCTTTAAACTAACAAACAAACCAACCAACCCTGCATCTTATTTCCTCCAACCAGCTGATGGAAAGCCTCAAACTGACATTACTTTGAATGATGAGCCTTGGGCTGCTCACATCTAATCTTTTTCTTTTGAGTAGCTCATGGTACTTTATGAGTTTACCATTCTTCGAACCAAATAAAGCTATCAGGATGCCTGATTGTTTTTTACTGGCAGGTTTACTAGAGGAAATCCTCCTTCTGAAGGAGCACAATGGCTGGTGATTTCTCAAGGGCGAGTAGCAGCCAGCAAAAACAAACATTATCCTGTTACAGTACTTGTCTACAGAGGTCCGAATTACAAAGCTTATGTCTGAGGTTCAGTTACCAACCATCCTTTTATATCTAATAATGTATTTGTGTGGAGAGGAAGTACTCTATCCTACTAAAAAATGTTTTTCTTTATGGTGTGTGGAGAAATTCTGGTTTCTGTGTATTTCAAAACCCAGTATGTTTGCAGGGAATGATTTAGGTATCGACTCCCTCGGCAGCGCTGGGTTTGTCTGAGGTTTGTGTATATGGTTCTGCCCCGGGGAAATAACCTTTTCCTGGTAAGAGCGCAATTTATTTTCAGCGCCTATTTGGTTTTCAGGTTGTTTTTTCTTATCTCCTTTTAATTAATTTTTCTGCATTTTCGGGAGGTCATTACAAAATGACAAACGACACATTTAGGTGCTCCGTGGCAAGCTTCAGCCTGTCTGCAGGAACTTGGCTTTGCCTATTTCATGGCCCTCTTCGCCCTGGGACCAACCCCACTCTTCCACTTGACCTCCATGCCTGGGGGCTGCCCCTGCGATTAAAGCCTCCCAGTAAGCCCGGCCCAGGCTGGCGTCTCCCTGCTCCGGCCGGGACCCAGCAGAGGAGCCTTTCCCAGCGGCCGTGGAAGCCGGGACGCAGGAGCTGCCCTCCCGGCCCGGGTGGCTCTCCCGGACGGAGCAGCGCCCACGGCAGTGCCGGAGGCATCTCCCCCCGCCCCGGTCGGGAGGGCAGGTCCCTGCGGAGCTGCACCTTGGCTCGCTGACCGAGCCTGAAGATGTTTTCAGTGACTTTAAGCTTTCTCCGTGCAAAATGTCAGTAAAGGTATCGCCAGTTCCGTGGGGGTTTCGGACACGAATATAAAGGGAGTGGGAAATAATTCCCTGCGAAAAGGGAGCTGAACGCCACCAAACACCGACTCTTGACCTTACGGTGGCCATACCGTCAGCTTGGCGTCGGTCTGTGAGTTAACACCCGTGTTCTCGGAGGTGCCTTGTTCTTCTGAGGTCTCAGCTGATCGATCGTAGAGGCAGCTGAGAGAGCGCGGAGGGAGTTTTCCTCCTGGGGCAGGTCCTCCGGCAGCCGCCCGTTGCTCCGTGCTGGTCCTGGGAATTGAGGGTCTCAGGCTGGAGCCTCCCTGCAGAGGAATTTCATTCCTGGCACAAGCCGCCTGTTCCCGGCCCGGCTCTGCCGGGAGGGGAGGCGAGCGGAGCGCTTCTGCAGGGAACTCTCTTGGAAAACTTGCACATCATCCAGGCAGCGAAAACAGAGGTGACGGGGAGGACTGAGGGACGATGCCTTTAAAAGCCATCAGCGGGCTGTTGCTGAAGCCTCGTGCCGCTTCGGAGCTCCGTGCTGCCTGGTGTGTTGGGAAGCCAAGCTGCCTCCGTCCGAGGCCGTGGCTGTTCCGAGAGCCCTGCAGCCTGCGGGAGGGCAGCAAATCTGCACCGAAACGGCGTGAAGATCCATCAGCTGGCAGCCCTTTCGGGGTTTAGTGAGTACGGACACGGTCCTGTAGTCCGGCGGTGCCGGGGGGTTCGGAGCTGCCGCTGTGGGGGCTCCCGGGTCAGACCCGCGCGTCCGTCCCCACCTCCCCGGTAGCTCCTCTATGGCAAAGGGTCCTGGCCAATACGTACCTTTGAGGAGCGTGAGCTGGTGGATCATCGTCCTGAAAATTGAAAAGGCGTAATAAGAGCGATTTCTAACCCCCTGCCCTTTTTTTACCCGACGATCTCGACAGATTTTTTTTTTTTTTTTCCTCTGTCTTTATAGGTTTCTTAAAAATGCAGCTGAGCTGGCCACGGGGTTCTTTCTTAAGTGAAGAATTTGGCCCATTTGAAGCTGGAGCTGCAGCCTGGACCGCCGATCCCTGGGGAATGCTGACCGGGGAACCTCGCTGGGCCCGAACCGAAATCGCGGGATTGGAGGCTGGTGCCGAGGAGCTGTCTGCCGGCGAGTCCTCTGGCTCTGCTGTGGAGCGGCTGGAAGGGGAAGGCAAGAGAGAGGGGCTCTTCCTATGGGAGTTCAGCAGTTTTATCCCACTTAAAATGCCAGTGAGATGCTGCTTCAGTCGAATGGGAAACCCATTCCAGCAGTTTTTAAGGACTAGAACATAAAAGTAGGGTGGTAGTGATGTTCTTCCTAGTTTTGCTTTCCTGCCTGTGGTGAAGTTTGCTGTTTCAGGATGATAATACCCTGTGAAACGTGATCTTCAGGCCATTTGGGAAAACGATGTGCTGAAGTTTTTGCGCCGCAGATGATGTCTGTTCTTGGCAACTGCCCGGATGAGTGTCCCGATCTGTTGGAAATACATCCCGCGGAGAGCCGGAGCTGCCGGCCCAGCCCAGAGCACGCAGCAGTGCCCCAGCCAGCAGGTCTGGGGGGACGGCAGGCGCTTTTCTGGGTTTTCGAATTGGAATTCTGCGTACTCAAGGCAAGACTTCAGTCAGCATAACTCAAATGATGCAGCTGTATGCTTCTTCCAACGAGCCAGTGTTGTCGACCATGACAGAGCACTTTATCTGCTCCGCGCCTGCAGGTCTCACCCCAGACCTTAATTTGACGTTTGGGTTCTGAAGGTGGCAGGCGGCTCGTTGGGTCGTAAATCCTGCCCGAGGCGCTGGGCCGAGCCCTCTGTCCCACGGCCACTGGCACCGTCCCGGTGGGAGCCCGGAGCCAGGGCAGGGTGGGCTCCGTCCCCACGGGAGCTGCGGGACCTGCAGCCCCGGCCAGCCCCGCTCGGCTCCGCGGCTTTGGGATGCCAAGGACAAGGCTGTGAGCGCAGCCGGGAGGGACTCGCAGGGATGTCCCACCGGAGATCCCGCTCCGGCTGTCGGACCGCCAGCCTGGTGCTTCCCGCCGCTTGTTTTGTTTCACTTGGGGAAGTGTCATGAGACATTTTGCATGGCTTGATTCCAGGAAATCACTTCGAATTCAGGTTTTGTTCGGTTTTGAGGACGAGCGTCGTGAGCCCCAAGCGTCTCTCCCAGCCCTCCTCCCCGCCTTTGCCTGAGGCCGGTGGTTGTGCATCTGTCCTCTGCCTCTCCCTCCTGTGCGTGGAGCCGGAGGTCTCCTTTGCTCTCTCCTTTGTTTGGATTTTCGTTATTTCCTAGAGTGATTTCGGTAGGATCCTCAGAGAAGCCAGAAATGAATTTCCCAGTTGCCACCAGAGGTTAATATAGCCTTTGTTTTCTCCTGACTGCAGTACCTCGGGGCATAGTGTTTGGCACAACTTGGCGAGGGAAGAGAACACATCAGAATTGACCTCGGTACCAAAATAATTAGAGGGGAATTAATGCTTAGTTATAATTATCCTGTTCTCATTAACAGTTCCTCTTGCTTACTCTAAAATAGATGAGGTTCCAAGGAGTTTTGTGTGACTTTTGTTGTTTTTATGAAATTAGCTTGTCAAGACCTACCACCTGTGCAAGGAAGAATAAGCTTGCGTACTTCTGAAAACGGTTTTCAGACTGCTCTATCTAACACTCAGTCTTGCCTCACACAAGACAGATCAAAGTAAACAGACTTAAATGCTTCCTCTTAGCTACATCAGAGAAATCAGCTTTCTTATAAAAGCTGCTGCATATCATTACAATAACTCAACCTGTTGCATAACGTACTGATATAGTTGAACATCATTTTCTCAAACAGTATTTCTTAGCATGAAGTACTTCAGTTGGATTCCTTGTGCCGGACTTAAATCTTGTTTTTAAAGCAGGTTTCCGCTTTATGCCTTTAGCAGGCAACCTCTAAATCTGTTTGGGGAAACTCGCTGACCAGATGTGCACTTTTTATTTATTGCTGTGTCTTTCCGTAATTTGATCTTTCATATTTTTTTCTTCATATCCGTTTCTAAACTGTAAGGTACAAGTAATGGTGCCCTCACAACTGCGGACTCTCCTTCTGCCGCGTGTTCTGTACGTGCTGTTGCTCTGCTATAGGGGCATGGTCTGCCACGTACGGGGGCAAAGCAGCCTGGAACACTGAAAAGACAACCTGGTTGAAAATGCGGTATTCGGAAGCTTGACGTCACGCACGGACAAGCAACGTGCCGTGTTGGCGACTTCCCGGCTCTTCGTCCGTACTCATCACTTTGCTTCAGCCATCTGAAGGCCATTAATTAAGCAGCAGGGCATTACTAATATTTTGGAATTAGGAGTGTGGCAACTGCTGACCCATGAAAGGAGCATCCCTCCACAGCTGGCTTCTCGCTCCCGACATGCTGCTCTCTGTAGGCTGTACCACAACCCAATACGCTAGCGCGAAGGCTTGGAGAGTTTTTCTTCAGCAGGGTTTTTCAATGCCCTTACGATAAGTTGAATGGAATGACGTCTTTTGTTTTATATGGAGAAAGTTGAAAAAGTGTCGTAAAAATCAGAAGAATATCAATGTAAATAAGTACCAGGAAACGTGTGCTTTCTGCGGACCCTCAGTTTTTTTGCTGTTGTGGACCCGCCTGCTGTTAATGTGACTCCTGCACCAGTGGGATCAGTAGCACGGGGCAGGGCAGGTCTTGGGAGCAGCCGCGGGAACGCTGGCCGGGATCTCGTCGTGCTCAGTGCCTGCCTCACCTCTCCTGGGGCAACTCCGCCTTCACCTCCCACGTGAACAGGAGATGCGATTAATAAGGAAACGCACTTACGGTGTCTTCTGATTGCAGCTGTGACAGCACCATAACCACCCCCGCGCCCTGAGGGGTGTTCCCCTGCTGGGATCCTTCCTTCAAGGTGGAGAGATGGGCGCCCCGAGAGGGACGGTGCCGGCCGTCGGCCTTTGGGTCCGTTTGCAAACGGCGAAGCGCTTTGCAGCAGGAGAGGTTTCAAATTTATTCTGGCAACAGGAGGTAAACTCAAGACCGTGGTCCATCAATCCTCAGGTTGTTGTAACCCGTATGTTTAATGGGTTCAGTAATACCGAACGTGAAACACTTGAGTCCCATGTCAAATGGCAAGATAAAGGATAAATGTATTGAGGTATAATAGAAAGTTAATTTTTATGTTTTAAAGAGTGTAAGGTAAATTTCCATCCACGTCAGAACTGCGGATTCAGTCACAGAAAGTATATCTTCAGGAATAAAAAGCTCCAGCAAAGTAGTTTTTACACTCGTGCCGGTGCAACCGTAACCGCCTAAACCGCCACCTGTGAGCAGGTGCCGGCGTTTCGGTGCTGTGCCCTGCCCTCCGGCTGCTGAGCGGCCTGTGACCAGGCTTTGCCCCGGCTGCCTCTGTGCTTTGCTTTTCGGGTGGTTGTACAAAGGCTTGGTTAACGCCCAGGTCGGCTCTTAGTGGCACGGGTGATAAGCTTTATTGCTCCCCCCCCGGGACCCCTCGGGTTGCCTGTGGTGGGCCCGTGGCAGCTTGCTCCCCAGCTGCTTGTGTGTGTCACTTCAGTTGCTGCAGAAACACGGGAACCGAGACATTAAATCTTTCTGCCACTACTGAATGTTGAATAGAAAATGCAAAGCTGAGCAGTTTCTTGGGCTTAAGAAATGAAGGATTTGCTTTTCCGTAACCCTGCCACAAATTTTGTTATTTCCTGCAGGACTGGATAAAATCCCAACATAAATAACATTTAAAACTACTTAGATATGAGCATGACGTTGGCATCCAAAGCCTGCAGTTTTTTTTACTCTACTTGTCAAAGAGGGAGAGCAAAACCACAGAAACACAAATCTCAGGCTACGGCTTTACTCTTTCACTCGCTGCCTGTTGGTGTGCCGCCGTACAGTGACGGGACTATTTGGCTGCAGTTTGGTATTAACTCTTTCTACCGATTAACTGAAATTTTTGTCTTTCAGGTAGTTCTGACATAATGTGGTCATTAGTAATAAATGTCTAACGAGGACTGGCCAGTTCAATGCTCCCCTTTGCTGGCACGCGGCCCTAGCTCACGTGCTTTCCGTTCTCTAAGGGATATTTTTTCATTATACCTTTTCTTTTCTTCTAATTAGCGATCGTTCCAAACTGGGAATCCTTCCTGCTCAGCTGATCATCCGCCGCGCGTAGGTGACGGAGGAGCCGGCTGCCGGCACCGCTCCAGCGCCACGGCTCCCGCGCAGGGCTGGGGACGATGCAACCAGCTTTCAAGTAACGCAGAAGGCACCGATTCGCGCCACTGGCGTGCCCACAGCTCAAAAGCTGGGTGTTAGTTTTCAAAATGCTCTCTTTTGTCGCTGCTGATTACATACCCTGGCCGCGTCCGGGCCCCTGCGGCATCGTGTCCATCTGCTCCCCGCTCCGCTCCTGCAGCCGGCTGCGGCATTGCCGCCTCCTCCCCGGACAGCGTCTCTCGAAGGTACTTTCTCAAGCACTTGCCCATAGAATTCTTTCCGGCAAAAGTAATCTATTCACCTTAAAAAGGAACTTTGTTATTACTAAAGCTCCAAGTTTTAGTTCTGGCTTGGAAATTTTTTTCTGTCTTGTCCCATAGTAGCCCTTGGAAACGTGTAATTGTTTCAGGCTGGTTTCCCCAGTTGTGTCCTCTGCTGACTTAGCACAGAGGGCGGTTTTTTTCAGACTCGCACAGAGAAAGGGATGCCTAAAAATTCCCATTAACTGACTCGCGTTTGCGTTGTGCTTCACACCTTCTTTCTGTCAGTGGTTACTGGCAGGAGGCCGCTACTGTCTGTCCTTCTTTCTTTCATTTCACGCGGTGCCTACCCCAAGTGGATTCCTGTAAATACGTCTGGCTTAGGGGTACTGCTGTCCGCACCTCTGCGGGAGCCATCCCGTCCCTCCGCAGCGCCCGCCCGAGCAGCCCGCGGCCCCGACCCGCGTCCCGCAGCCGGACGCCCCCGGGCCAGGGCCAGCCGACGTGCCACGGCGGTCCGAGGGAGGTCCTGCCGAAACAGGATTCGTATACCGGCAGGCTAGTAGTAGGTTCGCTAGATGCTTTTTTTTTCCCCCGAAGCGTCAAAATCTTTCAGAACAGAGTATTCCGAGAGGACGAGTTTGAAGCCCGGCTCTCTCTCCGCCTTCGCGCCCTGCCGACGGCACTGTCGCTGCTCCGGGGATTCGCCGGCTCCGCGGCAGCTTCTGGGACAGGGCCAGACCGAGGCACAAATCTGCTCCAGAGTCATAGTCGAGATGAGAATTTATTTTCAGCTTGGAAAAGAGTTTCTGAGCCTGGCAGAAAAGCCGATCAATGCAGTGGTCGGGTCGTTTTCCAGTGTACATCAGCTTCGGATGTGCCTCTCCGGGGCAGGAGGAGACCCTGGCAAACCATTGGAAATGTCACTCCCTCTGCAGTGGAGGAGCCCGACGCTTTTGAAATGGGAATTCAGAGTTGGAAGAAATAGCTCTGCTTTTGATTTTATCCTATAAGGTGAGGTTGCTGTGAGAATGGGGAACTCCCCGCGGGGGCTCGGGCTTCCATCCCCCTTTTCGATATTATCCCTCCGGCTCCGTCTGGGGTGAGGCCAGCGGGCTGCAGAGAACTGCGAGACTCCTGGGGCTGGAGGCGGTTGCAG
Organism: Elanus axillaris; assembly: GCA_026212715.1. Classification (NCBI taxonomy): domain Eukaryota; kingdom Metazoa; phylum Chordata; class Aves; order Accipitriformes; family Accipitridae; genus Elanus; species Elanus axillaris. The sequence goes on along the minus strand of JANZLQ010000089.1, from coordinate 42,431,686 downwards.
CACTCTGCCAAGTGCAAAGGCAACCGCAGACAAGATGCCGAGGGAGCAGCCGGAGCAGGGAGAAGCCTGGACCGCCTTCCCGAAGACCCCCGAAGCAGGGGTCTCTCCAGGGACGTGGCAGCTACGCCAGGAGATGCTGGGGTGGGGATCCTACCCTTCGCAGAACCCAAATGAGGCAGCCTTTGCCGTCTTGAAGTTGTTTCTACTCTTGGCCATCTCGCTTCTCCGTCAACAGCCTCTTGCCCCAAATTACTGTTATTTGGTTGATCCCAGATGTGGCATTTACCAAGTAGGATCTTTCAGTTAAAGTGATCTTCAAAAGCAGCTGTTGAATTTGACCTTCCTTGTTTTGGTTTTTTTTTTTTTTTTTTGCTGCTTCTTTCATTAGCAGCATCCAAAGTTATTGCTTCCAGCACGGTGCTCCGCACTGAGTGACAGCTCAGCCAGCGAATGGCCAAAGCACTGCTGTAGCCCTGGCCCCACTGGTGCTGCGTGGAGCCGTCAGGTTGTGGAGCTCTGTGTATCCCCCAAAAGGCTAGCGCCTTTTTCACTAAAAAAACCCAAACAAACAAAAAAACCAACTTACAAACTGACCCAATATGCATTTACCCGAAATCTGATTTTTATGACACACATCCATGCTTATTACTTAAATATAAAGAGTAGAACTTTAAATATTGGCTTAGAAAAATCCGGCTCACGGTTACAGAGTAAGCTGATCATTAACCCAAGGCTCTGGCGATATTGCCCTATGCCCTGTTCTTCCTGCAGCTTGTCACGATTGCGTCAGCTGAACTTTACCGAGCGAGCACTGTTCTGTTTTCATTCCAGTGGAAAGGCTGTGCTCTGAAGCAAGCGTTTCCAGAATATGGTCAGGAGCCCGTATACTTTATGAACGGGACGGCTGTTTCTACGGACAGTTGTGTCATAGAAAAAGACCGTGGAATTTGGGGGGGGTTGTGTCAAAGGGAAGCAAATGGTGCGTTTTCTGTCCGTTTGCGGTCTCTCTGCCGAGGTTTGTGTTTCTCGCCGCATTTTGGTTAAGTGGTAGGTGTGGTGGCCTGTTTGTAGCTCTCGAGCAATGCACGGTTACAGAAATATCCCTGAAATGGTTCGTTTTGACGTGGCCAGACTCAGACCCTAGGTGAGGGGAAGAGGGAAGGAATACTTCTGTTGTCTTCCCATTTTTTTGCTCCGATAGTGTTTCATCTGGGCACGAAAGGATGGGTCCGAGTGTGTCCGGACAAGGGCTGCTGGCAGGGGAAGGTGTCGTGACAAAGCATGTGGCCTCTTGAGATGCTGGGAACCCAATGCCAACCCCAAAATACTTTATCTGTGTTGCTTAATTCCTCAGACTGGGAAAGTATGCGCTATAGAAATGCTCGTTTAGAGGGTGTTTCATAGCAGATGATGTGTTTGAAAGTAGGTCTCGACTAGACCCGTGAGAATTAGCAGCATCGTCTAAAGAAATCAAGGACTGTGGTTTACTGGAGTAAATCAGGGAATTACCGGAGGGCGAGGCAGTAGTGATCTGTGAACCAGAATACCTTGGAATTTGAATTTGCAATCAGCAGTGCCTGAGAAATTTCCTGCGGGCATCAGATTTTGGTTTAACTTTCGCACCGGGAGCCGAAGCCGCAGCTGAGCCCCGGCGTCTCTGGGGTGGGGGGTGTGAGCGCTGGCACAACGCTGCAGCGCTTCCCTTCCAGCCTCCAACAGCTCGCTTAAGCGATGTCTACATATTTGGTGTAAGCCGTCGTATCCCGTTTCGCATCCTCTGGTTAAACCCATCGCCCACGGCGGAGAGTCACCCCTTCCCACCGGCGGCTGCCGCCCCTGCGGTCCGACCTCTCCCCTCCGCTTCGGGGGCCCTTACCGCGCGTGTCCGCAGGCGGAACTGGCCTTTTTTTTTTCCCTCTAGATGATTGTAAGTGCCGGAGATGGAGCGCAGCACGTGCCGTCTGCACTGATGTTGTCTCTAGGAACGTTCTCTGCTGGGGGCTGGAGAGGCTGGATGGGCGCCGTGCCCCGGAGGATGCTCTTGGGAGCCGAGAAACGCAGTTGGGAGAAATTTCCAGTCCTACGGCAGGTGGCCCTAGGACTGACAGCCCCCAGATGAAAGCCTGTCTACAGTCCCCTCCAGAGCACTCGTGAGCTGTTCCTGAGCTCTTCAGACACGGAATAATTTTTTTTTTTCTTTTTCCTTTCTCTTTTTCTGTCTTTTTCTCACATTTTGAACATGCCTTAGCATATTCGCGTAGTTAGGACTGTTGCTATCTACTCCTGCTATGACAAAACATCGGATTTACCGTAGACTTTTAAATTTTAATTTGGAAGACCCCAAAGCCAGGCTGCTAGCTCTTGTTACGCTCCGCACCCCTTTGGGGGCAGACTCTCTGGAAAGCTGCTGAGGACAGCTGCTGTACCCCGGCAATACAGTTCATCGGCGGGGATGGACCCTCTGGCCGATAGGAACAGCCGATTCACTCTTCTGAAATTTAAAAACCGGCGTTCAGCACGTATAGAGCTTTGACTGTTTGCCATTTAGGGACTTAGTCACTATGGCAATGTTTTGTAACTTCTAATTACAAGTAATTGGAGAGTAATTCTGTTACTGCCCTCGGTAACGCAGTCAAATTCCCCTGCACCCTTGTGCAGCCTTCTGTAGCTTGCACAGAAAGTGTTTTGCACCAAGCAGATTTTTCATTACGTTACTAAGAATATTTAGTGTGAGGTTCTGCAGTTTAAGGCTTTACCGTAACGACTGCATCCACAGAAGCCAAACCAAAGCTCTGTCGGCTGCGCTGCCCCAGCCATCGTCAAAGACCACAAAGCCCACTTCCTAAATATTAATTTTTCTGGTAGTTTTAATAGAGCTTTGGGAATTGACAAGCCGTGTATGTGGCGAGGACAACATTATATCAATCATTTGGTCAACCACTAGAAGAAAAAAAAATCGCTCAAGCAATACGTTCTTTGATTTAGAGCACTGCCTAAATAAGGTCACTTCTTTCATTTAGGATATTTCAGAGTATTATTCATCTTAAAATATTCCCAACCAATATTAATGCAAAAGAAGTTATTCAGTGATTACAGAAATGTCTGTTTTCAAGAACTTTCGACATTAAGGTGAATTTCAAAATACAAAAGTGTACCAGGCCCCAAACCCGGGGATGTAGGCATGCCGCTGCTTCTTGAGCTCTTACTGGGGCCTTGCGACACATCAGGGCTGGGGAGCTGGCAGTGCGGTCTCCAGGGCTGTGGCTGGGGTCACGCTGCTTCCTGTTGCTGCCGGGGTGGGAATTCCTATTTAATTAATTTTGTTTCCTACGTTGATTCCGCGTGTCCAAGCAGGAAGCCATAGGGAGGGCAGAGTCGCAGTTTGAAGCCAGGCGGGGTCGTCGCGCGGCGCGCAGCGCTCGCGTACAGGGGAACTGATCTGCAAAAGCAGCGCGTTATCTTGTCGACCGCAGCTTTATGTTTTATTTGTCATGAAAACGGCTGTAATGTTGCGTTTGCAGAATCCAGCCAATACCACTCTGGGGAGCTAACGTTAATCAGCTGATGTTGCCGTAACGATGTCAGAAAAATCTGGTGGGGGGGCTTTAGATTGTGATCCTTTAAAAACATCTCCGCTCCTGAAATTGCTGTATTCTGTGTAAAGAAAGGGTTGCTGTGTACTTCCACTTGTGCGGCTGGGCCGTTTTGCAGCAACCTACTTGGAAAGCGCAATCGGTTTGGATCGCAGATACGTAAAACCCTCTTGCGAAGCAAGGAAATACTTTGATAAAATGCCAAAATGCCAGAGCTTTCACGCAGATCAGAGTTTACTGCTTCTGTTCGCACAGCAGCATACGTGGTTTTAGTCAAATACTAAAAGCAACCCATAAGTAGCTGGCTACAGTCCTTCCACGAAGAATTTCTTCCTTTCCAAATGTGGCTGGTAAACTATTTGATGCTTCTACCCGAACCGCAGTTCAAAATGCCGTGGAACTGCTGACGCGGGCGGCAGCACCTTGCTCCTTTCACGCAACAGTAGTGCAGGCGAGTAGACCTGTCCCTCAGGTGCAATTCTTGATTTGCTCCAGCTGATCGCCGTTCTGCTGAATGGCAGACCCCTCTGGGGTGCCTGGGGAGTCGGCTGGTTTTTCCAGCAGGTTCCGGGGAGCTGCAGGCGGCGCGGGTGCCTGCTGGGATGGCCGCTTGCCGTGGGGCACTGCCGGGCGGTGGGCAGCCCCCCCGGGCAGCGTGCTGCCCCTCCAGCCGTCCGCACAGCGCCCGCTGCCGCGGACTCAAACCGGGCAAGAGACAAGGAAACCCATTTTTTTATTATTTTTCCCCCCGCCCGAGTTTCTGTGTTGTTGCCCGCTGTGGGCTTTTCAGGAGGATTTGCGTCCAGGATTTGAGTTCTTGCAGGGTCTCGGCTTAATGCAGTCTCCTTCGTTGCAGACTAACAAGCTGGGGGCAGCTGAGGTGCGATACTTCAGACAAGCAAGAAGATGAAGCTGCTGTATTCTTATAACGTTTTGGCACAAATGGTATTTTTCCGGTGACAGAGCAGGATAGTGGCCGTGCCCAGGCTCAGCACGGGTCCCTGAGCGCGGGGCCGACAGCGGGGCATCGGGGCAATCCCCAAATTATCCCCCAGGACTTACCAGGCTGGTGACGAAGGCGTGTGGCACGAAGGCAGTTCATCATGGGTAAGTAAAGAGATATTTGTGATATTTGTTGGGCTTTTTCCTTTTTTTATTAGACCTACGGGAGTTGTTCAGTGGCTGTCAAAAGCATTGTTTGTACTCAGGCTTGGGAAGCTATGTCTTGTCTGGCAATACAGGGTCATAAAACGTAAAGAGTTAGATTAATGGACATCTGTATTTAAAAAAAAATCAACAACGAGTTGTTTTCTTTCTTTCTGAAGATATTTCTTTCTTAGATGAAGGTATCAGAGTTGCCTTTACTTCTGGTTGGCTTCTAATACCAAGTATTTCCAATTCCAGTAAACATTTAAAACTCTTACGGATCTGATAGCGGTTTGAAAACCGTGTTATTTATGCTGATCTAATTTACTTCAGGGGGACTGTCATAGACTGTCGTGCTAAGAGTTAAGATTTAAAAATGGATAGAGTTCAAGTGGTGTTAAGGAGGGTAAATAAAAACATTCATGAAGTTTGCCAAAGCCTGTAGCACGTGGTGGAAATCCTCAAACTTAATGCTGGCGCGACGCTTGACTTCGAAGGGTTCTGGTTGCCCGCAGGATGTCCTTCCTCCGTACCGTAGCCCCATTTCTCCTTCGGAGCCGCTTCAGCCCGGCTTTGGCTGGCTGGGTGCGAGTCGAAAGCACGCAGCCTCCCAGGTTTTGTTTAAGGGCGTAGCTGTACCTTTGGGGAAGCCGCAGTAAGGACGACGGTGCAGCGAAACGTGGGAGATGCAAATGCAGGGAATGGGTGCCGACTCTTGGGGATCTTCTGGGTGGGTAGCTGCCACTTGAAATAGTAGATTTAGAGGTGGGTAATAGTAGATTTAGAGACGGGTAATGAGATGCTGGCGTGCTGAGGTGGCAGGAGACGCGGGTCCGGCAGCGCCTTCCTCGCCCGCAGCGGTGGGGGCTGCTCGGGGCCGGCACAGCTGGCACAGCTGGCACAGCTGGCGGCGCTCAGGGCTGGCACAGCTGGCACAGCTGGCGGCACAGCCGGTGGCACAGCCGGGGGAACGAGGTTAAGAGGCTGCTAACGAAGCGACCGCTTTAGATGGGCGGCTCTGTGGTAACTAGGTGAACTCTTTAGGTGGTCCGGGCTGTGGTTTCATGAAATCTGGAGGCTCCGGGTGGTCCCAGAGGAGGAGGTTGGTAAAACCAGACCAGGTACAGGCCAGGCCGTGAGCGGCACGACTGACGGCTTCTCCGCGTGGTGAGCGCCGTGAGCCGCTGCCTGCACGGGGCTGACGCTCCCGCTGCCGGGAAATACATCTACCTGGGGCTAGGAGAACGAGAAGAGCTCTCGTACATCTAGCACGCTAATGACCCTCTGCTTTACTCCCCTATTCTATTGGAGGATCCCCAAATAAGCTACCGATACTGAAGAAGCTCAAGGGGAGAATCCATCCAGCTTCTGGCTGGATGACGCGTATCTCAGTTTGTTGAGGATTAGAGACTTTTGGCAACGTCAGCAGTGGGTTTGGTCACTTCCAGAAGCCTTACTGCAGGGGGTTGTATATACTGCCTCGGAGGAGAAAACTTTCCTTCTGTAGTAAACTCAGTTCTAGGCTCCCTACTGAAGTAAGGCGAGAAATAACAGAAGCGAGAGAGGATGAGCCTCTTGATGGAAGTTATAGTCAGCGAAGGTTTATGGTGAAGTTACTTTTATAGGCTGATAGACCATTTGATAATGTACCTTATAAAGTGGTATCGATGAGACAGTTCTGCGTGGATTTATAGAAAGGGTGAAGGACTATTAAAGGAGGTCAGTCATGTTTCTTCACTATGATATCAAGGGGATGAGGTTAAGTCAAATCACCTTTAATATAATTAAGGATGTGGAAGGGAAAGATAATTACGCTATCAGATGACACGGCTCGGTGGGGATCCCACAAACCCAGCACAAGGTCGTGAGCCAGGCAGGGGAGAAGCGACACGGATGGACAGGGCACGGAGCTGACAGCCTGCGCTGTGCCTGCCGGAGATCAGCTGGGAGCACAACCGGCCCTTGGGAAAGAGAGACCTGGCCCGAGCGATGCCGGGGTAAGCAGGAGGTGGGATCCCGGCGTGTGTAGTGCAGCGCGGCGGCCGAGGAAGCGCGGGTCTTTCTGGCTGCGCGCGCCGGGAGGGGAAAGCCTTCCTCCGGAGAGCGGCCGTGCGGCACCCGGGACGTGCCGTCGGCATCACGGGCACCGCGACACCGGTAGACTTCAGAGCTTAGGGGAGCCTCGCCCGAAAGATAAACGAGAGGCAGAAATGAGGAACGTTTCCAGGAGTTAATATTTAATTTGGCTGAGCCGGTACGGGCAGGAATGTGATATTGCTCTGAAGGACCAGGGAGGATGTGAAAAGCAGGGACGGAGAGGAGTTACGCTGGCTGTTTGCCAGGCAGTGGGATGGTAACAGGTAGGATTGAAAAAGAAAATTAAATAAAGCACTAGCCCCGAAAATCTTCAGAAAAGGTCCGTGGTGGTGCATTGCAGAGCGGAAGGATGGCCCGGAGGAAGGAGAGGGGTGTCATCGGCTGGGACCTGCTCCTAGTTCTACATCGTGGCAGAGACCTTTGTTTCCAATATGGATCTGTTCGATGTGATATACAGCAGGAAGGCAAAGCTGTTATCTCCAAACGCTGGGAGGAAAACGAGGAGAGAGGATACTTTATCTCCGAACTAGGGAGAGGAGAGATTGTCCATATGTTTCCCACATTTCCTCTGATTCAGATAACACTTTACAGCTTAACCAAAGTGTCCTCATTCTTTTTAAACAAAACGCTCCTGCCCCTGAAAACTTTTTAAATCAGTATTTTTCAAAATAGACCCAAAGACCTGGCAAAACCTCAGAAAAATAATGAAAGGTGTCTGGCTAGGCAAATGTCAGCTATAGTAAGAAAGTATTAAATCTACCGATATATTCGGAACAGAAAACCCTTCGACACAGAAAAGGAAAACAGCACCATAGGATCAGTTCTGTTCTGATGGAAACGGCCTGGATTTCTCCTTTTTCACTGGGGAAAAAAAAGCGGAACTCAGGAAGTCCCAAACAGATTCTTTCCCCCCCTGCCCTCCCTTGGTTTTATATTTTACTAGATCATCGTCTGAACGTGTAACTTCAGCTTAATACATTGCCTTCCTCTTATTTTTTTTTCCTAATGTCAATCATCATCATTCCTATCCCACAAACAAAAAACCCAGATTTAATTGCGCAGCTTTCGTATGCAACGCGGTGTCGGGGACCCTCCCCTCCTTCCCTTGCTATTGCACCCTGTCAACGCGCCTGCTTTCCAGACGGCTTCGGACTTGCTGAATGAAAATCATATAGAAATCTCATTTTTACAGTAGAAAGTATTTTAATCACAATGCTATTTTCTTTTTCTAGAGGGAGACTAATCTGGGCATTTTGCGGTTCCCAGTTATAGTCCAAATTTTGTTCCCTTTGGCAAAAGGTTTATTAAGGCTTTACCATCTCATCAAAAGCACAGACATGGGGGTCGTAAAGTGCAGTGGGTCTCTAGGGCAATGGAAGCATTAGTTTTAGTGTCACAGCCCTTCTCTGCTAACGTTGTGAAAGGAGAAAGGAAGAAATGAGAATGGAAATCAGCCTGCTGCCGTTAACAGAGTAACGTGTACAAAACTGGAATGAAGTTTGTTTTCAAAGGGCATCAGCACCAATACCGCTCATATTGTGGGGTTGGGATCACCTAATGTATAAACATTTTTGTACTCTGCAATCCTGTGTTTTTTAACTCGGTGATGGAAATGCCACTTGGTGAGACGTATGCTGGTGGGGCTGTATGCCAGAATATGAGCAAGAGGGAGAACTTTGTGTATTTTGTTTCTGCTCAAGCCCACTGTTGTGGTTTCACCCCAGGCAGCAACTAAACACCAGGCAGCCGCTCGCTCGCTCCCCCCCGCCCAGCGGGATGGGGGAGAGAATCAGGGAAAAAGCAAAACTTGTGGGTTGAGATAAGAACAGTTTAATACAACAGAAAGGAAGAAACTAATAATAATATCAATAGCAAAGTTACAATGATACTAAAAGAATTGGAATATACAAACCAAGCGATGCACAATGCAATTTGCTCACCACTCGCCGACCGATGCCCCGTTAGATCCCGAGCGGCGATTCCCCCCAGGCCAATTCCCCC
>JANZLQ010000089.1:42408895-42422745 GCA_026212715.1 Elanus axillaris | reverse complement strand
CCCCTCCGGCCTTCTCGCCGGCTGGGCAGCAGAAGCTGAAACATCCTTGACTTTAGTCTAAACATGACTGAGCCACATCTGAAAACATCAGTGTGTTGTCAACATTCTCATCCTAAATCCAAACCATAACACTACAGCAGCTACTGCAAAGACAACGACCTCTCTCCCAGCCGAGCCCAGGACGCCACGCGTGCCGTTACCGCCGCAGACGCAGTGGGTGCCCAGCTCATTTATCACGGAGCGAGCCGGCTTGGGAAGAGGTTGGCCAGTTTTAGAAACTCCCTCGCAAGAGAGCCCTGATATTTTTAGGGGGTTATTTATAGCACAAAGGGCCGCGTGACTGCCTCGTTCCGTTTAGCCAAGAAATTCGCAGAGCTCTCGCTGCAGTTGGGAGGTTTGTAAGTGAGGTTTGTGGCGGCGGCGGCCGGTGCCACTTTGTGAGTCCCCAGGATCGGAGCGGCTCCGGGGAAGCGCCGGGACGCAGGTTGGCTGCACAAAGGTGGCTTTTCCCTGTCGGCATTTCTAACTCTTTCCAGGGGGGTTGCAAAGAGGGTGTTTTTCTGTGTCAGTGGGACTTCTGTGCAGAGCTACCTGGGACTCTCGGGAACCGGCTGCGTCCCCGCTGACTTCAGCACACAGTTTCCCTGCAGAATTCCTTCCGTTCAGCTCTTGTTGCTTCTCGGCTGCGCTGTCCTCTTCCAGGTCCTGTCCCGTGGAACAGTGGAGGTCCTAACTGGGAAATACTGTATCTGCGAGCGATGCGCAAGTGTACGTGCCAGTTACAGCCTTCCTAGCACGCGGATGCTATGAAGGACATGGATGGTATTTCTTACATTTCTGCCTCTTGCTCAAAGGTGGTTTTTTAACAGAGAACAGGTATTAAGGAGGGTTATTTCCCCCCAAAAAGCAGAAGTTCTCTGTAAAAAAAACCCACCCTCATTGTAAACTTGGACCCTTTCAGCCTTATAGAGGGGATATTTGGGTTCTGAAGAGCAGTTTGCTTTACGAATTTTTCATCTGTTCTACTGCCACCATACTTTGCATAATTATGAAATCGTATTATTGAGTCAAAAAATGAAGTAACAGGGGGCTGTTTGCAACCCACGAGCGAACGTACACCCTGGTTTTGCCAGCAGTTACCACAACAGCTGCTGAACTGGACGTTTGTTTGTCCCTTTGCCTCCGCAGCCAGCAGCGGGTGCTAACGCGGGGACTGGATCGCCGGAGGCTGGAGAGCAGCTTACAGCTCCCCTGCACCCGCTGCCCAGCGCCGGGAGGCTCGGCAGAGCTCCTCTTCCTCAGCCAGGCTTGTCTTTCAGGCTTTGACCCGAGACCGGCTGCCCACCTGTCCAACACCCAGGTTCTCTTTTGATGTGGCATCCCATATAGAATTAAAATTGCAATAATGATCCGTAACAACAAACAGTACCGCACACCCCCCCCAAAATCACAGTAAGTGTTCAGCCCTGCAATGGCAGTGTCGGTTCACGGCTCTCCGTGGCCCTGGGGGCTCAGGCTCTCGCTCCAGAAGGATGGCTGTGGGAGGGAAGGAGCCGACGCTCACCCAGGGAGCCTTATCCCAAATCACCTCCCCAGCCGCCCGTGGCGGCAGCGCCGCGCGCTCCTCTCCTCCTGCGGCTGTTCCGGTGGCTGCCACGCCGTGCAAAGGGTTCTTTGGAGCTTTGTCACGTGAATCGCTAATGGAACATCTCGACACATCTACGTTTTCAAACCAAAAGCCCGAGTCACGGCAAACCCCCGGAGCACCGGGCGCGGGGACACCACGGTGGCTTTGCCGCTGCCATGCGGCACGGGCCCTGGGAGCGGACATCCACCCTCGGGAAGGCACTCCTGGCCCCGGCACAGCCCCGGGAGCAGACGCATCCACGGTCCTCTCCGAAGGTCCTTCCTCCACGGGGTTGGCAGTTGCTAATGACGTTTGGAGGGAGAAGAAAGTATTTTGCTCGGCTCTTCCGCTTTTGCACGCTGTTTTGCTCTCTGGCATCGCGTTCCCGTGTTTGCGATACAGGCATCTCCACAGCAACAAGTCACACGCAGGGCTATGGCTTCAGCCGGGGGACATGCATTAAGCGTCGACGAGCTGTCAAGCAGCAAAGATGTTGTTCCAGCGCGGATGCAAGAGGCGGACGGTGACGCTGCGCTTGCTCTCCGGCTGTCCTCCTCTGGGTGACCCCCCGCGGGAGGTAACTGAGGCTCAAGAGAGAAGAAAACCCTTCCAAAGGAACTCATTATTTTCATATCTGCAGAATAAGGCCTAAGAAAGACCTCGGGCTTTGGACAACTCTTTAGGAGTAAGAAGAAGAAGAAAGGAAAAAAGTTAGGCAGCAAGCGTTGTCATCTGACCTACCGCCATAAATCTCTGGAAGCGGTCTGCGGTTGATGACACTTCACCTCCATGCAAAAGAAACACAGCAAAGCAAACAGTCTGAGCAAAAATGTGCCAACAAGTTCATCTTTAATCGGTAATTAACAAACAGTTTTAGTTATTCATCAGAGCGTGAAGACTTTGCCAGCTGCCTGTCTGACACTGCAGGCAAAACGGACCGGCCCTGCTCTAAAGATTTTATAAGCCGGTGTATCAGTACCACATTAAAGCGAATTAGGTGAAGAGCCAAGAAGAGGTGGTGTTTGCTAACACGCTATGCCCAGCAGTGCAAGAACTGGATGACATGAGAAAATCCCTTTGTCGTTTTAGCTGTGATTTTTCAGACCAGAACAGGACCCCTCTCCGGGGATGCCTCCGTGCTGACGGAGACCTCAAGGGCACGCTGGACTCCTGCACGGGCAGCTGACACCCACGGAAAATTTTATCTGTTGTATCTCTGCGGCTGCAATTTCTGGGTACCTTTCAGCCTCGTCAGAGGTTTTACTCTGACCAGGCTGCTGAACCTCTGAAAAGCCCTGACAACGGACCGGCGTGCCTGGGCTTGGCCTGGGAAAAGGCTTCTGGATGGGCAATGTGGAGCTGCCTCCTGCATGGTACCCGTATCCTTGCAAAAATGCACCAAATTCTACGCTAGGAGTAGGTATTTCCTAGAAGACTGTTCCAAGATCTTAGTAAAATCAAGTCAGCTTACTTACATTCTGCAGTTTACGTGTGTATTTTTTTATTTATTAGCAATTGAAATCAAGACTCGAGATTTGGATCTTCTCAACGTCCTGGATGTGGCTTTACATTTGAACTCTCCACTTGGGAAAGACTGCCGGTTACCCAAAGGGAAGAAGTACTCTTTGCTGGAGAATGTAAGTCCGTTTTCCTGCTCTGTTTACTACGTTAATTACGTCAGTTGATTAAACTAATGATGCAAACCCCAGAAGGGAAAGATTTTACTCTTGCAACTGACAAAAATAAAGTTTCCCTTGTGCCTCGCCGGGCATGCAGTAACACAGAACGTGCTCTTATGCTACCTGGTCCCGGTAGATTTGGGGTAACTGCGACGCTTTTGCAGAGATAAGAAAACCAAGATTTTAAATGGGATAGCTCTTTGATTAAAAAGCCCTACGTTGCTGAAAAATCGCATAAAACCATTCAGGCGCAGCAGGCCATTTTCTGCTCTCTCGATTGCCTACCTGTGTCTGGTGGCTCAAGAACAGTTCCTGAGCGATAATCCTTATGAGGCTTTTATCTTGTGAGAAGCACTTTGCCGGTTAAATATACATCCCGAGGTTGTGCACGCTGCCTTCTAGCGTTGCCTTCGCAGGCGCTGGCGCGCTCCCTGCCTCCTCCTGCCAGCCCTGTTCCTGCAGTTGTCTTCAGCGGCTTGCATCGTTTCACACCAGTAATTTTCAATTCTAAAACATCACCTACGCAGTGTAAATTTCCTTAATCTTTTTCGTTGCAAAACCTAGGAACACACGTGAAGTTTGTGGGCTTGGGCTTCATCCCACCCCGAGCAAGCAGTAGCTGTATAAATATATAATTTAAAAATCCGCTGCTTAGTAGACGTTTGTAGTATGAATTCCCTTAAAGAGTTAATGCATTTTAATGTGCTGCATATGAAAGAGCAATTAACGCTTAAAGATTAAACGTCTCCCCCGCCGCAGTTGCCGCAGATTAAGGCCTTGCACGTGGTGATGGCAGTATCCGATCTCATTCAGCGGCACGCCTCAGCTTCAACAGTCCTAACGCCATTTAACAGCGTCCATACCAGGGGTGTTACCAACCCAGTTAAACCACTTTCTAACAGAACAAGAGCCGTCCTTGCGGCGGGTGTCCGTGCCCTGCCACGCTGCCGGGCGCACAACGGGTCGCTCCCAACGGGCACCGGTGAACCGCAGCGGCCCCCGGGACACCTCTGCGAGTCACCAAAGGCGCTTCCTCGGCTCGGCTGTGCGAAGGCGTGTTTTGCCAATAGCTGTCGTTTGGGCTTTAACGTGGAAAAAGCCTGGTTTGTAAATCATGTCCTAAGGTGCAAGTATAAAGGCGATGCGCGGTGTTATACGAGGTGCCCAAGTCTCAAACCTGGAGCATCCTGCTGCCTAAAAACCGGCTTTCGGTGCTGCATCCTGTAGGAATTAGTTGCCGAGTCCCTCCACCTGCAAAACAAACGTAAGCATAGTACGGTAAATATATCGTGCTAAGCTCTCAACCTATTTCTGTCGTTTCCCAGCCACAGGTCCTCGAGGGATGCTGTCTGCCACGCTCTGCCCGCGGAAAGAGTCAAGCCGGCAGCAGGAGCTTAAAATCCTTCGGACGAGGGGGACGCTGGGGGCTGCCGGGGGGAGAGGCGGGAGCAGGTGGGCGCCGGGCGAGCGGGTACCTGCTGCGAGATGGGCCGAGTAACTCTTGCGCGGCTGTTCCCTCAACGCCCGCCACGTCCCGCAGGGAGAGGTGGTGAAACCTTGCGCCTTGGCAGCAGCGCTCTGCCAGCGCGATAGCAGCCGGGGCGGGGGACGGACGCCGGTAGGGGAGCGGAAAGGAATAATAAGAAATCCTGCCCGGAATGACTGTGGGCGTTGACCGCAGCATCCCTCTGCGGTGCTTCCCAGGCTGCTTTTCCCTGCGGGTTGCACCTCCAGCACGCCCTGGAAGCGCTTTCCTGAGAAACGTGTCGCTTTGCGAGCCTAGCTCTCCCGCACCCTGTGCGGAAAGGGGCTTTTTAACGAGCGGGGAGGAAGGCAGACAGCGATTCCGCTGCCTCCCACGCACCCCTCCTGCCCTCCGCAGTGCCCACCCGGCCTGGGAGCTGCTCCGCAGCTTCGCGAAGGCTGGAGAAGCCGCGGCGGATAATCCGTTTCCCTCTCTCCGGGTCGAGGAAGGGATGCTTCCAGCGAGCTCTGCAACACGCGGCACGCTCCGGCTCTGCGGGGCTTCGGGCGGAACGGGCTCTCGCTCCCGCAGAGACGGCGGCGGCCGCAGCAGAAATAACACAAAATGGGTCTAAATGTCTCTGGTCGGCGAAGCCGGCCGTGTGCCGGCCGGGCAGGCGTTATCTGTGGCTCGCAGCAGGAAGGGAGCCCTGGGGACACCGCCCCAACCATCGCCCCAATTCCAGGGACTGCGGCCATGGCCTCCTCGGGTGGCCCGAGCTCGTGTCCCCCCCGTGCCAGATGCCAGCGGGCAGATTAACAGGTCGCAGCGGAGACGTCTTCAACCGGTGCGTTCCAAAACGCGCCTCTGTGCCCGAGACGCGGGCTTCCCCGCCGCCACTCAAGATGCGGCCGCGATGCAAAAGTACTTCCCCTCGCGTCTCTTTTTTTATGAGCTGAAACTAATTTTTGCTTCTTTAAGGAAATAAGTATATATGCAAACCACAGCTTGTTGCCGTGGTTACTGCTGTGTGCTCCTGCGAGTAGCTTATTTCACATCCTTAGCCCTATAGGGTTTGGAAAGCGTAATTCTTCTGGCCTTTCACCGTTTCCCCCTTCGCTAGGCCACCATCCTGCTGTTGCAAAAAAAAAAAAGCATGTTGTAATAAGCCCCGCGCGCTGCCGGAGGAGGCGGCGGCTGCGCTGCCGGAGCCCTGCAGCACGCTCCGACGCACCCCGTGCCGGAGACTCCCAGGTAAGAATTGTGCTTTTTACCCCGCTTTGTGGCCCTTGCAAATTCGCAGCGGAATAGCGTACGGTTGTTTAGCGGGTTACGGTAAGTTGTTCAGAAAGCTAAGCTGTTCTATTACGGCTGCGTTTCATCGCGTCTACTTTGGCACAGCGGTCTTGCGATCTTGAGATAAGTTAGGGAAGGTTCAAATAATATGCTAAAGAAATGAGCACTAAGTGTAAGGTGGTGTAAGGCAAAGTTTAAGTACAAAACCCCGCGGTTCCGAAGAGCATTAGAAGTTGCAGCCAGGTTTCAAAGCAGAGCCCTCGCGGCGCTTGCTGGGGGCACAGCAGGACCCCGCGGTGCGGAGCTCCTCCGGGACGGTGAGCCAGCACCCACCCGCTCCCAGGAACACGCGGGACAAGCCGCCAACGGTGCCGGCGGGTGCATCTCTTTTCTTCTGGCTTTGCTATCGTTTTGTGGGTTCAGCTCCTGTGCCGCTTACTCCACTGGCAAAGTTGAGAGAAGGATTTTCACGTCCGTACAGGAGCCCCATGGGTTGGTTGAAGGGTTTGTTCCGGGCTGTCGGAGCGGAGACGGGGCCGGATGGTTGTGCCGAGGCACCGCCGCCATAGTTGTGCCGCAATTTGGGCGCGTTGCTCAACGGGGGCCGAGCGCTGCTCCCCCCGCTCGGGGGTCCCTCCAGCCCTGGGTGGGTGCCTGTCCCCGGAGCATCGCTCCCCGGCCCCGCTCCGGCCCCCCGGGAGGCGTTGGTGAAGCCCACGAGAAATTAAAAGGACATTACTCCCCTGAGAGCGAGCCCTCGGCTTCCTGCCGCGAAATACGCTGCTGCCGGCGAACGTCCCGCCGTTTTGCGGTGATTAAGCACAGCGTTGGGTCGCAGGCAGAGCCCGCCGGCAGCGAGCGGCCGTGCCGCTCCCCATGGAGGTTAGAGCGGACCCCGGCACTGCTGGCTGCGCTCCAGCACGAAGTGAAGAGCAATAAAGAAATCATCTTGCAGAAAGCGCAAAAGACGTAGCATATATACTGATTATTTGCTGTGAAATTAGCAGTGTGGATTTTGCTCATTTATGCGCCTGCAGACTAGTAGAGCTTTTAAGTATTTCCTTTAAAAATTTTTGCCTTTACATTTTAACAACAAAAATATTGTCACTTAATAGTTGCAGGAGGCTTTAAAATAGAAGGACGGTACAGTGGAAGGGCCAAGTCTGAAATTTGTGTATCATCTTTACTAAAACGCACACGCAAATAATATCATGAAGAGAGGAAAAAAAAAATCTTTTAGCGCTGCGGTGTGAAAGTGATGGCCTCCGTCTTGCTGTGAAGCAGAAGCGGAAGTTCGTTACTGCAGAAGTTGCGCTGTGCTAGAGGAGATGGAACGATTGCTTTCTTTATCGGGAAGGCTGAAATTTAATGTCAGACCTTTTTGGGGAACTTGAATTTCCCGAGTGCTGAACAAACGGGAGCATAACGAAGCGAATAGCTTCTGCAGGACTGTAATCGTGTTTGGTCTGTGTTTTGAAGTAACCTGCGTACCTGCCTTTAAAAAAGGCGCGGGAAAAAGGAAAAGTAGAGTACAAGGGTTTTTTCGGCGACTACTGTATTGCAGCTATTTGGCACGATAAAATGGAGCCACAGGCCGTATTTCAAGCTAGATGGATTCGCGCTGTGATTTCCGCTTCTCTGTTGAAGACGGGGTACGGCAGCACCCCGTGCCCCCCGCGGGTGGGAGAGCTGCCGTCGGTCCGCGGCCAGGAGCAGCCCGGTGCTGCCGCCGTCCCTGCGCGCATCCCAGGCAGATGGCCAAGGAGAGGTGGATCTCTTGATGTAGTTATCCTTCAGGGGCCGTGTTACTGGAAAGACTACGGCGAGACGCTTGGCCTTCGGGTGCTCGCTGGAAGCGCCTGTGCGGCTGGAGAAACCTTTCTGCGCCCGCTCGTGCCCGGCACCCCGGCTGCTCTCGCCCGGCGCCGGCTGCACGCCTGGCTGGACTCCGGGGACCTTCTCAGCCAGTTCTGAATTAAATTAGGTTCTTAATTGGCTTGCTTACAAGTTTCTTAATTTTGCAGACTTATGTCATCTCTCAGAGTTATTTATCAATCGCATTTGTAATGACAAAGAGAAAATTTAAATATATTTTCACCACATGTCCCCAAGGCCGTGCCTGTTACAGTACGACCTGTCACCCCGTCTTCCCTTTAAACTTTTACCCTCGCATCATTTTGAAGTAGGAACTGAAGTGGGAAGTGCTTTTATTCTGCCCGAGGCAGAGCTGGGAAGAGGATGCCGAGAGCCATCCTCACGCAGGGCACCCCGGACACGCTGGTGTCCCCGTGTGGTGCTTGTGGGGCTTCTGCCAGCCTCGGCTGGGCCAGCGCTGGCCCCGCAGCCTTCCTCGCCGGCGTTTCGGAGGGAAGGGCAAGCACCCGTTGCACAATTTTCAGAGGTCGGGCTCTTGCTTCACTTGTGCCAGGGCTGCAGTAGCTCAGCCAAGAGAGTTCCTCTTTTTTGCTCCAGCTGTAATAACACATAGTGACTCTAAACCATAAAACGTCTCTCAAAATACTTTCTCTGTACGCAGCGTGCTTCTCTTTTCCCTTATCTCCTAATTTATGTCTTTTTATTTGAATGACACAAGAAGCTAAGTGTACAATGATATATTTGTTCATCCTTCTCTGCTGGAAGATAATTAGTCCATTGTCTTGTTTGGTAACCCAGACGGTGATCGTTATCATTAGCAGGCGATCATCTGGGAGACCCCAGGATCTGAGCCTTCCTTACGCTTTCCTCTCCACCATGCCCTGCCCGGACCTCTTGCTGCTGCAGAGCTTGTGCTTGGCATGTCTGGGGGTTTAATTACTCTAGGGTCGAATCCCCTGCAACCTACATCAACCTACGTGAAACAGAATACGTTCACCTTACAGGACACAGGCGCGCAGGGCCTAAACCCGAGGATAGAGCAAACCGGAGCTGTGCCGCGGGAGAGCAGGGATGTCTTTGAGCGGGGTTCCCAGCGGGACCAGCACCGCGGGCACCGCCGGAGGGGCCGGGGGCTGGCAGGGCTGGGGCCACCGGGCAGCAAGTACCAACCCAGCAGGCGGATCGCCACGTGCCGTCACGTGAAAATGGACTCGACGGGAAAATGAAACTAAAAAAAAAAATCCAATTACCAACACAACCGAATGGTGGCTGTGGAGCTGGGCCCTTTAGACGGAGGGCGGAGGGGGCTGGTAGGGAGCTGCTGTTCCAGCTGTGCAGCTGTTCCAGCTGTGCAGCTCTGAGCATCTCCGTGTCCACCGCGTCCCGCTCTGCCGCCGCTGCCGCGGCAGGACAAGGAGGCACGGTTTAGACACCGGTTATTTTTTAAAGCTAGCTCTGGGTATAGGAAAGATGGTTTGTGCAGACACTGCTCTGCTGAAGTTATTTAAGAGAAATCTGGGCAGTGAGGAGTTTGTACAGAAAACTCTGTGACCGGAACAACGGCTTTGAAAATGCCCAGCGCACTGATGTAAGCGTACAGAGGGGAAACAGCCTCACGTACTTCTTTGTGATAGAACAGAAACAGGAAGAGCAACAATGATCCATTACAATATTCCTTCCCAGAGACTATCGAGGCGTGTGCAACCAATGCTGAAGTTATCCGAGTGGTAGGTCTGCACCGCTGCTGCTTTACAGAATGACAGACAAACTCATATAAGTCAGGCAAATATAAAAATACGATGGGATATCACTAACTGTCATGAATTTTTTACTGATCTGGATTAACCTTCCTTGAAGCACAAGCGTAAATTCATGGCATTTTTTCCTGAAAGAAAAAATGAGTGTTTCTTTACGTCCTTTTGGTCTCCAGCTTCTATTAGAAGGCCCCAAAGACAGACAGAAAATACCAGAAAGCCCCAGCCCCGTCGGTGCTGTGCCTTCCCGTCCTCGGGCACTCAGCACTCCGGGATGCTCCCGAGGCTGCTCTGGCTGGGCAGCTCCCGAGGAGGGATGCTCAGGGCATCCCGTGTCTCTCCACGGTCTCAGAAGTGCTGTGCGGTCTGTTGCAGGGTGTGATTAGAACACACAAAAAGGAAAGTTAATTACATTAATGCTAGGCTGTATAAGAGAACAAAAAGCCTTAAGAAGGAAACAGCTGGAGTTCTTGCGCAGGTAATATTATTTGTCTCCCAAGGCAAAGTGGGGAATTATTCATGAAAGCTGAAAAGCACTTTATCACCTCATTTCACAAAACATAACTCTGCTTGGTTCAGCCCCGAGTACGGATCAGGGAAAAAGGCAAATTTAAAGGCAAATTTCTTCTAGTCTCCAAGCCTAATAAATTTCAGAGCAAACAGCAAAGTGGTTTGGCTTATTCAGTTATGGATTGAAGGATGTGGCGGATGTAATTCTGAGCGATCATTTGAAATTTCAGAAGTCAGCAGAAGCTCAGTATCTATAAATGAATAAAAGTAGCATTCAATTGCAGTGGAGATGCCACTTTAGTACTGATTTTTTTCATTTTTAAGGTAAAAAATAAAAGTATTCTGGAACAACTGGGTATGGTAACAAGTGATGCTCAGAATTATAAACACACATTACAAGATGTGGGGGAAAAGACAAGCGTGAGAGGGAGAAGGTGGAAAGGCAAAGTTCTAGCGTAACTACAACCCCCAGTGCGTTTGGTAGAAGAAATGAAGTTGGAGCAAGGTGTCTGTGTTGATAGAGATGTTTAACACAAGCAAGTTACGCTCCTGATACTAGAGATAAACCCTTGGTGTTTTATCTTGTCTTCTCTGACGTCGATGGGCCTCGTAGTTTCCTTGTAGTCTGCCGTTCATGTTGACTGGGGATAAACACCAGCCTCGCAGGTTAAAAAACACGTGGCATGAGAGCCCCAGTCTGCGGAAAGAGTGAGAGGCTGCGCTCAAACCATGTCTGAAAATGGGAGCCTGCTCGGGGGGAGAGAGGACAGAGGCGTTCGGAGTGTCTGGTGCTTCCACGCAAAAGGAGGTGAGCAGGGAGAGGGATGTGGGGCACGGCCGTCCCAGGCAGCACGTGCACCGGAGCATTAAATCAGCCCCTTCGGTGAAGCGCTCGTGCTGGACTGCGGCGCTGGCCTGAGGTGTTAGCGACCCAGAAGGAAGACCAGACCGCATTTGGTCTTGGAAAAGCCTTCTACAGTTTTTTGTGGTTTAATTTCTGAAGTGCGTGGTACCCAGCTCCTTGCAGCGGCCCCGAACCCCTTCTCTCGCCACGCGTGCCCCTGCGCTGCGGTCCCTGCCGGTGAGGGACCAGCGCGCAACAACCACGGGACTTCAGAAAAAATTGCCTCCTCGTAGACACGATAATGTCTTTTTGCCATGGTGTAGATTATGCCGTTAGCAGAAGTCGTTTATAGGATTCACACTCTCTCTGTCTGTGAACACTCATTTATTTGATGGCTCTTAGTTTTCACAACCCAAGCGAGGAGAAAGCTCTATGGAGGTGGAGCTGCAAGCGTTCGACACGTCCATTTTGTAATGCTTTCCAAACCTAAGAGTGGTTAAAGCCTCTGTGGAAGCTGCCTGCGGTACCTGTCGTCCCTGCGGAGAGGCGGGAGCGCGGCGCTGGCAGCCAGCGGCCGTGGGCAGCCGCGCTGGTCATCCGGCAACCCACCGCTGCGATACCTGCAGGCCGGGGGCCCGGCATCAGCCTGGGCTTCGGCACCGGCGGGAGCTGCTCGGGCAGTGCCTGCGCAGAGGGGGAAGAAGGGATTTCCTTGTCTTGACTAATTGGCCTACCGTTACGTTTAGTAACAGGGACCTTGGAGGAAGAGAAACTGGTAACCCTTCTCGGAATTGTTCCCTATGGAAGAAAACAGAAATTGAAATTAAAAGTTTAAGGGAAAAGAGAGTAACTTAGTTTTTTTTGAAAATGTATGTATATATGCCTTGAAATATACTCAGCCTTATCAATAAACAGTTGCTTCATACGATCTAATACTTGGGAAAAAATACTAAGGAAAACGTCTCCTGGAAGCAGCGCAAATATTTGTAGCGTTTGGGTGTGAGCTTGGCTAAAACACAACTGCTGCCTTGATATCACAAGACAAAGTCAGGGAATCCTGCCACTGATTTTATTAAACTGGTAAAATATAGAGAACTGAAAAACATACTTTTCAAAGGCACGGGACTCTTTTATGGCAAATTGCAAAAAAAAAAAAGACTTAACAATGTAAGAAGTATATTGTGAGCCTCAGGGATGGAACAGACTGCACACTGTAAAAGAGAAGTATAGATCAAAAAGAGTAAACCTCGGCAGGGTCAGAGGAAGAAAGAGCTAGAAGAGGGACCACAAAAGGTCACCTAATCCATTCCCTCGCCCCAGGCAGGATGAAGTGTACCTAAATCACTCCTCAAGACGAGTGTCTCACCTTGATTTACTACCCCTGTCAGTCCTTTTTTCCCCTCTTAAGTCCAGCCTGAATCTCTCTCCCTGCAGTTTAATGCCATCTTCTTGTCCTCACCACCATAAATACAGAGACAAGATTGTTCCCTGCTCTTTATAGCGTCCTTAAATCTTGGAAGATCACTGCCGTGCTTCCTCCAGTCTTGGCGTCGGCAGGGTGTTTCCAGCTGTTTCCATCGCTTCGTCCCCACTGCCGTCCCTGGAGCTCCCTCTGGTCCCCTTTCCCGCAGCCTGGTGGGCAGACACTGGTGGACCTGGACCCCGTGTGTCCCCCGGCACCCCCCTGCCCAGCAACCCGCCTGCCTCCCTGCATATTTAGGTGTACGTCCTTCTCTTTTTCCATCCCTTAAGTTAGCGCCACGTTGGTTTGCTTCATCCCTTCACGCGTGGCCCTCGAGGCGAGCGTCCTGCGCGGGACACATCGATGGTGTGTCCGACCCTCAAGGTTACCGTAAGTCCTTGTTCTGTGCTGCTCCCGTTGGCGCCGCCGGCGTCGTGCTACCGACGCCTGCCCATGCGACATGCGGCAGAGCAGAACCGGCGCCTCGGCGATGGGCGGCTCTTGGCGTTGGCGTCACTGGCGTCACGGTACCGACGCCTGCCCATGCGACACGCGGCAGAGCAGAACCGGTGCCTCGGCGATGGGCGGCTCTTGGCGTCGCCGGCGTCGTGGTACCGACGCCTGCCCATGTGACACACGGCAGAGCGGAACCGGCGGCTCCCGAAGGCACAGGGTCCCTTGGGAGCGCGGCAAGGCTCGGAGCCGTGCCGGGCCCTCGCGGCGGGTGCCGGGGCTCCCTGGGGAACGCCGGCGGCAGCCGCCAGCCCGCGGGCTCAACCGACCGGTTGGCGATGCCCTTTTTGTGCCGAGAAAGGGCGGCGGGAAGCGGGGCGAGAGCACGGTCGTTCTGCCCGCTCTGGGAAGAAGACGGCCACTGTGGCCTCCCGAGAGGAAAAGCCTCCGGAGGGTGCTGGCAGAAGCGATAGGATAAGGGTACGGCGGCCTGAGGCGGTGGCAGCGGCCTGAGGCGGTGGCGGCGGCCTGAGGCGGTGGCGGCGGCCCCGGCAGGGCTGTTTTGCCAGAGACGTTTTCCACTCGCTTCCCTCCCTCCTCCCGCTCTGCCTATTTTTTTTTTTTTTTCCTCTTTCCTCCGAAACCGGAGGCGGCGGCGGGGCCGGGCACGTGTGCTGGGGCTCGGGCACCGTGACTCATGAGGCGCCGGGCCGCTCGGCCGCGGGGAGGATGAAGGAGGCGAGTCCCCGGGGGAGGGCAGCCCGCGACGCCTCCGCTCTTCACCTCCTCCTCGCTTCTGCGGCGCCCGGATCCCGGAGGCCGCGCCGGGCTTAGGTGAGCGCGGCCGGGCCCGGGCCCGGGGCGGGAAGCGGGACGGGAAGATCG
>JANZLQ010000089.1:42390570-42408418 GCA_026212715.1 Elanus axillaris | reverse complement strand
GGTGTGTGGGCCGGGAGCGGCGGCCTCGCCTGCCCGGGCGTCCCCGCCGCGGCGGTGGCGGCGGAGCCGGAGGCGTTAGAGCCCGGCCGGGGACGCTCGCCACGCGTGACCCCCCCCCGGGAGGCGGGAGCCCTTCCCGGCCGTGCGGGGCAGGTGCGGGGCCGAGCGGCCTCTCCCCGGGCAGGGAAGGCCCCGAGCGCCGGGGGGGGCCGGGGCTGCTCCCCCCCCGGGGAAAGGCGGGCGCTGCAAAGCGGCGCGGTGGTTTAGGTGAAATTTTGGGGGAAGCCGGTAAGTTCCGGGGGACGTGGCCAGTCTGGGTGCGCGCTGTGCCGCCTGCCCCGGGGGTTGGGGGGGTCAGAGAGAGTTCTCGAATTCGGAACTTTGTTTTGCATCCAGTTGCTGCCAAGAGATGGGTGTGTGAAGACGTGAGCGTGGCGGGAGAGAAGGACGCGGGGGTGTTGTCCGTATGAAATAGTTATTTTAGAAAAATACGTGATTATTTCTCGTAGAAAGAAATTTATTTCTTCTGGTGATTTTTTTTTTTTTTGGAGGCTGCAAAACGTGGCGGCAGCGGCAGGACACAGGTGGCAAAGAAGTAGAGAGAGTGAGACTGAGCTGGTTTAACAAAGGGATGTAATGGACAGGAGAGAGGGTACGTACATAACGAACAGTAAGGTTGAATAAATCACTGGACTGGATCTTCTTTAGGCTACGGAGAAGAGGTTCTGAAGGAACAACAACACTTCCAGAGTGACAAGGAAATAATTTGCGTGATGAGTAATTAGGCGATGGTACTTACTACTGCAGGGGAAGGTCGAGGGTGAGAGTCTGAGGTTGGGCAGCTGGAAGCTGCGATGGATCGCAGGTGCCCGCTGGGGCTGTCTGCTTGTGTTTGGGACTGACCCTTGCCAGACCTGC
Organism: Elanus axillaris; assembly: GCA_026212715.1. NCBI lineage: Eukaryota > Metazoa > Chordata > Aves > Accipitriformes > Accipitridae > Elanus > Elanus axillaris. The sequence goes on along the minus strand of JANZLQ010000089.1, from coordinate 42,407,500 downwards.
TGACGTAAAACAGTATTAGGACAATTTAAAGTAGATAAAAGAGAAAGAAATTAAAGGCTTGGCATCCCCTGTTTCACTGAAACGGGTGATAAGACTGCTGTATGTGGAAGGTTGGGACGTACCCGTGCAGAAACCCGGGATGTCGGGAGTCTCTCTGCTCCCAGGGCGCTGCAGGCTGAGCCGGGAGCGCTGTCCGAGGGTTTTCCAGGGAGCGGAGCACCCCGATGGTCCGTCTGGAGGGGACTGGGAGGCTGGGCGCACGCCGAGCTGAGTGAGCTCTCTGCGGTTGCAGCGCGCGCTTTTGCAATTTAAATTCTGCGAGCCCTGTGTCGCTGCTTTCCTCAGCTCGCGTCGGACCAGGTGTAGACTAGAACGTTGTAAAATGGAGTTGGACTTCCCTGGATTTAAAGGCTGGGCTTCTGAGCTGCAAAACTTCTTAGGCTTAGATGAAACAAAAGTTGACTAATTAGAAAAGCGATGGCGATGACTAAACATTCGAAGTTTCGTAACCAGTTAGTCTCCAGACTCGACAAAATTTTGCAAACTCACTACCCCGTAGGTTGTATGTATGAATTAACGGTGACTGTGGAGCCTGCCTAGTTGTAGGTGACACGTAAAAGTACAGGATTGTGCAGTTGTTATTTACTCGGGCTGCTGAGGAAAGGTACACAGGCAACAGATTTCTTAGTCTGATATATGAGAAAGAAGGTGACAGGGCCTATTATCTCATTTCCTTAAAGCCATCATTAGATTAAATTCATTTCGAATGGCAGGTGAGAGTCTGAGTCCAAGGATGCTTTGTTGTACCATGAGGCAGTTGAACCAACGGGCAAAACTGGGCCATTATGTGAGCAATTTGTAATTCACTTGTGTCAGCAAGCAGTGCCAAAGCTGTCCTGTGAACACTCCCCTCCGCTGCAGCGGAGGGTATGGTTACCATACGTCCACTGCGCAGTGCCGGCGTTCCCTGCGGTGGGAACAGCCTGGCTTTGTGATTTCTTTTCATTTCCCCACAAAATCCTCCTTCGTGCTCGTTGTCTCAGAAGCGTCGTGAAGCATCGCCGTGCCACGTGCCGCCTAGGCACGAGCTTCGTGTTTTTCTGGGCTGAAAGCTGCGTTGCAAACGTGGGAGACCACCAGTTCAGACGTATCTGACAGCTGCCTACGGCTCCGACCCTCCTGGGCAGACCTCTGACTCGCATTCGTCACCCCGCTGGCAGAAGACGTTGGAGTTTTAGCTCTGGCGGATTAGCAAGGTAGTGGATAGTACCTAACTTCAGGAGTATCAGCAAAGCAGTTCAGTTAGTGGAAGCAGAGAATTTGAATTTAAAATTTCCCTGGTATGTTACTATCTAATTGCAGAAGTAATCAGAATCGTAATGCAGAGTAGCCTTTACTAAAAGGCTTTCCTGTAGGCAGTCAGGGCGGAGAAGTTACTGCTCCGCTGACGCGCTGCAGTCGCTGTGCAGCGTTGTGGGGGCTTTCAGCCCAATCCGTCCCGGTGAGACGGAGGAGATCGCGGAAGCGTAATCCTGAGGAAGGTGCTGGAACGGGGGTTTGGCAGGGTGCCGTGCAGGTTCCCGGGGTGCCGCGCCGTCGCAGCACGGGCGCCTCGGAAAGGCTGGGGGTGCGGGTAAGGCTCTGCGCTGGGCTGTGGTCGGCGAGGGGCACGCAGCCCTCTGCTGCTGCTGGGGGCCGGGGGCAGGTAAAAATTTCAGGGTTTTTTGCTGGTTTTTCTTTAGACTGGAAGTGCTCTCAGTTCCTTCTGCTTTGGGGAGTTCAGCGATATAATCAGAAATAAATCGGTGTGAACCAAGCTGCTTCAAGCCTTAAATGTAGACATTCGTTTTCCATTTTGGAGAAAGGTTAATTTTGTTTTGCATTACTCCACCTCTTGAATTCTGCTCCTGTGTTGCTTCACTGAGTCTCAGATGCTGTTCGTCATTTTCTAGTATTACTCGGTGACGGTTGCTGAGTTTATCTATATTCCACTTCCTATAGCGAGGCCCAGGATTGAATAAACTAACATTTTTAGACACCTCCGTGACAAATACCACACACTGACAGGCAGTTGAAAGTAGCAGGTGCTGCTGTTGCTTTCTTTTAAAACCCGTTTTGCATGGAGGTTTCTGGTGCTTGTCCAGTTTGCGTGTCTCAGGAGCACCGAAAATGCTGCTTTCCAAAATTTCATAAGCAGGGAAGATAACTTCTGAAGTGAGTCTGTAACGTCACTCACTGCAGTCTGTCTTCCGGGGGGTTTGAGAGGGCTGGCAAATGAGCCCTGTGCCGAGCGTCCCAGCTGCGTCGCTTCGCGTCCCCGCGTCGGGTGCTAGTCCGACTTCCCTCAACTTAGAGCCCACGTATACTGGAAACCTGGGAAATAAGTCTGAAGTACAGGAGACGGTGATGCATCGCACCAAACAGCTGAAACAAACATTAAATAGTCAAAAGGGTGTTGCTCCGCAGGGCCATTATTTCGGCTGCCCGGAGGAGGCAGACCGAGAAAGCCGCGTGGTTTCTGCAGGGCTGTCCAGGATGGCTTCTGTGGCCACGGAGAAGCTTCTTGTGTGTGTGGTGCAGATGGAGATCTCGTGGCCAGTTCAGATTAAAACAATACGCTTTCCTCTCTGTTTTTATTTCCTTTAACTACTTGTTTTATCATGCTGCTTCAGACTTAATGCAGCGGTGGTAGCGGTAGGGACGCAGGAACGCCTGTAATTAGGAGAATGAGCCGTAGCACCTCTCGATGTCCAGAATAGGGAGGGTGTGATTGCTACTTAGGAGCCTCGCATATAAACTGCGAATGTTGTTTTCCGAACAGCGCTAACGCCGAGGAAGTCACACGTGTTGGATTATAAAAGACGCCTTGCAGTAACTATGCACTGCTTTCAAAGGCTTAGTGTGTGTTTTCCTTTGCCTTATGCACGTTTTAAATGCAAATGCTTTGAAGAGGTGATTTTGCTGTTAACAAAGACCAGCTCATTAAGACAAAATAAAAAAAAAGTTCTGTTCCCTTTTGCTGTCATATTTTTACGGTTTTTGTCCATGACGCAGATGACTTCTGTAACTATGAATATTTATCAAAAAATTGCTGCAACTACTCCTGTCCAGAAGGAATTTTACTGCGGTTGTATTTCTCTCTATTTTTATGACTGTTTTCCAGCATGAACAAGGAAGGACACTCGTATCAGTGATCAGGTGTTGCCTGAAATAAGCTGGTTTTGTGCTGTGGTTCGTTTGTAAGCGGTGGCAGAATAATCCTGCGCACAAACATGCAGCTGCTGCCAGAGGGCTCGGAGATCTGCCGGAGTGCGAGCGGAGCAAAGCTTGGATGTGTAGATCCCGGATTTTGGTTAATGTGCTTTATGCACCGAAGAGCTGTCAGGTGCGGAACGGGGCTGATCGCTTCCCTAGGGACTGGTGTGTGCAAAGCTGTCCTGCTATTTCCAGCCCCGCGGAGGGCTGGCGGGGGACCGGGGGCAGGCACAGGCTCCGGGGCTTTCCTTTGCCTGCACGTGCGGTGGTCTCCGCTATTCGTGTTCCTTAGGGAGTAGAGCAGTTGCCTATGATTATTTTATTTTATTAACAATTATATATTGTAAACTTAGTTTCCCAAGTAATGCAGTAAAGTAAACAACATTTCCTTCCTACTACCCCATAATTATTTACTGAGAGGATAAACACGTGAATGGTTTTTTATTGCTATCCTCGGTGACATTTGGAATCTGTTCTGCCGTGAATACGTGCAATTGTAATTCCCATTAGTGTCAATGAGAGTTCACAGCCATTCACAGGGAAAGAGAAGGGACTGTTAAAACTCTGTCGCAGTTGTGATGAAACTTGAATGCATTCCATGAAAAAAAAAAATAAATAGACATTTAATATAAAGAGTTGAGAGGCGAAGGTTTTGCATGTGGCATTTTAAAATGGAGCCTGGTTCCTGGTAAGGACGTTCAAGCAAGCGGCCGATGTCGCCCCTTCCCATTCTACCTTCCGCAGTTTGTGTAGGGTGATCGTCTTAGTCATTGCTTTGCTTGGAGAGTAAAGCCAGTGGCAAATGTGGTTTTATGCTGTTACGTGCGTTCGGGACCAGCACAGTAAATTTTCCTGCTCTGAAGCTGATGTGAAATTTCTTCCCTAGCTTCAGTGGAAGCAACAGGAGAGCAGCAGCAGGGCTGAGCTGGTGCAAGGCGACGCTCGGGAGGCTGCCCGCGCCCGTCGGGCTCTTTGGTGGCCGTTTGAGGGTTTGATGGGTGCTGACCTCAGGATGAAATCCAGCGATGTATCGGGAGAATCGCTTTTCCTCTGGGATCTTTTTTTTTTTTTTTTTTTTTTTTTTAAAGTCTTACTTGCTGTCAGCTACTACCCTGTGCAATAGTCTGTGTCGCAAGTTATGTGCATATGCTGCATTGTTATAAAAGACTGTTTTTATCCAAAATATCTTTATTTTGGGTAGCTGGGAAAACTCCCTATTAATGTACTATAAAGAAAAAAATAGTCAAAGTTTGCAATAGATATAATCTGTCCTCGCTAAAGTCTAACTTAAGTTCTCGCTAAATGCAGCTTGAATTTTTAATGGGATAATTGCTGTTTGGTATTAATTAGAAAGAATCAGCAGCAGTTTATAAGGTAAATGTATAGTTCTGTCACTAGGATGCTAAATAGTGGGCTTCGAGTTCATTTTCGTTTGAATCTACAGATTGCACAGGAAAACTGAGGAAGCCAGGACTGAGTAAACCACAATTAGCTGTGAGTTTTGCGTAGCCAGATTATCATTTCCGTAAGCCAAGTATGCAATCGGCATTAACCCAGCGCGGGGGCACGGGCAGCGCTGCCCCCCGCCGCTGCACAGCCCCCCGTGTCTGCGTGTCCTTCGGCAGCCCCGCTACCTCCTGGAGCTGCCAGTCGCTGCTGGCGGAGAAGTCTCGGAGGGAAACAACTTCCAGCCCTTATTTGAGCACTGTCAGAAAGCGTGGAACTGCCGGCGTTGCTCTTGGGACCTTCCGCTTTTGGCAAGTATGCCGAACGCTTGTTTTCACAGCAAAACATTTTGGGACATAAATATGCACGCCGTATATCAGGGGCTGAATTGGAATGAATTTCTGCACAATAAAAAGAAGTAAGTACTGGACAGGTTAAAATATATCTAATCGTTTGACAGCTTGGAAGGTGAGCTCTCGCATAGCCCTCCATGGCTAGCCCAGCTGTACTGCGCTCGTTTTACCAATTCTTTCTTGGAGTTTACAGGTGGCAGTTTAGACTTCTGCATGGAGTCCAGGTTTTCCTACTGGAAGCATATCTTGCTGCCTGCCCCGAGGGAGGCTGCTGTTGTAAAAGGAATTTATCCCCCCCCACCCTTACATACTTGTCAGTAGCATTACATTCAGAGTTGGTTCTTACAGAAGTGCGTCAGTCTTGCTTGCAGTGGCACAGAAAAAAATTAACAGAGCATGCACTGAATTTCCCCCTTATCTCAGTATACCACATTTTATGTATCTTGTAGCGAGATGTTTTGTTTCTACGGTTTCAGACTTGGTGTTTCAGAAGATTAATAGACTTAGCAGCTCTGTTTGCCAAGCTTAGCGATGATAACAATGTAATAAGTCATGAGACGGTCACAGATCATCTGGCAAGGCAAAATATGCCTTGGGCTTGAACTTGGAGCAGGTATTACTTGGAGAGAGGAGCAAAATGCCGAAAGTGTTATAAATAACGTGTCCTGGCTTGGGGGGCTCCAAGCCCGGGTTTGCCCGAAGCCCCTGCACGGACGGGCAGCTCAGTTGACGGCGTCTCCGTTCGCCCTTTCTACGTAACCCCAGATGAGAGGCAGCATCCTTAACGGAGGCGGATGGTGTTGAGTGCAGCAGGTGCGAAGCCCAGGACTCTTCCTCCGCCTGAGCTCGGAGCGGGTGCCCGCGGCGCGGGACGGAGGAGCGGAGAGCAGCGCGGTGCCGGACCCCGGGCGCCCGCCGCCCTGGCTGCCCGTCCCGCGTGGAGCGGCTCCGCGCATTCCTGCGGCGCCGCTGGCTCCCGCGCAAGCGAGTCCGACTGCCAGCGGTGAGTAAGGGCTTGGGAACCCGGAGCATGTTTGGGCTCTGGGCCCAATCCTGCTTCCAGAGAAGCTAATAGGAATTTTTCCTTCTAAAAAAGGGAGAGCGACCAGAGCTGCTCGGCTGGGTCCCTCCTGCAAGGCCCTCGGCGCTCCTCTCCCGAGAGTCCCTTAATCCCGAGCTCCCCGCTTCGCAGTGGGAGGGATGGCCGGCGGGCGCGCGGCCAAAGCCCACCGCGGATCATCCCGCACGGAGCACGCGGGATGCGGCGTGCTCCCGAGACCCCTTCCGCTCCGGCGTCGCGGTGACGTGGCCTCCGCTGCAGTGACACCTGCGCAGTGCTTGCGGAGATGAGCTCTTCTTGTGAACTGGAGTAAATTGCTGTAGGAGAAAATGAAGTTTGCTGCGTTAATTGGGTCTAGACGTACCCGAGGTCTGGAGCCTCTAAACTCTGCGCTCCCCGTGGGCGCCGCGGAGGAGCGTGCAGGCTCCCAGAGCTCGCTGAACCAGGCAGATGTGTCAGGTTTTCCGAGCAGGTTGCCAAACTGAAGACAGCAGTAATTAGGCCTGGATTCACCGTAGGAAGGACGCGTCGCTGTGTGCGCAGGCGCCCGAGAGCCGGTGCTCCAACATCTGCCGAGTTTGCTGGCGGAGGTGCGGGTGGGATGGCGGCTGCTCTGGGGCTGGCTGTGCAGGTCCACCAGCCCTTCCTCCTCTTCCTCCTCCTCCTCCTCGCCGGTCCCCGGGAGTCAGTGCTCGCCATCCCAACCGACACTGGCTGTTTCAGTGCTGCTTTTGCCATCTGGTTTCCATGGAAGAAGGCTCCTGTCAACTGCACGTACTGATAAACACAGCATGATTTACTCGTGAGAAATAAACTCCAGTATTTTTTCTGTTACTCTCTGAAGCTTGGGAAGAAAAAAAAAAAACAAAATCCAAACAAAAGTTGTTTCTTCCAGAGTTTGGAAGACTTTATTAGTGCCTGGGCAGCATTCTTGACTTTGTATGATCACTTTTGGTTTCCAGCAAAATCCTTTCCATATGGAATTTTTTACCGAAATCCTTCAGTGCTCGATACATAGGCAAAACTGAAACTGACTTTGAGACTTCTTTCACAAGCAGTGAAAAATCAAAGGTAGTCAGTCCATGACACTGATAACGTAACTACGTGCTTTTCAGCTTTTTTTGATGTGTAGCTGTTAAAAGTGTTCTTCTGGGAGTGCAGGCACTTGCTGCTATGACTTAGCTTTGCAAACCACTTAGAAGAAAGTCCCTGGGAAGATATCTTGCGTTTTACTGAGCTCCTGTATGTATGTGCAAATACATTCCGTAAATAAATCTTTCATGATGTGATTTTTTTGTGAAAAGTAGACGCAGCTCTGTTCAGTTCTTCTAGTTCAATACAGCTCATGGTGGCAACTGAAATACAAGAATTTGAACTTCTTTCCCTCGCTTTCCTGCATGACTGATAAAATTACTGCTTGGGGTTTGTTTGGTTTGTTTCCTACAAGTTCTACGCATTCTGTCTTTAACCACCATTTTTAGAAAAATTGCTTTTTCTTAAATCTTTTCAGAAGCTTTTTTCCAAATATTCCACATTTTTTGTATAAGATTAGAATTTTAAACTTTCATATCTGGTATTGTCCTGGGTTTGGCTGGGATAGAGTTAATTTCCTTTCTAGTAGCTGCTCTAGTGTTATGGTTTGGATTTAGGATGAGAATAATCTTGACAACACACTGAGGGTTTCAGTTGTGGCTCAGTAATGTTTAGACTAAAGTCAAGCATTTTTCAGCTTCTGCTGCCCAGCCAGCGAGAAGGCCGGAGGGGCAGGAGGAGCTGGGAGGGGACACAGCCGGGACAGTGACCCAACCTGGCCAACGGGGTATTCCAGACCACGGGACGTCATGCCCGGTACATAAACTGGGGGGAATTGGCCTGGGGGGAATCGCCGCTCGGGATCTAACGGGGCATCGGTCGGCGAGTGGTGAGCAAATTGCATTTTGCATCGCTTGGTTTGTATATTCCAATTCTCTTATTATTGTCATTTTATTATTGTCATCATTATTATTTTCTTCCTTTCTGCCCTATTAAACTGTTCATATCTCAACCCACAAGTTTTACTTTTTTTTCTTTCTTTTTTCTCCAATTCCCCCATCCCACTGGGTGGGGGGGGGAGCGAGTGAGCGGTTGCGTGGTACTGAGTTGCTGGCTGGGGTTAAACCACGACAAGTATTTTTAGATGGCTTTTAGAGGTAAGGGTGAGAATACAAGTAAAACGAGCTTTTTTTTCCAAAATATCTTCCCTATGTTGTTCAGTTTGGGTAGCTTGCACAGGCGTGTTAATGAAAAAGTGGACACATCGAGGAGAGCTCAAGTAGAAGACAGAGCGGAATCTTCCACATGAGGAATAATACTAAGGGAAGGCAGGTAGGCAGTGATGATAAATATTTTGGGTATTACACAAGCTTCTACACTTGCTGCGAGCATTAGTTGGAAGAGCGCTGTGGGGCTCGGAGGGGTCGGTGCGGGATCACTGGGGTGCTTGTCCCTGGGGGCAGAGGAGCGGAGGAGCAGCTCTGCCGATGGGCTCGCGCCCTCGCCGCGTGCTTGGCAGGGCACCTCTGCTGCGGCTCTCCTCTAGAAAGAAAAGAGACGAGGAGCTGCGGAACTAGCGCTCGGCGTGCGAGTGGCACCGTTCGATGGGCTCGGGCACTTCGTTGTATTGGGTTTTCACATAGCGTCATTCCTCAAGCTGTTGTTTTGGGTTCTTTAAAAAATGAGAAAGTTTAAAGTAACTGTAATGGCAGGGGTATAACGTCAGTGCTTTAGATACCTTCAAAAAATTGTCTAAAATTTTTGGTCCACATCTGTGGTCCTTTGACATGTTAACATTGGTATTTTTATTCTGTTGTAGTAGTCATTTGGGGGAAAGTCATTCATTTTTACGCTGCATGAATATATAGAGGCCATTTCTTCTGCAAGAAGAATTAATGGGAATTTGAAGGTTATGTGTTCTGTGATTTGGCACTGGTTAAGCATAGGAAAGCTTGCCTACAGAGCGAGCAAAAAGGACACGGCTCACTTCTTGCTCAGAAGGAGACTGTGCTGGCGACCAGAGGGTGAGCCTTGTGCACGGGGCTCTGCTAGAGCGGTGGGAAATGCCGATCCCTCGGCCTGACCTGGGCAGAACGGGCTGAGAGAGTGAGTCACAGGCAAGTGGTGTTGGTCCAAGAACGATCCGGCAACTGGTACAACAGGAGACCACAGGGAATACGAGGACGCGAGAGGGTAACGAAGGGTCCGCATGCATTCTGCCTTGGAGGCGTTCCTCGATTATTCTGTGGAAGATGGGCGCTCAGAAATAGTTCAGATAGGTCAGCCGTGCAACAGCCATAAATAACAACTTAGCAAGGTCGTGTGTTATGACCCGATCCGTAACCCAGAAACCAAAGTCATTCAAGATCTGACTGACGGAACTGGAAACCCCTTCTAGCTGCCGTTCGCGATGATACAGAAGAAGGTGCCGCCGTGCTCACTGCACCTTCTGCACCAGGCTGCTGCGTGCTCTTTTCCTTTTTTTTTTTTTTTTTTTTTTTAAATAAGAATTACTGAGCTCAGGTGGTAGCCGCCTGTGGGTGATCTCGTGCCTTTGTGTGTTAGACCAGCGGTGTCCCTGAAGCCATTTTCGCTCGGTGGCCCCAGGAAGGCGCCAGGACCTGGGGTTTCTGCTGCCGCGCCGTCTGCAGGGCTGCAGGCACGGCAGGGTTGCAGCTCCTTCCCGTACGAGCACAGACCTTCCGGAAGGGCCTTCTGGGCGCCGAGGTAACCAGAGACCTCTTCTGCATCCTCCCGTAAGTTTGTCTATATTACCCACAGCAAAAGGCTAAAACCGAGAGAAAGGCTGTAGGCAAGCGTGTACCTAAGCAGCGTGACGCCAGCTGGGTCACCTAGGCATCGGGGAATCCACGAGCAAAATGAGTGTTAGCAAAAGTCATCAGCAAACCCAGCTCTTGATGGAGGAGGGGGGGAAAGCTCTCCTTAAACCCTGTGCGCGGAGCCCCGCGCTGGGAGGGGGTCCCCGCTGACTGCATCGCTGCCGCCTCGCAGGCTGGGAACAGCCGTGCTCCGAGGTCTCTTCGTAGTTCATCTCCGCCAGTCGCGGCGGTTCTCCTGGCTGAGATTTTGTGCAGAAGAAGCTGTTCCAAACAGGGGTCGTTAGTGGGTTGTTTTTCGTGATTATTGTTAGCTGTGTAAATATCATGACTCAAGATGAACAAGCATAACAATGAAGTATAGCAGATACGGATTAAAAAATGGTCTCGAGACATTTTTCACTTCTTTCCTAAATTAAAGCATAGCCATTCAGTTTTTGCCACTTCTTTTTAATACGGGTGACCAATTTGGAGCTCTTCCTTGGTACCTGAAGTCACGTGTATTTCTTTAGCCTGGGTGAGGTTGTTCACGATGCAAAATCGGTTGCATCAGTAGGTGTTTCTGTGCTGCTGAACGCTGTATGTGTCGTGATCTCTGTTAAGTCAAGGAAAGCATCTCCTAATCTTGATTAGTTTTGCTGTACACTGAAGAATCATTCTGCTCTTACATTAGTGCATAACGGTTATCTGGGATACCTTGGATGGTGACAGAGCATAGGGAGTTAAAAACCCCATTCTCTACAATTTTGATTCTTTCATATATAATGAAAAGAAATTATTTTAGATTCATTGTGTTTTCTGATAAGTAGTACAAGCTTTTATTATGCTGGAAGGATGTGACTGATAAATATAAATTAAATGTAAGGCCAGAACGTCTTAAACCAGAAGATACTCTATTTTGGATTTGAGATTCTTTGAGAAACAGAAGGCTTTGAACCGAAACGCAGTTGGCTTTATCTCCTATCTTGCAGCAGATGCTGGAGTAGTTTTCCAGCGCCGTCGTTGCCTTGTGATTCACGTTAATGTTAACAGGAGCCAGGCAGTTATGCCCGCGCGCGAAGCCGGCGTTGCCTCGCCGCTCTGGGCGTCCCCGGCACGGCCGTGCTGCGGTTGTTGGAGACTGGGGTGACTTTGGAGCCGTGGGTCCCCCGGCCCTTCCTCGGAGGTGCTGCTCCGCCGGGGCGAGGGCTTGGCACCGCCTGCCGCTCTCCTTGTCCCTACCGCATCGGCGATCCCGTCTTCGCCCCTTCCCCTGTAATTTTCTCACTCTCGGGGAGAAGCATGTGATTGTCGCAGCATTGCCGCAGCTCACCCTTGCTGAGCTGAAGTGACCAGCCCATCGAAACCCGCGTTCTAATTTTCTGCTGAAAGCGGAACTCTGCATAACGTCTTCCTCGTTATCTGTACTCATGTCCCTTTTTGCTTGCCCTCGAGTCAGGTGGACGATGAAGCAATCCCCGTCATCATAACTTCTGATTCGCCTCTCGCGGAGCGTGCCCGTCCACGCAGCAGGCAGTGAAGGGTAAGGTGCCCCACGCTGAATTTTGCTGAGGACGCCCCGGTTCTCCCGGCAGGTCCTGCGGCAGCGGTGCGTCTCTCCGCAGGGTGAGCCGGGATGCGTGGAGTGGGACGGCGGGCTGTGACCCCCGTGGGAGGACGTGCCGGCGCGGGGCAGGTGGCATGAATGGCCTTTGCTGTTTCTGGTAATTAAGTTCAGATATAATCTCGCCGATTCATTTGACGTGTGCGAGGATGTGGTGGCTGTATCCAGGCTCCTCGTTCATAATTATTGACATAACAAAACGATCGTCATGTGAACGGGCAAGGGCTTTGAAACCTAGAGTTTGGGGCGGGGGCAGGTTAGCCGAGCTAAGCGCAGGAGCTTGCTGGCTGGAGCAAACGCTGTTAGTGAGAAATCAGTGGCAATGTCAGGAGTGACCACGGGTATGCCGTAATCCATCAGGTGCCCACCAGAGTGGTCTCTCGAGGCTCCCTTTACCCACTGCTGGGATCCGTTTCTGGGGAAGGAAAAAGCCACACTTTGCAAGCAGGGCCACGTGGCGGCTGCTTTAGGAAGGGAAGTGAAAAATGATACGGCTGATGGTAAAAACTGGGAGCCCTTCTGGGAAGTAGCATGTAGATTTAATTTAGAACCTTAGCAGTAATGAGGTGCCGGTGTTTTTTCCCTTGCCACACAGTAGGGGTTAAGGCACCTGAGCTGGAAGAAGCTAGGCTGGGTGTCCGCTGCGTCTCTCAGGAGTGAGAGCTGCGCCGGGTCACTTCTCCCTGAAACCATCGGCATCAGCTGAATTTGATGTTAGAGGGAAGCGGTTGCTTCCCTTGCTGAGTCACGGGCATCGCTTTTTTCTGTAGTAGTTGTTATCACGGATGATGCTAATAATGGTGTTTTGTATGTATATAACTTTTTATATATATACACGCACACGTACAGTTAGAAATCGCCTTTCAATATGGGAGCGTTTTTCAGAGATGTGTAGTTCCCTGTTTCTGCCACCGTTACAAGTACCGCCCAGTTTTGAATCTCAGCTGTGGGACTCATCCTGAGTTTGCCATGTGGCTGTGTTCTCGAGGAAAGCACCCCAAACCTGCCGCACGTTTTGGCTGCGTCATCGACAGGCGCCTCCAGCCCGCTCCCACTGAAACAAGCAGGAAAATTAGCAAGTATTACAGTCACGCGTGTGCGTGATGCAGGAGAGAGCAGGAAGCGATTTGCAGGTGAAATGGGCCTTTCTGGTGGCAGGGGACAGCGCGGGGCGAACGATTCGGAGTGACCGGCTGCCCCAGGTGAGACGCCGGGTTTGCGGGAGGCTGATCCTGCAGGGATGCCATCGAGGTCGGTCGTCTCGCTCCTCTCCGGCATCAGCTGGCTGATGTACATTTGCAGTTAATCAGACAAAATGTCTTTAACATGCAAGAGTCTGATTAATAAATAGCTCTGTACTTTTTAGAAGGGTAGATAGTTGTTTAGTTATGGCCTCTGAAGTGTCTTTGTATATAGAAACCTAGTATTTAAAATGAATATTCATTAGAACAAGCATGTAAGACTGATTTTAAGAAGAGCTTCTGGTTATTTCAGTTCAGTTTCTTTTCTTTTTTGGAAAAATCAATTCTCAGAGTTTCAAGTCAAATCACTAGATTACTGTTGTTTTTAAAGATAAACAACAACTTCTTAGACTCGCGTGGTTGAAACTCCCCTATGCCAGGATAATACAGAACTTCCTATTCCTAAAATATATTAGGTAAACGTTACGGTGAAGGAATTACAGTATGGATATGTTTTTACTACCAGAAACAGCATTTGCAACTTCGGTGGTGTGGATGGATATGTTCATGCTTTGTAATACGTAAATCAACGCCAAAATGGATTAAATGCAGAGTAGTCCTTCCTGCCATTTTCTGTCTCTGGCTTACAAGTCGAAAGAGCAGAATAATAGTTGGTATACACATCTCCTAGTCCAGAGACAGACACTGACCTTTCCCTGTCTTCGTTTATAAATACCTATCCATCTCGTGCTGTCAGATAACGTGAATTCTGCATGTCTCTGAAGTCCCAAATTTTGTAGAGGAATGGATATATACCACAGGTTATGAAAGAAGAAAAATTTCAGCAGGCAAATTTCTTGACTTTGCAGGCTTTTTTAATGACAGTAATAGCGGTTAATTCATGACAGTCTACTCTTTGAAGGAAAGAGGGTTTATGGAATTTGCCATATAACTTTCTGACTTGAAAACAGCGTTACTCTAATTAATCTGAAGTAAGAAAGGATTGGGCTATGGGATTTGTACGTCGGTGCCGTTACGCTGTTGCTAGGAATTGGTTCACAGTTTGATTAGGGGCGTAACTCCTGGAGAACTGATTTCAAGGAAACACCTTATTCCTGCAGTAACGTGCGTCCAGCTGGGGGCACGCGCTTTGTGACACGTTGCCTCTTTTTTCATTATTTATCCAGTTTTCATGAACGGAGTACATAACACTTGGAGGTGTTAAATTCAGGTGTAATGTCACAGTTGGGTGTTTCTGCTAAAAGGGTTTCAGAAACTGTGAAATACAGACAAGATGAAACCACATCTGATGAGGATCTGCCTAAGAAGCCCACTGAAGTCAGTGGGAGGTTGCACTGCCTTCCTAAGCAACTCTGTCAGAGCTAAAACGGTACAGAAATAACCTTTAAAACACTACTACTAGTACTACTACTACTAAAACTATGTATATTATGCAAAATATCTGGGTCACAGAAATAGTCTTGGCAGTTTCTTTACAAACCTGGTGTGGGACTTGCTTAGTAGTTCAATGCTAATAAGTGCTTGTAGTTTTATCAAGCTCTGTTTATGTCACAAGTGGCTGGGCTGGGGTGGGCTGTGCAGTAGGTCTCGAATGGCACAGTATCCCGGCATCCCCCCTTCAGAGCCGGCTACTCTGTGCTGCTGCCTTTGCGCTCTGCTTTTTTCTTGAGATATGGGAAAGTACAAAATTGAGAGAGGGGTCTTTTTGCTTTTACGTGTTGTTGTATGGGTGTAGCGAGTACAGCTGCCACAGAGCCAGAGTACGAGACCAATTTGGTTTGTTCAGCAGTAGCTAGCTGACTAAAGAATATTTTTCTTTAACCAGTCCTTCACTTATGTGGCCAAGATGTTAATTAGCGCATTGTTTCTGCTTAATTTTGTGACGGCACTATAATTATATCCCTCAGTTGTGCCATGAAGTAATTGCTGTAGCTTTTCCAAATTTTATGTTGAGATGTGTTATTGGTAAACTTCGAATTTGGCAGAGGTGTTCCGAAAATACTGTAAGGCAGTCAGTAATTTTTGCATTTCTTTATTTAAAAGACGGCCATTTGGCAATTTCAAGCTTTGAGACTGTACTGTCAATGTAAATAGAATATTGATTTTATTCCATTTCCTATCTCGTTAGAGTCATTGTCATGAGGATGGATTCGTGTTGTGTAATTATCTGTTCTTGCTGACAGTTCTCGTGTCATTGAGACTGGTGTTTCCAGCTTCCACTTTCTCTGAGCATAAAAATAGCATTCTTCACTGCCATGTTCTTCTTTAGTGGTGTAGCTTTTTGCCTGTCCAGCTTTATACATCTTTCTTTCTGAGAGTCGTGTGTGAATTGAGATAGAGAAAACAGGAACGTCCAGCAAACCCGGTTACAGGAAGAGTGAAAACAATGGCTCCTTGGGAACAGTTCCCGGTGCAGTGAGACACTCCTGTTCAGATACCTTATTTTTGTGTCAAAGACTGTAACGAGGAGGAAAAACGTATCATTCACTTGGCTGTACACATTTCTTTCTAGCAGTAACGGGAAGTAATAAAAATTGAACGTACTTCATCAGCGCTGAGAAACCGTAATCACGTGGTCCTTCCTGTGTTAGTTTTACTTTCTTGGGCATTTTCAGATAACCTCTCCATTGATTTTTGAAGCTGTTTCTTAATCATTTTCATTGACCCAGCTCGGCAGACAACTAAGTCATCTCTCTTGCCCTCTTAAGGAATGACTTCTCAGTGTTATTTCCTCTCTTTTGTCTTTTCTGAGAGTCACTTTTTTGCTTTGCTTTTCAGTCTTCTCAGCTTCATTTTCCTTGTATTCTCAGTAATCAGTGAAGGCAAGGCTATGCGTCGTCCAAACCAGTGTTGCAGCAGTCCCACCATAAGTAGCAAATACTTTCAAATTTCAAAAGGTGAACTTCAAAAACCAGCTGTGGATTAAGAACAGCCTTTAGTACTGAATGGCCTACTAGCGGAGTCTGGAAACTGTCAGCCCCCAAATAAATTTTAATTGAATTTAGAAAAGAAAAATAATAAAAAACAACTCAACCCCTTTCCTGTCCTGTCACTATGGTTCCTCCCTCTGGATTTCTTGCAGCCTTTTTCCAAGCTGATCAGAGACAGCCCAAAGATAGACATCACACACATCTGCTGGTTTTTGGGTTTTGGGGTTTTTTTGTTGTTTTGTTTTGTTTTGTTTTGCGGACAGTGTCCTTTAGTATTTGAGGCTTACTGGGGACTCTTTGTTGACTTGCAGTATCACGAGAGAATTTCAAAGTGAGGGGAAAGTAGTTTATGCAGGTAAAAAAATTTATAGTAGGCTAATACGTTGCTTTATTTAGTGGAGATATTGAAGATATGCCTCTGGTCTGGAGTCAGTCTTTATTTTTGCAAGAAGGCTATTTTTAAAGCTGACATTTCTGGCTATGTTTTCAGGTGGATAACAAATTCTGACAAAACAATTTTTCTTCAGGTAACTGTAGAGACAAAATACACATCTAGCATTTCTTCACATTCAGAAGATTTACCTCAGAGGCATCACAGCTCCTCGGAGTATTACTTTTCTTTTTGTAGCTGGCAGCCTGAAGAACGAAGGGTTGAAATTCAGCCTCGTTTAATGCAGTTACAGACATGTCACTGACCTCAACAGGAGCGGGATTTTGCTGCGAGTAAGCGGCTACTCCGACTGCAAAATGACAAAGCTAGGAATAAAGCATAGTTTCCTGAGCTTTCCCAGGAAGGTTACTCCTTTCACTACCTGTGCGCAGAAAAGATACTTTTCATCTGTTTTCATTTTGTATGTTGCCTTCACGCCGTCTTTCTTTCCTCGTTAGGGGTGACTGCTCTTGTAATGAGAGTGAAATTAAATACCTTGTTTTGAAAATGCGGCCTTTAACTTGCTTTGGCTTTAGCATGTAAAATATGTCAATTGCTGCTCTAACTCATCTTGGTGTTTGGAAAAATCAATGCTCGGTATGGATTATCTACCAAACTGACTAACAAGAGAAAATCCCTGCTTAGAGCTCTTTCACAGCTTTGTTGTAGAGCTCTTACTGCCTGCATTGGCGTCACCCTCTCCTGAGGGTCTCGGGGGGGGGGGGGGGGGAAAAAGTGCGCGTAACAAAACAAAACTCAAAATTGATTTTTTTTTGGTGGGC
>JANZLQ010000089.1:42344039-42380565 GCA_026212715.1 Elanus axillaris | reverse complement strand
GGGGGGGGGAGCGCTGCCTGCGGCATCGGGTCAGCTCTCCCGGTTTGAGGACCAGGATCCCAGATGATGCGCAATTTCAGTGACACTAATTGCTTTATTTTGTTCACCGATTGCCACACTGTGTGTTTCGTCCCACCAGGCTTGTGTTACAATGCTTTGGGGAAATAGGAGGGAGATCTTTCTAGCCTTCAAAGGATCTGAAGCCACCTCGCTGAGACTGTCTCGCTGGCCGTGGTAATTGGCACGCTTGCTGGCAGCCTTAATCCTGAGGGACTGGACTTGGAGAGGTGAGTCTGCCTGCCAGCAGCACGGTGGCAGCTGGTCCCTGCTGGCCTGGCTGTGTGAGCCTCGGGCGACGGCTGGGGGATCCAGGCTCTTAGGTTCTTTGTCCAGGGCTGCACAGCAGCACTTAAATTAGTCCCTGTATAAAGTAACAAAAGAGATTCCTTTATTCTGGTCCAGAGTTCTGTCTTTTTCCTTCATTTGCATCGGGCCACTAGAAGGATTACTGCTGTTGACATAGGATTTAAGTAAACACTGAAATGTCAGATGCTGAAACACTGATTATGCAAATAAGAAGACCTTTTTTGGGTTTTAATTTATTGAAATACTTATGACTTATCCCCTTCACTAGGGAATGTCTTATTATTTAACTGCTACAGAATACCTGTAGAGGTAGTTGGAAGGAACTCCAACATTTTGATCAAATAGAGGAAAATACTAACATCTGATGAAGTGGATTTTAAAGAAGAATAATAAATCCAACTGCTTCATCTGCAGGCTGTAGTGATGCTGGAGTGCTTCACACCAGCAATGGCAAGCTGTGGGATGCAGCATCCTCGCGAGCTCCTGCTGCATCAGTAGCAGCAACGTAGGACACCTCGAAGGACCGCCGCTTTACATGATCCACCAGAAGCTCTTCTGGAAACCGGTTGCATAGCCAGGCCATGCTGGTTTGAGCTCCGGGAGTGCCAGCGCATCTCCGGCGGGAGCTGCCCCGTGCCACCCCTCTGCGCCCAGCCCGGAGCCGAGGGTTGCTCCATTGCAGAGAAACGGAGCTGTGTTTCATGGGCGCTGCCTCGAGAGGTGGTGTCCCTGCTTCAGAGTGAGCGGAGGCATTCAGTGTCAGTAGCAGATACCTCAGTGTCATAAGCAGGATCTGTTTCCTCAGGTTGCATTTTTTTATATCCCAGTCCCTGCATAAACTTCCCAGTTGATAAAAGTGCTAAGCTCAGCACCTTTTGCATCCCAATGCACTTTGACGGCCAGCTTTCAACCCTGGAGATCCTGGAAAGTTCTCTCACTTTTCAGAATTGGGATGCTGGGAGCAGCAGTGCTGCTCCGATGGGAAAAGGCTGATACTTCAGCAGTTTGCTCAAAGGCTGCTGAAGAGCGGTGGTGCTTTAGCAGGAGGGTTTGAAGGGGCCGGCTAGGGTAGCGGGTTTGGATCCAGCTTGCGTCTCGAGAGCACTTCAAGTCCCGTCAAGTTCCTGGAAAGACTCTCTTCGGCTCCAGATTCCTCTGGACCGTTCCTAACTTGGCGAAATAGTCCAGAGAGTTAGCAAAAGAGGAAGAGAGTACTATTTGAGGAAAGGAGCATTTTTTTGAGGAAACAAAGCTGTTTACTTTTTGTCGGCATGGTTTTGCTGAATTTGAATGGGATAGTTTCCAGGTTTAATATAAACATAAATGGTTGTGAGATTGAGATGTAAATTTGAAAAAGAGGAATCGCAAAGTATGGAAATTGTCCTTCACGTACGTGCACGCTGTCCATCCTGCCATGCCGGCTGCACGGGAAGGCACGTATCCTCACGTGCCCAAGGGGCCAGGAACTGGCCAGCCTAGCGGTTGCTGTGGGGACACGGGAGGTGGGTGGCTCAGAGGCCACCTCCGCCGGGGGAGATGCCGGTGGGACCAGTAGGAGCAAACGCTCTGTTGAACCTGAGATGGAACGTGGCAGTTCATGGCTGGGGTAGATCATGGGCAAGAGTCAGCTCGGGTGCAAGGGTGTCTGCAGTGTACCTGGGGAGCAGGATTGTTTGTTTGTGGACACGCTGAAAAAAAACCAGAATCCAGGAGCAGCTGCACAAACCCAGGTTAGCTGCAGGTGTAGTAGGTAACCACCACTACTAAAGGTAGGTAAAGGTAATTGGTTTCTGCTCTTCTTAAGTCTTTCTTATCTCCTGGTCGCGGATTGAGTTGCTGTCCAAGGGAAGTACCCACCTGCTGAACTTCAGGAACATCAGAAGCCCTGTGGCATTTTAGCCCCTAGTGATATTATTGCTTCTTCAATTGCCAGATTTTCCAGTGGTTTTTTCCCTTTCCCTGTCCTTTCCTTAGATGTGCATCCTTTTAAAAGCGTCCTGTCTTGAAACCATAAATACAAGCTGATCCTAAACATTACTACGTTAAGACTGCGAGAAGATACAAGAGTGAATTTTAACAAATTTGTCCTGTCTGTGCCTTATACGTGCTGGAGAGAAATCCAAGGAATAACCAGGTGTAAGAGTGTGCGAGTGAGCAAGCAGAGTTCCATGATGACTTTGTAACAGCAGTTACACTTTACGGGCACAGACTGATAATCCATTGCAAAAGGGAATTTCTTTATCCTGATGGATTCAGTCTATAAAATCCTGTGCGATTTTGGTGCTGTTCTTCAGTACTGGGCGAGAGAGAGGTTGCATGGTTTTTTTGGGAGAACTCTTTCCATCCTTGACTGGCCCATGGAGAGCTTCCCACTTCACAGGAGCCTGGCAGATTTTTAGCTGCATGTAGTAGCTAGCATAGCAGTGTCAAGAACAGTGCACGTTTCTTCTTCGTTTCTTAATACAGGAACAAGAGTACGCACGTTTTAACTGAAGTCTTTTGAAAATTCTGCTCTTCGAGCGTAATTGAGCTGTCAGTGTGCAGCAGCTCTGAGGTGGGAGCATGTTGTACAGCTGGAGACAGGGCAAGCTGAAGCTGGACTGGCTGCCGGCTCTTTAGTCACTTCCCATTTGTTACAGGGGAATTTGGGTTTAGAGCCAGCTTTTGATGGTAAATTGTGCCAGTAATTCAACTTTCTGGTGGTAGGGCATTTTCAAAAGATCATTTGCATTAACATATCCTTGCTTGTCCAGTACCCTGGTAAAATCTTCCCTGCGATGAACTGAGTTAAGAGGCAGCTTGGATTTACGCAGTGATTGTAAGTGAATAAAAATGCAGGCAAGTTAGGAAAAACCTGGATCGGGCAAACCGAACGATTGAAGATTTCACACCTGAACTTAGATGCTCCTCGGAGGAAACAGAAGAGTCAGTTCTTTGTATTTATTACGTTGTTATTTATTCTTGTTGTGTATTGAACACTGAGGTTGCACCTGGTGGTTTATGGAGCAGAGCAAGATGCTTCCCTTGCACAAGGCATGGAGGTGATGGATGGATGGATGGATACACATGGATATATATTTATTTCAAAGTAAAGTACCTTAAAATACAAAGTTCTTTTTGATAGTGGAGCGCAAGGAATTGTTTCATAGAAAAAAAAGAGAAATTTGTGATTTAAATATTTCCAGTTGATGCTGGAGGGGCTTGTGGTGGGCTTTTGTCAGTCAGAGTAGTTTCTTACTTGCCCAAGCGTTTGTTACACAGAAGTGAATGTGCACAGAGCTGCAAACTGGCAGAATGTACTCGCAGCAAAAGGGTGAGCACACTGTAACCAGAACTAAGTGTTTTCATCTTTTGCTGTGGCTGGGCTGAACAGGAGGGAAAAAGGGATTTTTAGAACAGTAGTACCATGCAGCTTCAGTTAAAACTGGCTTTTTCAGAAATGATTATAAACTCTCTAGAGCATGAGTTAAAAGAGTCTCCAGCCTGTAAAGTCAATTCAGCTTTTCATTGCACTGAAAGAAAAAGTATCTCCACTTTCCTAAGGGTACTAGCAAAGGTAGTATCAATATAGGATTGGACAATTGTTTAAAATACTGCTGGAAAAAAGTGTTTAGAAGTACTTAAATGGTTTTTTTGCCCCCAGTAATTTTCTTGTAACAACATTTGCAAGTTTTATTTTGTGCTCAGAAAACGTTTTTCCTGTTAATTTCATTAATGTGCCAGCAGAGCAGTGAACACACAGGTGTCGTTTCTGTGCTCTCACTTGTGAAAGTGTGGAATATATGGAGCAGTGTTTGTGCTGAGGGGAGATAAATTTGCAAGGAAGCTTACTGAACTCTTTAGGAAGAATGAACCTAAAGGCATATAAAGACGTGATAATGTTGGTGAGAAATTAACTTTCTGCATGCAATTGTTAAATAAGCCTAATGGCAACAAATCAACTGAAACATGTGTTAAATATAAAAAAATTGATGTGCTAAGCAAGGACCATTTTCAAAACAGAAGAAGGTATTACTCAAAGGCTGAAATGAAGTGGGAGAGGGAGAGCAAGACAGAAGCGCAGCCAGTGCAACCCAGCAGCAGGATCTGTCAGCTGGCATGGAATGAAATAAACTCTCTGTATTATGGCCTCTGGACTTGGCCCCTGATGCAGCCGCCAGCTGGACCCGTGCTTCCAGAGGTGGCCAGGGATTGCCTTGCTCTCAGGAGCAGTTGTGGCAGACCTCAGTCAGCCCACGTAAACGGATTTTTAAAATATTTAAATGGCAACCCAGTAAGGTGCAGCACACTAAACTGGCCATTTACTAACACAGTGAGAGGACCTATCTGAAGCATCCTGAGTAAAACTGGAAGGGAGACAGTTAGAAACACAAGTAATCATATAATACTTTTTTTTTTTTTAAATCTGCCATTTTCCTAGTGACTGGAATGAGAGAAGAATGGGTGCTGCACCTAAATTGGAAAATAAGACCAGCCATATAAATAGCCTGCATCATTTTTAAGAATTATCTACATATGTACATGAGGGAGAAGGGTGCCGTGGTTATATATAACTCAAGATTTAAATGCCTGCACAGTGTGATGCAGCTGACTTTTGTTTGTGGTACAGCTACTTGTATCATTAAAATAAATGAATTGGCAAAGGTACGAATACCATTGTGAGAAGGCAGAAATGCCAGCTTTTTGGCAACTGTATTCGGTTTATTAGATCATGGCTTACTGTGTTTAAAGCTTTCCTGGAACATTACTTTCCTAAAGCCTGGAAATTGACTGCAATAAGCTTAAACTGTACACAGAGTCAAAGGCTGGTTTATATACCCTGCCTTCTTCAGAGGTCTCGGAGTGATTCCTCTTCTCTTGCAATCACTTAGCTGCCCTCTTCAGTTAAATTTCAGTGGAGCAGGACCTTTGGAGATGCTCATAGCAGCTGTGACTGGGGAGCGAGCCGTGGGTTCCTTGTCAGAGCCCACAACTGCCTTTGCCTATAGTTGGTACCACTAAAAGGCATAATTAAAGTAGCTGTAAATGATTAAGGTTTTTTTATGTGCCTGGTTACTTTGAATAGCGATGAGTGTTCCAAAGTGCAAGTTGTATGCAGTGTTGCTCATTTTACTTCTTTTAAAAGAAATTTTGAATCATGCAGATAATTAATGCAAATGACAATTTCAAAAATGCAGAAAAAACTGACTCAGGAATTATTTCTCATTTGGTTTTAAAACCTCCTTGAAGTGCTGGTGGTTTTTTTTGCTTGGTTTCTTTTTTAATTATCCACTGCAGTATAAGTTTATATGGCTTCTTTGCGTCGAAGTAAACGGCTCTTCGTAAGGAGAGGTGCCAGTTGCACTGGTTAAGGTCCAGAATACCAGAATTTCCGTCTGTTTTTTTTTATATCACATCTCCTATTTGAACTGCAGATGGCTTGATTTTGCACTTAGGAAAAAAAAAAGAAGGGAGGAATAGAAAGAAACTTAACTATCTTATACCAAAGTGGTCTGGAACAGACATATCATGAAGTGGTTAATCATAATTAACATTCGTTTAACTGTCGTCGTCTTAGTGACCCCACTCAGGACCTGGTCAGGAGTGTGGGCGGCGGGGTGGTTCGTCTGCCCTTGTCGCACAGGTTCGTTAGGGTAGTGCCCACTCAGGTCGTGGGCTCTGCGCGCACTCGGCACAGCACCATCGTCCTGCGGTTCCTGCCGGAGCACCCGGGAGCCTGTGTTTGTTCAGCTCTCTGGGGGGACTCGCCAGTAAGTGTTTTTCAAGTACATGATTGTTGGCAGGATGGGAACCATGAATATTTAGACGAACAGAATGAGTTACAAGTGGTTTCTTTAAAGTATTGTCTTGAAATCAGAAGGGTTTTTTTTTAAGCTCATTCTATTTGGTATGTAAGAAAGTCAACCAATTTTCTTAGGTCTGTCTGTTTTTATTTGCTTTAGTACATTAAAGACATTTTTGCAGGAAGTTCTGTAAGAAGGGGGTTGTTGGCTTGTTTTAATTCACGGCTGGAAGAACAGAGACGTTTAGGGGCTAAAATTTTTATGTAAATGGCCTTATCATAGCCGGCTAAGGAACTGGTACCTTGTTAATGCCATTTTGCCTCATTTTTTACAGTAGGTTTAGCTGCAAGTGAAAGCAGATGGCGTGTACCTGCTGGGTTTTGGAGGAGAGCGGGTGACGGGAGGAGGACCCGCACGCTGGCCGCTCGCCCTTCTTGTGCGCGTGTTTTTCCCTTGGCGTCTCGGAGGGGGGAAAGCCCGTTCGGACGGAGAGCTGGAGCACCCAGACGGCTGCTGGCTCTGGCTGGTGCCAACGGGCGGGCTGGACGTTCTCCACCGGGCAGGGTGCTGGCCGGTGCCCGGCAGCCCCTCGTAATGGCGGGTCGGGCCCTCCTGCCCCACCGCGGGTGCCCTCGCCGCTGGGTTTTGTCGGCTGGGCTCCTGCGACGGCTGGCCCTGGCTGCGGGATCCCGGCTGGCCCTGGCTGCGGGATCCCGGCTGGCCCTGGCTGCGGGATCCCGGCTGCGGCTGTGAGCAGGAGCCGCAGGAGGCCCAGCCGCCTCAGCCGCCTCACCGACACCGCAGGCCGGCAGTGGTGCGGCGGGGGGAGCACGGCCTCCTCCACGCGCAGGCCGCGGTGCTGGCCTACCCCTGCTCCGAGGTCAGTCATGGCGTTCCGAGCTTCCCAGCTTCGCCCCCGCCTGACAAGCATGGCGCAGGGGGTCTGCCCGGGAGCGTGGCCCCCCCCGCTGCCGGGCTCCTCGCGGCCCCTGCGCGGCGGTTGAGGCCCTGAGAGGAGCCCAGACTATGGCGGTCGGGCTCGGGCGCTCGTAGGTGAGGCGGCTCAGGCCGTGGGTGAGAGGGCCCGTTCAGCGTGCGCAGGACGGAGATCTTCAGAGGGAAGCAAAAAATAAAGTAGTCAGAGGGGAAGAGGAGGTGATGACCACAGGCCTTCTCCTGTTTAGAGAAATAATATGTGTAAGGAGGTGATCAAATCTCTAACTAGGAAAGAAGACAAAGCAGAAGAAGGAAGGAAGTTTAGAGGAGAGACGGAAGACAGAAAAAAAGGCATGAGCTTGAAGGAGGTCAGATGCTGTTATGCCACCTGAGAGATAACGAAGGAGAAAGGACTCGGCCTTAAAAGCGTGAGCAGACAGAAGGGGAAGAGAAAGAAAGTGTCAAGTGCAAGAGGCATCGAGAATACACTGTTGGGGGCAGTGCGTTGGTTGGATGTGGCATACAGAAAGGCTCTTAAATTCCTTGAGAAAATGCGTTCGTTCTCAGTTTCTGCCAGCTCTTTTGCAAGACAGTTTTCTGTACCTAGTTCCAAGCGTGGCTACTGGTGTGATTTTAAATATATCTGAAGAGGAAACTAGTACCCGTTGATGGATTTTTTTGAATATGGAGGAAAGTGCACCTAATTTTGCCTTGGTGGAAATTTTTAACATTTGGCTTAACTAATCTGAGGCTGCCTCTTAATGCTTCAGGCCGTTGGCTGAAGACACTTTAAAGGTCTGTAACATGAAAATGTTTTCACGCTGTGTTTGTCACCCGTTTATTGTTTAGATGTTTCTGGTGATTTTAGATCTATAAGTAAGTGGTTAGACGCTGCCAGAGTGGCTACAGTGGAAGTTTGAAGTTACTTGTGAAGCTTTCAACTAAGTGTTTTACTCTGTGCTCTACATACATGTGTGTTATACTACATGTATATATATGCTCAGTATGTACTATGTATTATATAGCTCAGTATAGACTAGATATTGTATATATGTCTATGTGTATGTGACCATCACGGATTAATGGCAGAAAATAACACAAAGCAAGGTTCACTGAAGCCAGGTGAGGGACAGGAGGTGTAAAGTTTGAGAGCTGTGTTGCTCTCAGAGTTTGTCGGGGCTGATCCCTGTTGCGGGATGCGAGGTGCGGGAAGGCCCTGCGCTGGCGGGCACAGCTCTCGGGAGATGCTCGGTTTCCATTTCCCAGGGCATCCGTGCCACTGGGGCTGAGCTGCGAGGTGCCTCCCAGCCCTGCTTACACAACGTGGCTCTCTTACAATTTGTGTGCAAGCTGACTGGCTTTATATCCAGGCAAGCGCTGCTTCAAACGTACTTGAAAGGATCATGAAATTTAAGTAGATCTGTTACCAGAATTGCTCTGAGGTTCTAGCAATGGGTTTGGATTCTGATGAAAACGTTTGGCACCCTGGCACGGAGAGGTGTTGTCGTTCGTTAGCAGACAGGCTTGTGGTACTTGGGAGCGGGTGCATGTGCACACACGTCAGCAATAGTTATTGGTAATACCTGTGTTGTACGTTTGCGTAATGTAGATAGCAAGAAGTATTCCAACTGTTACATGATTTACTCATCGCAGCACATTGCTTTCTCTAGCTTTATATCTATCTATGTGTCATGTACAGGTTTTTAAGTCGGGCAGTTTTTAAGAACTCTTTTGTACTTGCTTTCTTTTTGGTGTCAGTTGACTAGCATGCAGGAAACCAAAAGAGAGCTCCCCCAGAACACGTGGGTGAAAGGCAAGAGAAGTGTTCTCATGTGTTTGACAGAAGTGGGGCTTTGGGGTAAGGATGGAGTTTAGTTCCCTCTAAAGACACAAGGGAAACACCAAGTGGCCTGAGTAGGGTTAGACACCCGGTGACTCTATGGTTTTTTTCAGTGGTAAAGCTTAAGGACTTAGTAAAGTAGAGGGAATGCAACAGATGAACTGTTTAATTATTTTTTTTGAAACACCTGTCTTTAGATTGGCAAAAATGGTAAACAAACTTTTACAGCAAAGTATTTGAAACATAGCATTTTAGGAGAAGGAAAAGAGTCACAAAAGCTAAGGCTTAGTCAGTGTTTTCCTTTCACCCCACACTGCAAGACATCCCCTGCTTCTTTTTGTTGAGGCCGGGGAAAAGGCAGTGTCTCCGATAGGCTGGGACTGGGCTTGATGAGCATGGCTTGCCGGCAGCTCCGCGGACATTTTGGCAGGATCGGCAGGTCCCCAAGACCGTCTCATTCCTGTGTCTGCAGCATTTGCCAGTGGAAACCTGGTGGGGAGAAGAGTTGTTACCCTCTCCGGCCCTGCACGGCTGGGGTAGATGCAGCGCACTGCTGCATTCCCTTGCGCTTCCCCTCCGGAGCTGCAGGATGGGCCGTGGTGGTCTGCACCCACGCAGCGTGCCTGGGTGCTCCGGCGGTGTGATCTGTGCCCCGGCGGCAAGGGCAGCCCACTGTCATTCAGAGACAAACTCTGCTTGGGGCAACGCCGGGTGTTCGGGTCAGCACCCGCTACAGCTCTCCCACTGGGTGGCTGTTTGGTGCTGGAGGTCTGCTGGACCGACAGACAAGTCCGCTGAAACAGCACAGAACCAACAACTGCGTTGTGGGTGGAAAATGCAGAGGCAGCGAGCCCCCTGCGCTCCAGGTAAATCAGGGTAGTACTCAAACCAGCTTTTTGATCTGCCTGCTGTAAGGCCAGTCTCACCTTGCAGTCTGTCTCATGTACCTACTGTTATTCACGGGGGGGGGGAAAAAGACCCTGAAAGTAATGGGTTTTGATTTCTCTCTCTGTTCTTCTCCCTTATTAACCACACTGGTTTGAAAAATAGCTGAGCTTGGCATTAATCTATTTCATTTCACGTGACAGTTTTTAAAAATTAAACTTTATGATGTACATTACGCTGTCAAAATTACTTTCTCAGTTTTAAACTTTCTCTACCACTGATTCCAGAAGGGCTCTGGGTCTGAAACGACCCTTTCCCGCCTGACTTTTTTCTGTCTCTGTGTGTATGTGTTCTGATAAAGCCACAGTTGGTTGTGGTGGTTTTCCTTGGTTTGTGCGTATGGACAGGTATTACTGCTGCGTGTATTTTTGCAGCACATTGATGGTTTGTTTTCAATACTTTTTGAAAAGCAGTATTTTCCTGATCTCGTTCCCCCTATACATTGCTAGAGACCGGAGAGAACTGCCATCATTCTTTCGGAAGGTGCGTCAGTGACACCTTTCTGACACCCAGCAGCCACCTCGCGGTGTGAGCCGGCAGAGTGACGCTGTAGGGTGTTTCTGCTAAGATTTGGCAGGAGGGCACAACCCTTGGCCTCCAAAATGCTGCGTGACATGTTGCTGTGGGGTGTGGGGTTGGGCAGGTGGGCACATACTGGCACTCTCGCTAGGCTGTAAATGGGGATTTCCCTCCCCGTGGGAGGTTGGCAGTTTGGGATGACAGAAAGTTGTTACCGTCATGATACACTCTGTGACCCTGCCTGTAGCAAGGAGATAAAGTGGCTATGGATCACTGGGGCGGCATCGTTAGACCTTTCTATAGATTATTCCAGCAATTGCAGCACCTGCTGCCAGGTGGCTCCTCCAGGTTTTCTTCAGGCTGCTGTGTGTTGTGTATTGACTTCGATTTTGTGTGTAAAAAGGAGCCTTCAGCAGCTGGAAAAGTGTTTTGTGAATTAAGAAACTCTGCTTTGTGCTTATACAAGTCAAAAATAGCAGTTGCTAAAAATACACCCATACTTAATTTTTAAAATTTGGAAAGCACTGCTGGACTGTATTGTCTGGAGTACAGCAAAAGGTCACTTGTCCAGCACCATCCATAGTTGCTTCATTCTTTTCTCTCTGTTCTATTTAACTGACAAGTAGTTAAATGTAACTAAGTGACTACTTAAGTTCTGTTTTGATCACCTGACAGATTACTCAGTTCAGCTTCTGCTCTTAACTTTGTTTAAAAAATGCCTTAGCCCTGGGGAGCTGAGAAAGGCAGGGATTTCCAGTGGCGGTGGAATTGCTGTGTCGCTTCAAGTGCTCTGATGGTTGGGAGGTGCTTTACCTGCTGGGAGCTGGGACCTGTACTCCCAGGCAAAACCAGTGCCGAGCACTTGGAGGGCAGGGAATTCTTTTTAAGGGCCTGCCTAATACAAGTTCAGATACTGTTGATAGGGCCAAGTCCAGGAGTGCATAAAGGCATCAGCAGTTAGGGTCCTCCTTCCTCTCTGACCTTGCTGTCATTACTGTGAAGCCCGAGGAGGAGGAGGAGGAGGGTGGTGAATGGTCTGGCACAGCCTGGAACAGCAGTGGGAGCAACCATGGGCCGCAGTGCCAGTTCTCCCTCCAGCCTTCTTCCTCTCTTTTTGCCTTGGCTTCTGGTCCCATCTCTCCTTCTCCCTCCTCGTCTCCGTCCTCCTCCTGTTTCTGTGACAGGAGCGGACAGGCTCCAGCCCTCATGCTTGGAGGGGGAAAATCAATTTTACCGGCTCTGCTGAGAAGCCTGACATTAAGCGGCTTCATCCTTGCTGAGGAAGAGGAGAGGTGTGGACCAATGAAGCCATGTCTTGTCCTTCTGTCCTTGGAGGTGCCACGGTGGAGCGGGATGTGAGTGCTGGGACAGTGCTGGCTGTCGGAATTAGCGCATCTCCAGATCCCATGAAATATTTTGCTGGGGCTTTTAGGGCTTGGCAGCAGTGGTGGACAAAGCTTTCAGCTTGAACTTGTTTTATTGTAGGGAGGTTATAGCGTAGAAAGTTTTCATCTGCTATTTTCTTGCCATTTCTTTCTTGTTTTACTACTTCTAGAGTCAATCTGGTCTCACTTGAAAAAAAAAAAAGGTTGGGGAAAAAAGGGCAATTTAATGGTGTTTTTATTGCCTTTTAATACTCAGAAATGAGTTGTTTCCCCCCTCATAGATCTGTGTGAAATATATTAAAGGAGAATTTAGGTTCCTGAAGAGCAGACACCTGTAACGCAGCCCTCCAGCCCAGCCCCAAGGCTGATGCTCTCATCTCTGTGACTTTGATTCTGCCTCACACATGCTGAACTTAGGGAAGAAGTGCTTCTCAGATGAGATCATGGTATGCTGGTCTTCCTTCTGAATGTTACTTTTTGTTTCATCAGTTCAGTTGGCTCCCACACATGGAACATTTTTAATTTCCCACCAGCTATGTGGCTGAACACTTCAAGCGAGAGCGTTCTAGTCTTCAGGTCATAGGCATGTTTTTGAGCTCATACACACTACAGATAATATCTGCAGAGGTTGTATTTTCCTTTTCTCAGTGTATACGGGAAAGGTAGTGGAACTGTTGAATGTCTTATAACGAACTTAAACTGCCATTAGTACAAATGCCACTTCCTACAGAAAGATTGTGTCTGCAAAACAAATACTCGCGCCCCTCCGTTTCACCATGGCATTCTGGTTTTTGTGCCTTCCTCCTGGTGGGTGGGAGCCCCAGCCCGGCCCCGGGGTCAGCCCGCAGCTACAGCCCGGGCGCTGAAGGGACCTGGGAACGGAGCTGCCGTCCGGAGGAAAGCTGCTGCTTCTGTCTACAGTTTGGTTTTGTGACAGGACATTTCAATTGTCAGTGCCCATGTTAAAATAAACAAAGGGAATTCTGACCACAAGGCAGTGTTTTGGCATATTTCGTGATTATTTAACTTCAGAAAAATAAATCCTGCCATCTGTGTTTCCCACTAATTCATGTCCACTGACCCTCCTCGGTTCGACAACTCAAGCAAAATAGTAAGGGCAGATTAGTCTTCACTTCTGTATTCCTTCAGAGCCCAGATGCTCTGTCAGACCTCACAGATGCTGAAAAACAGTTTCTGCTGTTCATATGTACTTTCTGCTCCTCTAATGTCGTTGTCACATATTTCATAAGCTTTTCTGAGCTATTGTTGCCTTTTATCGCCCCAGTACGTGACTTCAACAGAGTTCAGCTTTTCAAGGCTTTGATACCAAATATTCACCCTGCAGCCACATTTCTGAGCACACATGGGCTTTTATGTGGGTCCTTTCAACAAGAACAACACGTGTATCTCAAAATCGTGCCGGGGCTGCTGGCAGGTGCCAAAGCCAGCGAGCAGCCTCCCCTTGGGAATGGGTGCGGGATGCGGGGATGTGCCTGCAGCTGATGGGGACAGGCAGGCACCGTCCCCCGCTGCGCCAAGAGCTCCCGGCCTGCTCCGCAGCCGAGCTGCGGTGTGTGGTCTGTGTGTTACCAGCTTTGTCTGGGGCCCTGTGGAGTCCCAGCTCCTCAAGCGCGAGGCTGTCGGACTCGTTCTAACAGCACGGATATATGCTATGTATGTATGTATTTGCTGTAACAAAGAGTTGCATTTTTTAAAGTGAAACCTATACAAGGGCTTTAATAGCTCCTGAGAGCAAGTGATGTTTTCTCGTAGCCTTAATTATATTTGCACTGCACTGGTATGGACAACATAGATACTATCTTTATTTGTACACTGTGACTTACAATGGATCTTTTGTTCTGTCGTTTTATTGTCATTTTGTTTTATGTAGAAAGTGAGCAAGGCCAAACCTCTGGTGTAAAAGCTAAAAGGGATACAAAGTTTACAGCAGCACTGCTTGTTAGATATGGTTTAATTAGTGCATACATCCGTCCCGCAGCTTTGTTTTTGTAATATATTGATCTACAATATCAGTGTTACAAGGCCTGGAAAGCATTTAGTGCAGGAAATTATTCCCAAGCTGTATGAAAAAAAAAACACCTGTGACTGATACAGGGCCTGCTGAGTCCAGCTTTGCTGCCAGGTCAGCAGCGTCCTGCCATTCCCCGCTGCTTCAGGCTTTGCAGTACAGAGCTCTGAGCAATATAAATTCTTCATTGATCTGGGTTGAAACTTCCAATTTTCGTTAGCGTTTCTGTGTCCCAGTGTTAATGATTATTGGGTCACGTCACAGCATGTCGGTGGTGGAGCCGGATGCAGACGTGACGACACGGTGGCTGGACACTGGACTGAGCCCATACCTCGCGTGTTGTTTCGTTACTGTGTGGTGAAGGCAAGCCGCAGTGGGCCACCACAAATGAGAAATTAATGAAAACTTTACTTGGGGCATTGGGTGACCTCCTCCAGAGCCCAGCAGAAACAAGCTGGGCTCATGGACCCAGTGCCGCTCGGCTCCGCCGTCCTGCTCCATCCCCTGCCATCTCGTCCGCAGCTCTGCCGCCATCCTGTGCCGCCCGTGGCCAGGGAGCTGCTTCCCGAGCTTTCCTGCGTTGCCGGCCAGCCCTGGACATCCAGCTGGGACAGTACCAGCAGCAAAGACACAACGGGGCTGGTGTCTGCAGCGCTACCCAGTCCTTTGGTCTGCGGAGGGCTGCTCCGTGCACAGCGTCCGCTGGGTGAGGTTTGGCAAAGGCAGTGCCGGCTCCGCTCAGCCACGCTCGCCTGGGCACCCGCCGGCCGGACCTTTGCCCACCGCTCTGCGGTGCCACGCTCATCCGGCGCTGGCCTGGGACGCTGGAGCCGCGTGTCGGCAGTGGGGTGTCCTCCACACGCGTGTGCTCTTGTGCTCTCCCTGACAGCCCGGCCACGCCGCACGCGTGGTGTGTCCATAGCATGCACACTTCGAACGAGGCAGTGCAGGCTTCCCTTTTCCCTTTTCCCCTTTCCCCTTCTTTTCCCCTTTCCCCTTTCCCTTTTTCCCTTTCCCCCACCCCACCAGCACTGGTCTCCTCTCCTTCTCTCTCTTTTTCCATGTAGCTGTTATACCACTTCAGGGGTGTGTTTGGTTTTGGTTTTTTTTAAATAAACATGACAAGTGGGTCCCAAAACATACCGTGAAGCAGTGCTTTATGCGAGGTCTCGCGTGTTGCTCCGCTGCTCAGTGTCACTGGCCCAGGCCTCCGGCCATACGCCCGGTTGCTTGGTTTTGCCGTAGCTGCGGTTAGCCTGCGGGGACTGGAACGTTGTTTATTTGGTTAGGAAGCTTTTATTGTGCCTTAGCACACACTTGCTAGGTAAAACAAACCCGATGTATCAGCCTTTATTTGCTCATGACACTTTTCCTTTGCTACCCTTGCTTGCTTAAATTTGTTCTTTGTTAAAGACTTTTAACTCTCCCTTCTCCTCCTGATACCAAATACATCAACCGGTTCTCTTTTTTTTTGCCACTGAAATCTGAATTACTTAGAGACAGACCTTCACTGTAGTAATTTTTAAACCATAAAGTTGGTTAAGATTTTTTATTTCTCTGCTGCTGAACTGTTTGTTCATTACATCCTTTTCTTTCCCTCGTTTGCCTAAGCAGTTAAAAACTATTAATCAGGCTTGTCTTCAGTTTGGCATGGTTTGGTTGCTGTCTTTATCTAGCCTCTAATTATTTTAAATTTGTCTTTCTGTCTTGCTATGCATGCCCCTCCAGATGTTGTAGTAACATTTCGGATTTGTGTTTTTCTAACATAGTCGCTTTACTAACATCCAGTGCCATTATCCCTCCATCAGTGAGCAGGGCAGACCGTATTTTAAGGGAAACGAGTACTTTTCAGTGTGGAGGATTGCCATCAGGGAAATCTAATCTTCTTTTCAACTTTTCTCCCCACTTCTGAGGCTTCTGCAAAGTACCCTTACAATCCAAATACCATATTGCTTGAGAGCCAGTGCTTGTAGAAGTGTGCTAGTTCCGTACACCAGCAAAACGTTCTCCAGGGTTACACTTCGGTGTGATGGTCCATGGCCTGCCCGCCTGGGTCCTTTCCTCGGCTGTGGTTCACACAGTCCCGTGCAGCCACTGCTCATCTCCAACGCTGCTTCTGTGGCGGTTCCTAATGGGAGCCAGCAGTCACTGAAAGGTGCTGGGGGTCCTGTCCTCCATCGGTTGTCCTTGGCTCACCCCCTGGAGCTCTTCTGCAGGAGGTTTGACTGATTTTGTAATTGTTCAAAATTAAATATATCCTTAAATTCGAACTGCTGTGTTTCAGCCCTCTTTGGCCTCCCCTAGTATCTTCTCCTCTGCCCCCAAGCTGAGCAGTTGCGGTGCTCTCCACGCTTAGGAAGGTGGAGGAGAGGCTGGGGATGTGGTTTAACTAGGTCACAGTTTAACTTCAGTCATTAGCACAAGTCATTAGCTGGAGCCTCCTGGGGACCAGAGGAGCCTGTGCAGCAGATCCTGCAGTATTTTGCAGTAGTGGGGTGGCCTGGCACCCTGCGGGGGCACCCAGGCAGGACAGCCCTCCTCCTCATCCTCCTCCTCCTCCTCCTCCGGCCGGTCCGGTCCGGCGCCTGCGGCAGAGCGTGTCCGCTGCCCACGCCTGCCTGTCCTGGGAGCGGAGCTCCGCGCTCCGGGCCCTCCCAGCCAGCCGCTCCGGCCTGCCGCTCAGCTCCCCTCCCGCCCCTCTCTCACAGGCTTTGCTTTTTTTGTCCAGAAGTGACTAAGCTTCCTGTTATTCCACTCTGTCAGTTTTTCCCCAATACTGGTGTCGTGTTGAGCAATATTTACTTGCCAGCAGCTTCCTCTGCCGCTGTCCCGCTCCAGCTCCCTTGTGTTCCCACCTACCTTTCACCAGCCACGCTTTGCCATTAGCGGCCCTTATGGATCTTCGCATTTTGTCAGTTGGACTTGTATCCGCCAAACCCAGTATTTATAAAGAGATGTCAACCCCAGAAGAGCTCTAACTGGTTATTCCAGGAACGCATTGTGAACCAACGTTCAGTCTGCAGAAGGGGAAGTTGCACTTTGGTTCTTCCTTTAAGCAACAGAATGGGAGCAGCTGGGGTGGGCATCCCTGGATCGTCCTCACCTATCCTGAGCTGGTAAATGCTGCTCGCGTGTATGAGGGAATTGTTTCTGCCTCGCTGGAAGCTGTGGGCATGTTTTGATTTAGAAGGGCTTTCCTCCAGACGATTGGAAATGAGACGTTTCTCCTCCAGCAGCAGCAGCTCAGGCGAAGGCTTTCCTTCTGGAGCTCCAAGGGCAGCGTGGAGGCACTGGCTGGTGCCGGGTGGAGGTGGAGGATGGATCTCCCTGGATACCCGGCACAGCGGGCACGGTGGGCAGCGGCTAGTGGATGAAGGTGTTTCTCGTAGACCCCCCCAGGTACAAGGACCTCTCCCAGCCCCGCAGGGCAGCCCTCTGCACCGAGGTGGGACGGCTGGGCCAGACAGAGATATCCCTGGGCCGGACAGGGATGTCCCTGGGCCGGACAAGGATGTCCCCGACCCGGCACCCTGCGGGGGTCATGCGCCCGGCCCCCGCTGCGTGCCTTTGCTGGGACCAGCGGCAGCAAACCGCCATGGATAC
Source organism: Elanus axillaris (assembly GCA_026212715.1). Lineage (NCBI taxonomy): Eukaryota > Metazoa > Chordata > Aves > Accipitriformes > Accipitridae > Elanus > Elanus axillaris. The sequence goes on along the minus strand of JANZLQ010000089.1, from coordinate 42,363,159 downwards.
CCAGAGCTGCTGGTGTAAAAATAACACATGAGGAGGAATAAACAAGTTATTTTTGTGTATTAGGGGTGGCCCTGCGTAACTGACTCAGGACCTCGCCTTGTTCTGCCACCAAGGGCTTACTCAGACATCCTGAGCATTTAGAAACAACTTGAGGCGTCTCCCCTGTTTTTCAGAAGGTGGGATGGGGGCCAGTGGGGTGTGGGGGGTGTCCGTGCCCCCCAGGAGGGGCTGCTGGCTGCCAGGGGATGCTGCTGTGTCTCAGAGGAGCCGGCATCCGAGTGCCAGGTCCGGAGGTCCTGCAGCAAGACAGGCTCGTTGTGCCAGAGCCGCTGCCAGTTCTGTGGTGGTTGTGCCTGGGGTACCGTTAATTAGACTGGCGTTTCAACAAACTGTGAGGGATACAAAGCACTCGGCTTTTCTGAAAATCAGCTGATTTATAAAAAAATCTGGAATTTATAGCTAAATTCTTTAACTAGTAACATTTGAAATGCTGCTGGCAGAGTTAAATGGAAGGAAAAAACCTTGTTTTGCGAAGTTGGTGCAGCTGACTGCAACCTCCCCTGCCTGCTCCTCCACCTCTGCTGCAGGACGCCGCGGTGATACGTTCTCTTGGGACAAGCTTAAAACTTTGCCTTCCTTCAGAGAAACGTTTTCTGAAAGTTCATAGGGATAAAGCTAGTAGCAAATGAGCAGCGCCCAGCAGAAACTGGGCATGAAGAATAATGCAGAATGGAAAATAGGTTCTCTTACGTAGAATTAAAACACTCATCACCCACAGACTACATACAGCAGGCCTGGCTGCGTGGGGGAGAGCATCTCCCCCCCTTTTATTTTTCCTGATAGCACTACACTACTGTAAAAAGTATTCATTTTAATGGTTTTAATTTGGACGTGCTGAATTCTGTCAATTACTAAATTACATGGAACCCATGGTACCCATTCCCAGTTAGGCTCCACGGGTTTTATGGTGATGAGCAGTGACCATATAACAAAGCACTCCTCATTTCCGTAGGCTTTTTCCCTATCCGCTTCGGGAGGTTTTCTCCTACAAGAGCAGGCAAGGCTTTAGGTGCGCCCTAAGTGCTGGTGTTGGAGCCCGTGTTTCAGACTTAACGTTGTCCCTCGTCCACCCGCACAGGTCCCTCCTTTGCCCTGGACGAGCTCTCTCCGTGGCCGGGGAAGGGCACTGCCGGAGCCGGGCCGGCTGCCGGCCCTCTGCGGCGTGGGCAGGTTTGGCCAAAGGCCTTTTGTTCTCCTCTTCTTCAGCCCTCCTCCTCCCCGCGCCTTTCCACTCACTTGCCGTGGGTGGTGTGCTCTCGGCACTGCCTTTTCCTCATGCTCTTCTGGCTTACCTACCAAAACCAATTGTTTCTATTTTCTTTTCTGTTCCCTGCCCTTTTTTTTTCTTCTGTACCGGCCCTGATTTTGACAGTTCTCTGGAGCTTTGCTTACCTGGCCTGAGGGCATCCTTTGCTGTCACCAGCTATTCCCGTCACGTTTCGTAGAGCTGGCCTCCAGGTCTCTTAAACACTCGACGTACTGCGTCTCCCTTGCACTTCAGTACCTGCTGCCTGACAAATTTCATGTGTGATCTTTCTTATCCTCCAAACACCTCCTTTCCTGCCACACCGAGTAGCCAGCAAGGAGAGTGAGAAGGAGTTGTGAAGAGCAACGGAAAGTATCCCGTCTTACCCTGTGGCAGATGGGTCGGTTATTTATTTATTTATTTATAATCTGTGAAGCGTCCACAAGAGTTAGGTGCCAGATAGCCAGCCCTTCCCCTGTTACCTTCTGAAGTGTGTTTACTGTTCCTTTCCATAAAACTCATTATGATTTGTAGTAATCAGTCTAACGCTAGGAGAAAGATTTCACTATTTGGTGGAATGTAAAGTTCAGGTAGTGTGTTTACATGCACCTCCACGTGCAAAAAACAAGGGCCAAAGCAAACAATTTTACTTACGTTATAATTGTGATGCAATAGGGAGGAAAAAGAGAAGAGCGGTGTTTGTTCTGTCTTGCGCATTTAAGGAAAAATGCAAGTCTCGTTTTCTGTCAGCCTAATCTTTATCGTTTAATGATTGTTCTTTGATTTTCACTTCAAAAAAGACAGGATTAAGCTTCGGAAGAAAGATTTCAAGGGGATGGGGGATTTCATTGCCCGCCGACAGAAGTCAAGAGAAAGGTGTGGGATGTGGCAGTGCCCTGTGGGTGCTGGCACACCAGCTTTGAGGAGCCCTTGCTCATCTGTGGAGGCTTTTAGGCTTGAGGTCCACACGTTGTCCTTGCTCGTAGGTGCCTGCTGCCGGGTTTGCTAATTCCTGTTGAACTACTGATTAAGTCTTGCAAAATTTCATTGCCACTGATAACTTGTTAAGCGTAGTAATGTCAAGCTACGGGAAGCTTTGTAGTTGTCTAATTGCAGCATGGGCAGCATGGTGAGATGTGGTGAGGAGCTGTATTTCTCGCTGACCCTTGGACAGCTGGCCTTGTCCTGTGCTGGTGCATGATTGCTCATTAATTACTGCTTTGTTTACTGTACTTCTGCTTACAGCAGCTTCTGACAGCTCCAGCTCCATCAGCGCAATAAATAATAATGAGATGCTGACACTTCTTGGCTTGGTTGGATATGCAGACCAACTGTTCGCTCTGGATTCTCCTTGTGCCCATCCCAGGGATGCAGTTAAATTAAATACCTGTTTTGTCACGGTATGTGTACCTGCCACTGCAGTTATGTTTCTGCGGGCTGCGGCAGCCGGTGCCCACGGGGCAGTGGGGCACACGGGGGTGCCAGAACGGGGCTCACAGGAGGGGCTGTACTGGTGGCAATTCCCGGTGTCCTTCAGAGACGGTGGTGGGACCACGTGCCGTGTGGGAACACGTGCCTGTCCCAGGGCTCGTCCGGCACGTGTGCATCAGCCTGGCTGTGAGCCGGTCTTAGGAGGAGCAGGTTGACTGCAGAGGGGTTGGTGGTGGTTTTGTAAAGATGCGTTTTGCTGGAAATCACTGTCTTGTCAAAAGCTGAAGCTGTTGGCTTCCCTGAGTTCCCTGTGGAGGAAAACAGGTAGAATTTTTTCTTAAAAATTGTTAAAGATCTCCTGATTATTTTTTGGTTTTTTTGAGAACAGAAATTTTTCAGCTTTTATTAGTTTCTAAAGTCTTGTTGGACAGGGAAAGTGTTTTCTGCTTTGCTCAAGTACGTTTGTGGGCTTGTCCTTTCGCTCGCAGCAATGATGCTGGCTAGAAGAGGGATGTCCTCTGGCCTGACGTTTCTTATTACTGGAAGCTTTAAGCGTTTTTCCTTTTCTGTGTACCGTGAAGTTTTCCTTTCCTCTTTTGTGTCTCTTTTTATTCAAGTCCATCAGGTCAGCCTCCGCTGTGCCGTTTCATTGCCCTCTGCTGACTTGCTGGACTCTGTCTCGTGCCTGGCGCTGGGATTAGCTGGACCGCTGGCAGCCGGCCGCAGGCAGAAGGCGCATCCTTGCTCCTGCGGCGGAGGATGCTCTGAGCGTCTCGGCATCGCCCGGCCCTGGGCAGCAGCGAGCCAGGCTGGCAGCACTCCGTTCGTTCTCCGTGTGCCCACCGCGGGGGTGGCAGCCGTGAACCAAAGGCAAGCCCTCACTCTTCAAGTGCCAGTCACTCCTGACCGGTGCAGCGGCTCGGCTCGGCTTTGCACCTGGGACCTTGCACCGTTGCTCTAAGGGTCGCAGTGTCCAGGCTTTGCCTGCTGTGATGGACCTTAGCGGTCCATCAGCCCCGACATCCTCGCGTACCGCGGAGCTGAAGCCCCTGCCGACATCACATCTCAGGGCCTAAAGTTTTGTGGTGCGGTGACATCAGACTACTCCGGTTTTGAAATCCGGTGCAATTAGGGGTAGATGTGAACCATGCCTCCCGCATAGACCTTTCTTGCATGGCTGTGTGTCTTACTTGAGTCTCTCCTCTTTTTTTTTTTCTTTTTTTATTTTCTTTTTTTTTCTTTCTTTTTTTTATAATGAGTAGGCTGAATGGCCTTAATTCAATTACTACATAAGCAAACTGTACAAAAAGGGCCAGACGTGTTAAGTTTTCGATGTTGCCAAAGGCAGAACTCGGTGTCAGCTGCCAAAGGCAGCCTGTCCTCCGCTGTCGCACACCTCTGCCCCGCGGCACCCACACAGGTGTCCCTGCAGCTGTAAAAACGCTTTTATTTGCTGTAATGCCCGAGAGAGACTCTGTTGCCGTCCCCTGACTTCTCTCTCCCTTCTCCTCCATGGCTACTGCTCTTGGTTTATTTTGGCAGTACTGGGTATGTGCGGTAATTAAGGAGAAAGGTTTGGATGTTGTTGAAGCAATATTTTTCCATCTAAGAAAGTTTACTGTATTGTAAAATATCTCGTGCCTGTAGGGGTTAGGGACCGGAGAGCTGTTTGCATTCCTGAAAATCGGGTCACTTCTCCGTGCCGCCTTTCAGCAGTTTGCAAGGGACGGCCATGCCGTGCAGTTAGTGGGTTTTCCTAGCGAGCGAAACGTGCTGGGCTTGTTTTCTCTGGTTTGACTAAAAATGCCATCCAGCTCTTACAGAACTGCACAGAGAAGCAGAGCACGTTGCTCAGCAGAGACTTCAGTGCGACATTACTGAAAGAGATGCAAGATCATTTCTCGTGCTGGTAATTCAAAATTGTTATCCTTTGCAAACCTTTGAAAAAAAGTTTTTTGTGCTGAGAAAGTAGCTATTCACTTTTCCAGGTAAAAATAGCAGTTGCTTCCCAAAGTGCCACTAACCCGCTCTTCGTTACTCGTGTAAAGATTCATTAGAGCCCCGTGCTTGGTGTTCGCTTGGTGAAGATTCGCTTTCTGCTTTTCATATTCAAACCAAAGTGGCATCTTGGAGCAGAGCTTGGTGGATGCATTTGAAATAATTTCCCTGGGCTTTCATATTGATTCACAGAACAGTTCCCATTTGACTGATTGACCTTGGTTTCAGGGAAATGTTTTGTCTGGAGATAATTCTCATATTTGTTAGCTGTCCCTCAAGTCCTGGCAAATTTCACATTCTGTCTTTTCCCCAGAAACGAGTCCTCTCCCCCTAAACCGATCGAAGGCATCACTGAGCTCTTCGCTGTTGGTGGGTGCTCAGGCAGCTCCTTTGCTCTCTGCGCAGGTCTGCCTGCTCACGGGAGAGCCACCGGTCCTCCCAGCTGCGACCGCATCTGCCTTTTAGTGGTGGAAATGACCATTTAGGTGTTTAAAATTTGGAGTACAAATTTTCAGTATTTGACCAAAACATAAGGTCATTTTTCAACCCAGCTTTGAGATACCAAAATCGGCTGAGATTAGCCCACACCCAGCATGGTCCCTTCCAAAGGAGGGAGACCACGGAGGTACGTCTTGCCAAATACCGAATATCTCCCGCAGGGCACTGAACTCCTGCAGCTTCCAGTGATTTCGGTTAATGTTTGGGACTCGTAGCATCCCCGGAGGGGAGCGGACCTTGCCCAGTGTTCCTTTGATTAATCCCAAGTCAGTGGGGTCTTTCCTGCCACAAAAGTGGTGTTAGAGCAGGTCCTCTGTGAGCCGGCCCTATTTTGGGGCAGGAGGCACAGTTCTGGTGCTTCTGTTAACCCTTGGGCAGATCCATTCACCTCGGACTTCGCCAGTTTGAAGCGGAGGGTGTGCAGCAACGAGACAGCTGCACCCGGGGCGATGGAAATGCTGCTGGGGGGTCTCACCGTCAGAAAGCAAATAGTGGGGTTCTCTGTTGGGATGCTGTGGCCACAAAAATAGAAACTGGGAAAGCTTTGTTTCACTTGTGCTCAGTTAAATTGCAAATGGAATGAAGTTTGATAATTTTCCATATTGCAATCAGAATTTGTCGTTTAACTTTACTTGAACACAATAGTATTTTGCCAATTATTTTTCCCACAGATGTTGTTAGGCTATTTTGAGTAAAATTTAGAAATAGTTTCAGTCAATCCAAAGTCATTATTTTTCAATCAATCAACTATTTACCTGACAAATTAATTGCGATTGTACTTAAAATAATGTGTCAAGATACTGTATTTGTTAAGAACAAGTAAGAACACTACAAAAGGGATAGCAAGGTCTAAACCCTCCATTTGCAAGGCAAGAAAATAGATAAATGTGTTAATGTTATGTAAACCCCATCAGTAAAAACCCCCAAACATGTCAATGTGTTGACATTTTCAGGTTACCATTCCAGCAGTGATTTCAAGTGTCGGTGGTGTGGGGCCGCAGTTTTCACCACCGCTTTTAAATCAACCTCTGTTCAGTAAAAATCCAGACAAAAAATAATGACAGCAATTGACCTTCAGATTGCTAAAGGAGGGCCGTTGGTGCACTGTTGGAAAGTAGAGAACAATTTATTGATATGACGTTAATTTTTTTGTTACTCAGCAACGACCTTAACTATAAATGCGAGAAGAGGCTGCTGGCATTGGCAGGCTGCGCGGCCACTGACGTCTCGCCCGGCACAGCGGAGCATTGCAGTCTGCGTCCTCGTTTCACCTGGGGCTTCATCCCGCAACAGCCAAGTTATTAATTAGGATGGAGGCAGATGAGGGACCTCCCAAGTTTCACGACTCGCATAATAACAATATGCTGATTTGCTTAAAAGCCTAGAAGGGACCCGGCACGAGTAAGATTTCAGGAGGGATTAAACACCACCGCTGCAAAAATACACTCGCAAAAGTCATGTGCGTTGTAGCGGTTAATACTGCATGGGAGTTTGTAGGAATCACTTCTCTTAAAGGAGTCAGCACGGAATGAGCTTGCAGAATAAGTCTGAGGGTTGTAGGGTGTTACGGAAGAGGTTTATAGCAGTGAAGATTTCAGACATCCAAACAAAACGGGTGACATTATTTCAGTACAGAGAGTGAGGCTGGGGAACGTCCTTTTTGTCACTGTTTGACTGTCTGGGACTAGCTCCCTTGGCAGCGTCTCCATGGTTGTACCCCCAACACCCGCCTTCAGGCTGTCCTTTTCCCAACGCACCTCCCCATCGGGCCCTGTGCGAGTGTTGCGGCAGCCTGTTACCAGCTTTTGGTTTTATCTTTGTTTTTAAATTCGTCCCACAGGTCTGCAGTGCTCTGCCGTTTTTGTGCCTTGAAAAGCAGGGATGCAGTTCAGCAGTGGTGGTGAGGTGTAAGGTCGGCAGGTCCAGATGCCGCTGTGTTGCTGAGGATCCACCGGCTTCTGCTGCTCCCCCCGTTGTGTAAAGGACTGCCTTTGGATTACTATTATTAAAAAAACCACGGGCACTTTGCGGAAGCAGTGGAAGTGCAGGCAGGCACAGCTGTGAGTGCAGCTCCAGCGTTGTTGAAAGCTGTTGCTGGAAATGAGATGCCAAGCTTAAACAGGGAAATTAATCACATGTATAATTAGAGTGAAATGTTCTGAAAATATTTTATATCTTCTTTAAAGGATATTTTTGGTTTTGCAGTGGGTATATTGTGGACTGGCTATGAAATCACTCCTGTGTAGAAAGAAGCAGGGCAGTTTGCAGCTGTAGTCTGTTAGTGTTGCTCGCGTCTCAGACACCGTAATTGCAATGCAACCGTGTGTGATCGCTATGGAAAGCGTGCTTCCCCTTTCTAAAGCAGACGGTGTAGTACGGAGAGGAGAGAATTCCCCGTCTCCCTCCTGGTCCTTATTCCGGAGCTCACCCCAGACCCCTGCGCACACCTTGGCCCTTCGCTCTCCGGCCGCATCCAGCGGCAGGCTGGGGGCTGCTGGTCCCACCGGCGTGTCGGAGGGGCCGGGAATTTGGCATCCTTGGGAAGTGCGGGGCTGGGGGTCCCTCCTGCAGCCGGAGCCCCTGCCAGGATCGGTCCGGAGCAGAAGGATTGGGGCAGCGACGTTGCCTTGCCCCCTCTCCTGCCCCTTGTTTGCTTTGCCTGTTCTGTATGCTCAGATTTATCACGAAGATGCCGTAGTAGCGCTTTGTGTCGTGCCTGTGCAATTTAGGGAAGAGCTTTATAAATGGAGCATCAGACTGGCGTCGCTCCTGCCGTGAGGCACGGCTGGCGAGCCAGCTCTGTTTGGCCTCCACTTACTCCCTCTTTGCAGAGGTAAGCAACAGGTGATGGCAATTTCTCTCTTGAAATCACAAAAGCAACATTTTATTTTTAAACTATAGCAATTCAGGCTTAAATATAGCACCTATAATGGAGAATTCTCCTGCTTATTTACAGTTGGGTGAGGACGCTAATTATCCAATTTAGATCACCATGCCAACCACCTCCCCTTTTCACCAGGTAGAAGAGACTTAAAATGCCAGTGCGCTGCAAAACCAAGTGGAAATAATTACATCTGGTGAGGGTTTTTTTTGTATTTTACACGTGCATATATCTGCCTTAAAAGTTACATTTGATATTTAATAAGAAGACTATGCTTTAGCCGACAGGACAGCGAACAGGGCAGAGAAAATGCCCCGGGCAGCGGTGACGGAGCCGGGGCTGAGACAGTGGGAACACCCCTGCAGAGAGCCGGGGTGGGTTTCTAAACAATTTTAAAATACATCAACTGTGTAGAATGAGTACGGTAACATACCCTGTGTCATCCTTCTCGTGGTATTCCCTTTTTAGATTTGCCATAAATAACATTGACCTGTTTCAGCAGCTCTGCTGAGCAAGGGCTGTGCCCTTCTTGTTTCTTCCCCCAGTTTGGATGCAGCGTTTGACAACCTGCCTGTTTTCTGTCATACCACACCAAAACAAACTGGAAGCCTGAAAATATTATTAAATATTAATTATGCTGCAGTACCTCCATTAAACAGTTGCAGTGGAGCCCGATGGCTCTTCAGCTTACTGCTTATTTTAGTCGTTGACTTGGAACTACGGAGATGCTAAGCGCAGAGGCTGGACGGCAAAGGGACTGGTTTTTAGACCGAGTCATTTACAGGGAGATTGCACACCGTGAACAGAAATGTTGATAAAAGTAATCCTCGGTACCTGCAGCTGGCGAGGCTTTGTACAGCGCTGCTTTGTTCACAGCCGCTTGCTGGTTGGCACCGTGTGAAGCTGTAACGATAAATAGATTAGATCTTGCGTGTGTTTTACTTGATCTTGGCATAAAGTCATTCATTTTACTCTTAAAGTGTTAGTTATTATATGCTTGAGTAAGGATCGTACGGATTACTAGAGAATGCTCTAACAGGATTTTATGGCTTTAGGGGTTTAGAGAGAGCAGTTTCTGAAGTCCTTGCTAGAAATGTCTTGTAGTTTCTAATACTGTCATCATCCACATGCAACCCCTGGGAGATAACCGACTCTTGGGGGGCATCTGGTTTTCCTGTATAGGCCCGGGAAACCGCAATTCCCTCTTGTCCTGCAGTACAGCACTGGTTGGGGGGCAGGTGGAGGGTTACTCGGGAAGAAATCCAGTGTTCCTCTGTCTCAGTCTGCAGAGTTTGCGTGACTTGGGCATGGCGGCGGTGTAAATGTAAATATAAATATTGATAAATTGGTACATACAATGTGTCTATACAGACCCGTGGATATACAAATATTTGTAATAATATGAATATCAGTCCCAGATTGGATGAAAGGATTAGAAACATTTATATTTCTGTAAGCTATCGATGCATTCGCCGACGGCTGTTGCGAAGCACAGGTTGGAGGTGGTTTGGTGCTCTCCAGCAGCCACCTTACTCCAGGTTAGAGACTGCCTTGAGCTGGACGGACGCTTTGGTGCTCTGCTGTGGGAGCAGGAGGGTGCAAAGCGAAGTGGTGCAGGCGTGAACCTCCCCATCCCTGTCTCCATCCCCGTCCCCGTGCCCTGTTCCGTCCTGGAGCTGGGGATCATTCTGCACTTCCCCTTGTTTCTCCTTGTCTGCTCCTGCTCGGGGCTCTGCGGTTTGACTTGCCGGCGATGAGAGGGCGAGGGCTCGGCCGGGCTGGATCCGGCAGGAGGAGCATCCATCCCACGCCGCTGGCATGTCCGCTGCCTCCGTCCCCGCGTGTGGGCTGGCAGGAGCGCTGAGCTCTCCCAGCAGGGCCTGGGGCAGCTCCCGGCGGGCTTCAGAAACAGCGGGGCGGCTTTCGCCACCGCGCTGCTTTCTTTCCTTCTGGTTTCATGCTGGGAGTCTGCTTACTCTGGTTTTTTTCTTTCTTTTTTTTTAAGCCTGTTGAATTTCATGGCAATACGACGGCTCCTCTGTGTGTCCTCCCGTACAAGTGCCATTAGAAGCATAAGCCAAAGTGATAAATTAGAGGGTTTGAGACTTTTCTCTACAAGATACACACACAAAAGACGTCATTAAGTGGTCACTTCGGTGTGTTTTATTGCTACGCTGGATATGAAAAGATGCACAAAGATAATTAAAGAGTACAAAACTTGTAGCCGAATCAATTTAATCATCATAACCAAGATCACACCATGCCAAAAAAGTGAGACGAAGCGTCTTAGCAAATTCCAATGAGTCAGATTTCTCCTTCGCAAAGGCACAGTAGGTGCCTGGAGGAGGCCGGAATCGCCGGTGCAGCCGGAGCAGGGCCATGGGGTGCTGCCAGCGGGGCCCCGGCTGCGTCCCGATCCTCCCGGCAGCACCGGCACTGCTCCAGCACCGGCTGCTGGCTCCTCTTGGGTCCCGTCTCTCTCTGTGAGGCCGAGTTGGGAAATACTTGTTTTGTACCTGTTCTGGTAGTGCGTATTTTGGCACAGAACTCCCGAAGTGACCAGGAATAACTGAAAAAGGCCTCTTGCTGTTAATTTTTTCCTCCTTTCTGCAATAACAGCCATAAAATCGTAGGAAGAAATACATGATAAAGAAACAAATCAGTGAAAGGTACTTGGAAATAATTCTGCTCAGCCACTGATGACTTAATTTAGCTGAGTGAATCACAATAATGCATTGCAATAGCTGCAGCACAGCGTATACACTACAGCTGAGCTTATCAGAGACGGATTAAAGTTGTCCTCTGGAGCAGCAGCCGTGTTGAAGTGTGAAGCTGGAAGGAGACGGTCTCCGCTTTGGCCGCAGAGGCTCCTGCAGAGCCGGGTGCCTGCACCGGAGGGTGAAGCCTGGGAGGACAGAGGGGGGGATGCAGGGGGAGGCTGGACGGCCCCGGGTTAAGGTCTTAGAGAAGGAGCAGTCTTAAACCAAGCTTGAAACAGCTCTGAGCCAAAGCTAAACTCTTCTCCAGAGCATGGCAGAGTTTTGATTGTTACTCCTGGAAGCGGGACTTAACCAAATGTACTCAACGTGTCTGCTAAACGTTTACAGTGCTTTAAAAGCAGAAATTGTTCACTTGCTTTCATTTTACAGGACCTTTAATAAGTTTAATAAGTAAGTTTATAGTCAGAAATGAAATAGCTGCACGCACTTGCAGCAGGTTGGCTGGGGCACTGTCCAGAGCCAGGTGGGATGGGGATGGGGATGAGGTGGTCCCATCCCCCCAGGGAAAGTCCTGCTCTGCGGGGACTTTAACGCCAAAGCCCACTGGTGAATGGAGGAAGGTAAAGACCAGTAAAAGCAAAACTGCGTTGGCTGGTTTGGGGCTTTGCAGAGGAGATTGGTTGAAACACAAGCAAGGAAAAGCATTGGCGCCGATGGCACGGTGCACATGCCGTCCCTGCGCTGGTCACCGCTGGCTGTGAGGTCCCTCTGCTCTCGTGATGTTGTCACGCTCCCCACGACAAATCCGCTCCCTGAGGGCTGAGTAAATGCATATTTCAGCTACCTAATGAAACCCAGGGCGTTTTTTTGTTGTTGTTAAAAATACTTTCTGCTTTTCTTTGCTAACACTTGGCAGCTATTGTGGTCCAGCAGAAAGCCTTACGGGGAGACAAATTCGAGCTGAATTGAAGGTTCTGGAAAGTTACTCAGATGATTTATTTCATTGTTGCTATTCATTAAAAATGCGTTCTCCATGAGAATTTTATTAATGTCAGTGCTGACAGAAATCTGTGCCATGGCCATGCAGCGAAAACTCGGTGCCATCCTCCTCAGCTTCGGTGATTTGTAACGGGGATATTCAGCTGTGACTGGCCGGTGCGCGTTTATGTGAAATCCTTGTTTAATGGAAATTCAGCAGTTGTTGTCAATATTTATTCTCGTCTGCTGCTTTTTAATCATCCCCTGTCATACTTTCTGCTGCTTTCCCTCTGCAAGCAGGGGTTCTGCTGCGGGTGTCTGTCTCTGCGTGGCCAAACCGGCTCCATGCTGTGCCGTCCCGGGCTGCCGTCGGACCGAGGCACTCGTGCCCTGCGGCTGCAGGAGGGGTTTACCTCAACCACCCTGGCTCTGCACCTGGTTTGTAGGTTGGATTCTACCTTACTAGAAGTTTTCTTCAATTATTTTGAGGCTAGTATTAGAAAGGTGGGGCCAGCGGCAGCCTGCTCACTTCTGCGGCTGCTGGAAGCGGGAGGTGGGACTGGAGGGGAGGTGAAATTGGGCTGTCACTCAGCAGGACACTTAAGGACGGTTTTCCAGACCAGCGAAGTGTGCTAGGGCAGATCAAAGCATGGCGGTCATAATTGGGGAAACAGATGAGGTCTGAAGGGCAGCTTGAGCTGCTAACGAGGGGAGGGATGAAGTGCTGCATCCATCACTGTCGGCCTCTGCGCCTGCAGTTCTCCAACACTCTGCACATCGCCGGGCCGCTTGCTGTACTCGAGGACAAAATGTGTATTTCAAGGAGGGGTGTTTGTCTCTCCCAATTTTCCGTGTGTTTGTTGTAGGCGGCTGCACTGGCATGCTTGCTCGTGGGCTAGCCCGACCATGGTGGTGCCAGGAACGGGGTTATTGTATGTGGAAAGAAGAACCTGCTGGGTTTCACTGTGCTGTAGTGTATTTTCATTTTATACAGGGAAACAGCTTGTAAAAACAGAAATACACAGATGCTTTTCATCTTTTTTACTCGGGCACAAAGCATTGATTATCCTGTCTCAGCATTTGCTCTTCTGCTGGTGCTCCGCAGCTGGTAGGCTTTCCTCCGGTGTGCCGGTGCTGCAGAGGAGCCAGCAAAGGAATGCACTGCTTGAATGGCTCTAAAACGGACAAAATGCCGCAACACCCCTCTTTATCCCCTCGGAGCGCAGTCACCGTGGTGCAGGAGGTGCAGACCACCGAGGCTGTGGCCAGATCTGGTTTTGACACGCCGAATCAGACTTCAGGCTGGAGCTCCGCTGTCGGGAGCCGCGTGTGCCAAGGGCCAGCCCCGCCAGCGCCGGCACATGGAGCAGGGGCACTGGTGACCAGGCTGACTGCCTGGATTTTAGCGAGTTTTGGAACAGCCTGATTTAAAAAGCAGAATTACTTTTTTTTTTTTTAAGGATAGATCCTCAGGATGGTTTGTGCAAAGTATAAAATCAGGTACTTCCATCCCAGGATGGATAACTGTGGACTTCTTGTTTACAAGGCGGTTTGCCGGCTGGGATGGAGGGCTGCTAACAGGTGTGATTTACACCTCCCGTGGCAATCTGGCCCCCGGCAAAGGGCCGTGTCACACAGTTACGTGCTCGCACCACCCGTGTGAGCGGCTAAGGACAAAGCACACCTCGTCACTGTTCAGAGAGCAGCGGGTTTGGCTCAGCCTCTGGAGGAACCGCTGGGACACGGCTGGGTGCAGGATGCCCATACCCCCTTGTATGCCTCTTGGGGAGCGAAAAACAAGCTCCCCACGCATCTGGAGTGTGCAGTTTGGGACAAAAGAGAACGATCACAGCGGTTTCCCCCTGGAAAAAAGCTGAATTCATTTTCAGCTTTCACCTTAAGTGGAAGAAGCACATTTGCAGGGGATGCGAGCACCAGCTCATCTGCTGCCATCGGTGTGCCCGTGCCACAGCCCAGCGCTGGAGGGGGCTGAGGTGCCCTCACCTCCTTCCTCCGAAGACGTGCCTTTGCCACCAGCAGGCATTCTGGTTGCCCATGAGAAGTATTTGGGACTGTCCGAGCCCGCACTGTCTCCTCTGCGGTGGGGATGTGCCGCAGGACCTGCCTTCACCGGCACGGACAGACAGTCTGCCTGAGGGTTCGACAGCGAGCGTTGCTCCCAGCTGGTGGGTTTGGAAGTGAAGCCGCACAGGTTACGGTGTCGGACCGGCTCCGGGGAGAGGCACCGACAGTCCCACAGTGACGGGGCCATCGGCCATGCGCCGGAGCAGCCCAGGAGCTGGCGGAGGAGCCGAGGTGCAGCGACGGCTCCTCCGGCGCGTGTTGGGCTGGGTCTCGAAACGGGCTGTGCATCAACATTCCGTAGTGCCTCAGCAATCGTGGTCCTGCCTCTGGATCACCGCCTGGCTTCAGAGTCGTAAGTGTAGCCATTGACTCACCGGGACTGCAGTTTGTATGCCTCAGGCCAGTAAAACAAATCCAGTAACTCATTTTGTTTAGTATTTTAAAAATTAATCTAAATGTATGCTTGGCGGGCCAGCTACTACAACAAAGCACGTGCAGACAGTTTATTTTTAAAGAGCAAACCACAGCTTACGTGTAGTTAAATGTTTTCCTGTAAAACATGTGGGCATCAGTATAAATAGTTTTACCATTTACAGGCAATATTCAGATTTTACATAACAGCCGTCTTCCTGCTTGGATTTTAACGCGCTGAGCTCTCTACTGTCGGAAGGAATTTACACTCCCTAAAAGAGGGAGGTGTTTGCATGTTTGTTTTGGATTGAAAATATTTAATCTGTTACAGCTGCACTGTTCAGCGTGGCTGCTGGTTTGCCAGCTGTGGTTTGTGGGGAGGCGAGTAGGTTGGGTACCCGCGGCACGGCGGGACCAGCGGTGCCGGTGCAGAGGTGCCAGCGACAGGCAGAGCCGCCGGCCAAGAGGAGACGTCAGCGGAGCATCCTCCGCTGCGGCTGTTGTCATTCAGTATCGTGGTGCGTTCGGAATACCCAAAAGTGATGGGTTTAATGATGTCAGTCATTAATAACTGTTAAATCGTATGGGATGGTAAATGTTCGTGCAGTACAGTTGGGATGTGCAGTGCTCATAGGAGTGTCTGCTAGCCACAAGAAGCCTTTTCTTTTGGTTTTAGGAGGTAGCCTGTTAGAGGGTTATATGTCTGATCCTGAGAAGCGGGACTTGGTAACTCTAATGGCACAGAAATGCTTTGTTGAGTCTGTCGTAACGTTGCAGGTGGTTAAAGGCTGTGGTAGCTGCTGAAGGCTGTCAGCAGAGATTACAGCCTGCTTCTGGTCGACGCTTTTATGTCTAAAAGCCAGGTTCATCGCCTCCTGTGGTGTGCAGGTTGTCTCATTGATTTAACGGCAGCGATGACAACAGCAGTGCTGCCTGCGCAGGATCACATATTTAACCGTAATTTCACAAAACCACCTGAGGAAAAAAGGTTTGCTCAAACCACAGAGCACCTCCACCGGGCTGGTGTTCCTTTCATTTCGGTTTTATTTTGGAAGAAGCGAGAGCAGCGTTTGGGGCCGCAGTTAGTGTTTTTACCTGTGGCACACAAGGTGCCCCGCGACCACCTCCATCAAGGTGGGGGCCTGGCACCGGCCACGGGCCATGCACCCCAGGGCAGCACGGCGCGCTGCCGCGGGCACCCCGCTTCTCTCGCCTGCATCTCAAACCCTGTTCCTAAGCAACAGTTTTTAATTGGGGAATTAATACGGCTTCAGGACATCCTGAGCAGCAATGCACGCTAAAAATTTCAGCTGAAAGGCTGTGGCATCAGTCCTGTACTTCTGCTGTGTTTATAGGTGACAGTCCCTTTTTTTAAAAAAATTTTCTTAGCTAAGGGGGGGGCACGCAGGGCTCCGCGCTCCTCCCCACCGTGCCAGTGGGACACTGCGGCTCTGCCTGCCCCGACGGGGCCGGCGCTGGGACCTCGGGGAAGGAGCAAGGGGTTTGTTCCAGGGACGTTGGGGGAAGAGCCGGGGTGCAAGCCAGTGACGTCTCCACACGCAGCGAGGGGTTCTCTGGGTTCTCCTCTGCCCCTGGACTTCTACGGTGATATCTCGATGGTGCGGTGTTGGTGGATTGACGAAAAACAAGACGCTTTCCCATTTGCTTTTGTGAGCGGTAGTCCTTGTATAAACATGCGCAGAGTGGTGTAGCAAGTGCTTGGTAACTCGGGTTGTGCTACCGCAGTGGTATAAAAATAGAATAAATAAACAGACCCAGCAGGCTGGCGCAGCTTAGTTTTAAGACTTTCCCAGACTAACTGCATTTATGAAACTTGTCCGTACAGATGTATTTACTTCAGATACGTGGAGCGTGGTCAGTGTTACCTAGCTCCAGCAGCATCGAGGAGAAACTCCGCGTGGAGTACGGCAGCTTGCCCGGGTTGGAGTAAGGGGTCAGTGCCATACCGGGGACGTGCAGAGGGAATGGCACACACTTTGTTTTTTCTGGTTTTACACTGCCGCAGAAGGGTAACCTTAAGCAGCGATGGCAGGATCACGGTGCTCAATATGCACTCTCTAGTCTTTACCAAAATGACAGCAGTAACTGTGATCCTTATTTACTCTCTGTCCATTCAAAATTCTTCTGTATTCCTACTCTGGCTGTGCCCAGTCTGGTGTTTGCTGATCCTCCCAAACCAGCTCTGCTGCAAAGGATGCCCGCTCCCCAAAACTGCAGGCATCCCAGCACTATCAGTCCGTCTAACCTCCGGTAACATTCCAAATAGAAATGCAAACACCAGGTCACCTCTGCCGCTCCCCTGTCCCGCGGGTTTGGGGCCAAACGCACTGTGCCGAGCGGTGTCCCCCCACGGCTGCGCACCCCCCCCCGTCACAGTCCAGAACCCGGCGGGATGCTAGAGGGAATACTGACACAGCATCCCTGTGGAAATAACCAACAGCAGGGAAAGCCCTGCTTTGGGAACCTTTGGGAACAGGGGGACGCTGGAGGTGGATGTGGTGGGCTCCCTGGGGCTCCTTCTGGGAGAGGAGAGTTCATGTTGGGCATCACATTGGGCGATGGCACCACAGGTGCCAGGCCACGGCGGGGTGGTCCGGGTGCTCCCTGCCTTCCCGTATCCTGCGAGGATTCCGTGCGGGGAAACCTCCCGTCGCCTGCGCGCAGGGTTTCTGAGGACGGGGCGTCCCGGCTTTGGCAGTGCCCCTGCGCGGAGGCTGCTCTGGGATCCCGCAGGTCCCTCGTGCGGGTGGGGTCCTGACGGGATGTGCCCGGACGAGTAACGACCTTGTGAGAGCATTTTGCTAATTAGACCTTATTTATTGCATCAACAGGCTGTGCTTTCCAAGAAAGTTGTAGGCTGGAGCCAAGACCACCAGTGTGATGATTTTGCTGTTCTTCCTTTGCATGAGAGATTAGACAGTGTTTCTAAAGACAGGTATTGGAAAGCAATTATTTTGAATTTGAATTGGTTTAAAGTTTATGAGGGTACTGAAGGTCATGGATGTTTGCAAGCTTTGAAAGCCCAATAGCAACTACTCAAAGGAAGGGACCTGCTTTTCAGACCTTGGTGCAGGTACTTGCACAAAGCGTGTGCACTTTGGCCTGAGCGTGCATGAGATTGGGGGTTCGCCCGCACCGTACCGGAGCGGAGCTGGAAACCAGCAGCTGCGTGCCAGAGACACCAGGGTCGCCGGTGCAGGAGCTAGACCCGATGCCACCCGGAGGTCTTCTTTGCAGATTGCATGGTTGGACAAAGGCAACGTGGGTGCTGTTAATTTGTAAACCCACCCGGTGTCAGCAGTGAGGGGTAACACTAGTAAATATCTAGGTGTAACATCAAAATCCAGTACGTTTGTCTGGTGATCCAAGTCTTGTAGAAAGAAATACACTGTATTTTCAGAATGCAGAATTCGGGGGTGGTTTTTCCAAGACAGGATTGACTATAGTTTCTTTTTTGTCCGAGCATTCCACGTTTTCTCTTCCACAATTCTGCAAATATTCACATGAAATGCCTCCCACTTTGTGGGGAATGGAACCAAATTGCATAGCTGGGAGATGCTTCTGGCGGTCTGTGGGAAGGTGCCCAGGGGACAGGTACGTGTCCCTCCTCCCCTGAAGGCAATGGGAAGAAAAACTCCTGACCTGGCTCTTGATCACCAGACTTTGATTAACCCGGCACTGCGCATCAGTGAGGCGTTACAGGAGACTGGACACCGCTGTGGCCAGGGCATCCTGGTCCCGCCACCGGAGTGGACTGTTCTTTACAGCATTTTTGAGCAATGAAAGTGAAATGAACAGAATAGGAGCTAAATTTGTATATTAAAAACTAAGACAAAAACGGAGAGCCAGCATGAGTTTAAAAGATTTACCTCTGTAACGAGAGCAGAAGCAAATGTGTACTTGCCCCTGTATTTCAAATAAGACTTTAAAAGTTTGTGTCGTAGCTGCTGTTCACTAAAAAGATTATGCTTCTTCCTGGTATCTTACCAATAATTTAAACAGAAATCTGCGCATCTAAAATGTGTCTGCCCCAATAAATAATTATTTTTCTGTAAGAGAATTTGAAAATTAAAGTAAGACAAACACATTTCCCTGTGGCTGGGAAGTGGTAACGTGACACATAAAGGTTCCCCTGCCTTCACTCCGTGCCTTCCATGTCACAGTGGTTTCCCAAATATAAAGGCAAGTGCTGTCGTCTAGCTCTGAGAGAAGGCAGGGCGCATGCTGAGAGGCAGCACTACTCATTTCCACCTGTCTAGGGAAATAACTAGAAAACTCAAAGAAAATAGGCATTTTCTGTCAACAAATGAACAAACAAAGTAAATATTTTCCCCCATACACATTTTATTAATTCCCATTTCCAACTAAAAACTCATCAGCACAATAATCTGACTAGCAGTTTTTATAAAAAAGCAGTAATCTTCAGGAAGAAAATCTAGATTTCAGGGTTTGGTGTGTAGCTCAAAAAAAAAATTGAGATTGGCAATAACCTATTTTTTTAAGGTATTCAGTACTCTGTGTCTTGGGGGAGGGGGGGGGGTATTTTCTGTTTCTTAGGGAGCTGTGCAAGGGTCAAAAAGCTGTATTTGACGGCTTCCGTGTAGCATCCCGCCTGTGCTTGCCGCGTGCTCCGGTCAGCGAAGTGTAAAAACACGGACTCGGGGAGCTCTGGAGAGTGAATTATCCACAGGGAACGGCACCCTCGCTCCTCCAGCCCCTGTGGGGAGGCTGAAGCCGGACTCACGCCTAGAACTTGGGGGGGGGGGGGGGCCCGTCCCAGGGCCCACCCGG
>JANZLQ010000089.1:42331334-42343100 GCA_026212715.1 Elanus axillaris | reverse complement strand
GGGGGGGGCACGTCCCAGGGCCCACACAGGTCCCCGGGCGGGTGAGGCCTACCCGCTCCTCATCCCCATCCCACTCCCCATCTCACTCCTCATCCCCATCCCGCTCCCCATTGCCCGCTTCTGCCGGGGGAGGCAGCTCAAGATCCTGCCGACACCACGCTGCCCTGACGTCGGGACAGCCATGCTGGCTGTTTGGCTCAGCCTGGGCTCTCTGCCCCAACGCTCTTGATACGACAGCTGGAGAAAAACATCATGTGAGGGTGGCTGGCCTGCGCGTCCTCCCGCTCCGGCATTCCTGCTGGCCGTGGCAGGGCCGCAAAGCACGGCTCGGGCCGGCGGGGCCGTGTCCATGCCTGGCTCCGGCCGCACCGCCTGGGCCCGGCCTGGCGTCTTCTCCTCATGGCTGCTGGCGGGGAGCCACCGCTCCGGCTGTCAGCTGCAGCGCGAGCCAGAGCCGGGTTTTTTTCCGGCAGGAGTCCTGGGCGTCCCGAGGAAACGTGGCCCTGTTGGCGATGGGGTTTTGCCCAAATGTCACAGCGCCGCGTGGGTGTTTGCCCCCCTTAGTGTCATGCTGAGCACCCCGAGTTTCTCTGCTGGCTCTGCCCGTGGCGGAGGCCTCGTCCCGCTTGGCTGGGGGGACCGGAGGTCTGCGGCGGGCCTCTGGTGAAGAGTGTGCCTGAGGAGCCTCAGGAGCGTTTTTGGTAAGTTTTATTCCAGCAGGATTCTGGTAAAACCCTACCAGTGTGCTGGTACGGCATTCCACGACACTGCCAGCATGCTCAACTTCCCTTCTCTGAATTTACTTCCTTATAGTAATCATTTTTTTGTGATTGAAAAAACAGCAAAGGGCTCAGAAAAGATTCAGAGATTAAAATCTGCCTTAAACTCTCTCTGTTGACCAGAGTTACCAGAATCTATGAAAAGGTAATTAAGAAACTACTTGCTCGCAGTATAAAGGAGATGGATGCAGTCTGTGTTCTCGATCGAGACTTTTGACCGTGCTTTTCAGCCTGTGTTTTCCAGACTCCTGGGTGCTCTGTGGACTATTTCTAAAGGTCCGTGGAATGGAAGAAAGACAAGAAACCCTGTTCCCAGACACAGAAGTCTGCATTTCTTACGGAAAATTTGCTAAGACCTGAAAATGAAAAAAAATTGAAGGCTAAACGCTGCAATAGGCTCCAAAACAACATGCAATGTAGCTAATGAGAACTAAGTGTAAGCATGTTTTACCTGGGGACATGGTATACTCTTGTAGTCTTTAACTCAGAGTAAATTGTCTTCCTTAAAGACAGCTGCTAAGCGAATAGAAATTATGGCCTTGGTGGGGAAACCATGGAGGGGGCTCCTTGTTTCCGAGGAGCTGGAGGACATTGCATTGGATCACTGGAATGGTTTCTTCTGGCCTTAAAGCACTTGAGTCTATGAAGTACATTAAGTGGTCATGATGTCCAACATGTATTGGCAGACTTCAGATCCAGTCTGGAGAGGCGTGGAGCAGTCTAAACCACACCGCTGAAATAAGGACATTAAGTTTAATCTGCCTTTCAGAATCAGGTTTGTTAATTGCTCCCGATTCCAGCAACACATGTTGTAGTTTCATGTTACTCATTTAGCAGTAATTAAGTCTGATTTTTACACCGTGCTAATGTAAGATATCATCTTCCAGGCAGCTAGTAAATGTGCAATTTTGCCCTGTGTTACTTAGTGGTAGAAACAGTTAACACGGGTTTTAGTATCAAGAGAAAAATTGACACAAAGCAGCTCCAAAGTGCTTGCCTTGTACCTACCATTTCATATAATTGTGAAATGCTCGGGGGGGGGGGGGGTGCTGAAATGATGTTGGTTTCTTTGTGCAAAATGGCTTAAATACCGAACTGTGTTGTCAGTAAGGCAGTAAAGGAGAGAACTGAGGGTCGTTTTGTCCGAAAGCGTCCCCGCAGGCTGCAAGCATGCTCTGCCCGGAGCGAAGGCGACCTGTGCGAACAAGCCGGGTGGCAGATGCCATTTCGGCTGGTCTGCCGCCGGCTGCCCTGGTCCTGCGCAGGTCCGGCCGCTGCTCCGGGCTGGCGTTGGTCCCCACGGACACGGATGGGTGCAGCCCTCCGGCAGCCGCTCTCGCCCTGCGGTGCTGGAAGTGTCCCAGGAGCTCCCACGGGTGGAACAGCAACCAGCAGATGCACATATGCATGTATGTATATGTATGTATACGCACCCATACAGAAACGTGGTTTCAATTAGTAGCACAGTGACTAAAATTCACACTCCGTAAACACCAAGTCCTGTTGCCACCATCAATTTGTCTTTTCTTATGAATTGTTAATGTTTGTTACTGAAGTGTCCTCATCCTTATTTGCAGTAGGAAACTCCATTTCCCTGTAAAAATATTTGTACGAAGGAGAGGGCTGACGCCTGCAGCCCCAGGGCCGGCGAGGCAGCAGCGAGCTCGGCGCAGGGGTTTCTGTTCGTCTGCGCCTTCCCACTGTGACTGGCAGCAGTCGCTCAGCTCCTCTGTGTTGTCTCTGGGGTTGTGTAATGGAAAATGCATTTCATTCAAGGAAACGCGCTCCGGGATTATGAGCGGGTGCTGGGAAAGATGAACTTTCTTTGCCGTTCATTACAGTGGTGGTGTGCATATGCACGGGGCTTTCTGTAGTCTTGGTGTATAGCCTAAAGATACCCACAAAACTTCAGGTATTTTTCTTTGTGTCGGGTATATCTTCCTATGCAAGGACCACTCAGATGTCAGTTGAATAACTATGAAAATGAGTTTTAAGAGCTTTGGACTGCCAGCGGGAGACATGAGCTGGGAGGGGGTCAGCAGCAAACCATTTATCCCAGCCTTAAGGGGAGACAAAAATCATCGTACAAATTAGATATCTGGCAGATCTTGTGACATGAATACATTTTAACTTTCTGAGCAAAACTGCTGTATAAGGTCAAACTATATTGAATTAATTTTTTCCTGATAAAAACGGTTTCTTACTTAAATTAAGGCTGTCTTTTGCCTTGTCATTGTTCCTGTTTGGATTTATTTCAAAGATGAATGAGTAAAGGAAAAAAAATGTAATTTAAGGAATCTGGTTTTTTCCAGAAAAGGATTCAATTCTCCTTTTCTTTTTTTTTTTTTTATTTTATTTTATCATTGTCATCCCTTTAGTGAAAGTATGCTCCAGTGTTACAATTTTAAAGAACAATTAGTGTGTAAAGCTTTCATATTAATGAACTGGCATTTTCTGAAGTCTCATGGCACAGGAGATCACAGCTCACATGAGAAGCCGGGAGAAGGGGGGGTTCTCTTCCCCAGGAGAGGGGTGTCTCTGCCCTGACCTCCCTCTGCCGCACACCGTGCCCGAGCAGCCGTGCAGCAGTGCCCTTCGCTCTGGCTGTGCCTTTCGTTTTAGAGGTTTTTGCAGTGGAGCCGCAGCTGGGGGGACTTGGGGCTAATTTTCAGAAGTCGTCTTCATGCCCAGCTCCCTGTACCCCGGCACCCAGAGCAAGAGACCCCGATGAGAGTTCACCGAGCAAGGGCGTCTTATGTGTGAAGCTGGTTCACTTGGTAACAAGGAGGTGCAGTAGGGTTTGGATATAAATTTGTACTTCGAATTATTTTTTATTCTTTCTTGATGTCAATGGTTGTCAAATGGATGAATGTGCTTTCATCCAAGTAAAATCAGTGCATGAAATTTGTTGTTTACCACATCTGAATTTAATGGAAAATTTAGAAAGAAGTCAGTTCTGATTTTCTCGTTTGGTTTACACAATTGCAACAAAAACGCACCCTGCGTAAGAGGTCCTTGTCAAAGATGCTGTGTTCCAGGTCTAGTGAAAGCACAGAGCTGCTGCTGTTTTCCTGGTAATAATGCTACTTTGACCACACATCTTGCTGCGCGCTCAGTGCTTCGCGTGCCCCTGCACAGCAGAAAGAGGAGCGAGCCCTGGACATTTTCAGAGTAGCACGTGAGCTTTTCTCGGCTCGCGGCTGCAGCCGGACCACGTTTCTTTGGCTGGGTTTCTGGCTCCGCGGCCGCCCGCTTCCTGGAGGCAGGTCTGTGGGCAGGGGAGAGCCATTCCGAGTCCCCATGGGCAGAGCTTTCACTGAGCAAAAACGTGTGGAAATGCTGTACTTTCAAAATAACTGACATTTGGTCGCCTTCAGCAACTTTTGAAAGAAACAGTATTTTTTAGAGTTGTACTGCAGAAATACATAATTTAGAAAAGTAAAGCAAGCAGCTGATACTAGAACTGTCGAGTTGCTCTGGTCAGTAGGTGATAGCCCAGAGAAGTAGCCGAGGGCGTTCCTCCCAGGTCTGGAGCGTGCGTTGTGTTTGTTTCAGCCAGTGACATCAGGAGCGAAGATAAGCCTATAGCTTCTAAGCCAGTTGTGTCAATTCTCTTCTTCAGGGTCGATGTTCGAGGGAAAACTGCAAATATCTTCACCCACCACCACACTTAAAAACGCAGCTGGAGATAAATGGACGCAATAACCTGATTCAGCAGAAGAATATGGCCATGCTGGCCCAGCAGATGCAGCTTGCCAATGCCATGATGCCTGGTGCCCCGTTGCAGCCTGTGGTACGTACGCTTTTTGCCTTCGGTCAATGAGTGTGGTGAGTTGTAGTAGAAATAAGTTAGCAGGTGTGCTTACATGCCTGTAAAATCCCACAAACATCAGTAACTGGTGCGGAAATCAAATACAATGAAATGCTGGTCTGTATGTCTTTGTACTGCTTAATTCTCCCTTGCCTGCTGTAATACTGTTAATATAATTAATTTTGTTAATCTTTTGTTAATTTAACTCATTTTTTGCAACTTCTTTCTTAAAGTTAAGAAAGTACGCGATCCACGTGGGATTTTCGTAAATGGACTTTTCCTTTGCAATTTTACGTGCTCTAGGAAATTCCTGGGTTTGAGAAGATTCCCACTGGATGTTTTCCATTCACTCAGGGGAACCTTCTCAGGAAATTACTTGCTGGAATTAGACTTTGATTTTTACAGCATATTGTCAGGCAGAGCAGAAAGCTTGCCCCAAGTGATGTATGGTGCACGTCAGTCTGACCTGCTCGATCCCCAGCTCAGGCTTGGCAGGAAGAAGTAGTACAGATAATCATACTTTCTACGAAAAGCCAAGGGGTGAGGGAAGGAGAATCTATCAGAAATCTCTCATCTGGTCCCAGTAAAATGTGATCATATATTACATCATACCTGTTTCTCTTACACCTTCAGAAGTAAGCGCAGTGCAGTGTTCCACAGAGTTGAATGCCGTGGCCGAGTTTCTGGCTCTGCAGTAATACCTCGTTTCAGCAAATGTAAAGATGATTGGCATCAACCCGCCATGCACACCCACGTCTGGGAGCCGAACACCCTGTGCCAGATCCCTCTCTAATGCAGTCCAGAGAGGTCATTTGAGCTAACCTATGGATAAATTTGGCCCAGAACCCTTTTGGTATAAATTTCTAGCTCAGACATTAGAGGGTACTGATTAATGTATGAGCGAGACTAGCGCTGCTGATTAATGTATGAGCAAGGCTGGTATCTTCTACATAAAAATGCAAACAATGCTCCCCTGGCTGAAGCTCTCTCTTTCAGTGAGTAAAACGGCAGCAAAGGGAAAAATAAGTTGAAAAATATATATGAAATCAGTACTTGAAATTAGCACTTATTTGACTGTTCTTTTATTCCTTTTTTGCTGGCAAAGGTAGAGTTTAGGGAGTTTCATTTACCTCTAGATACCCTCTGTTAGGAAACCTGTATTTACTCCTTTAGGTGAGTTCTTCAACTTTTATTTCAGAAGACATAGTGACAACACGCCTCAAAATATCGCTAAATCCTCAGGAAAAAATCATCTCAGCAGAAAGGATTCTCGTACTTATGCCAAATGGTTGTTTGGCCCCATGTTTTGTGGGTCTACAGAATACCAGTAAATATTTTGTAGCTTCTTATCTGATTCAGTTAATGTAACTCTTTCACAGAGCTTCGTGCCTCGGCTGTTTCAGGAAAGAGTGTACGTGGGGGAGAAAAGCAGACGATGTTGTGGTACAATCGTCACAGCAAATTGACTTTAGTACCTGTTAGCACAGCGTGAGAAGATACCACATTTTGCCTTCTCTCTTTTGATTGGCTTTTCTTTAAATAAAATTGTCTGTGTCACCTAGGCAAGGAGGTGCGCTGAGGCAGCGCCGGCGCACAGGCAGCAAATGCTGTGGCACCGCAGTGCTTCGGGGGATGCCCTGACGCTGCACTGTGCAGCCTGCTCCTCGCTCCCGTCTTGCAGGAGAAATGGGGGGGGGCCTGTGGGCTGGTGCCTGCTGCTGATGGCTTTCAGATCAGAAACAAAATTAAGTGTCTCTACGGCCAGACAGCTCAAAAGCAGGCTGTGCTTTACGTGCTTTAACTCCAGAACAACCTCCAAATGATTTTTCAATTTCAGCAGCTCAAAACAGACATGTGCACATGCCACAATTTTATTTTTATTTCCTGATTTGAGTACAGTGATACAGCATTAGTTCCAGCAGATTTGTATTTGGGACTATGAGAAAGCTTAAGTCAAAATGCAGCCAACAGTGAGAACCATTGCTTAAATCGTTTTTCTCTGTTAACCTGTTTCTTTGTTTGTTTCATGAATTGTAACCAAATATGGCTCTGTCTGGTTTATACAAAGCAGTGCGTAGGCACATACCAGTGTTTGGGTAAATGTGAAAAAAAATACTAATGGAGTCCTTTGGAGTAACGTTCCTTTTTAATATAAAGAGAGACTAGTGTGAGGATTAAAGCAAGTTTAAATTCTCCTTTATGCTGCATTCACACTGTCCCTAATGAGGAAAATTAAAGTCAGTGTATTTTGAAGTACAACACAAAACTTCTACCCGTGCCTGGGTAATTTCTGTGTACATTGCTTGAGTTCACACATTACAGACTGTGTATTTTCAGAATTCATATGAGGGTTCACAGCAAGGTGCGCTGGCTGTCCCAGCAATAGTGTTTCCAAGTGGATGTCATCCTACTAATCTGGCCTTAAAAATTACTTTATTTTTTAGCCCAGTTGAAACAGAAGTTACTTCAGGGTGTTCTAACAAGTGATTTATATCATCCCATCTAACGATACTTCAGGCAGGTTTTTTTGTTTTACAAAAATCTATACCCTATACTTTAATAAAAGTGAGTGAACTAACAACGAGAGACTCCAATTCTGTAAGCAAAGCAGTAGGGTCCTTTCACTTGTATTTCTGTTTGATAAATGTTTTAATTATCACAGTTGCAAGTAACGTCTGTGGACTTTTCCCATCTTTCCTTTTTAGTTCACTCCTTTATCTGTCTTTAGCTGGCACTTGAGGGAGGGAGTTTCAGCTGGTGAGTAGGGATTGCATGTCCTGCTGACTGCAAGCGCTGAGATCCCGAGGAAGAGCTCCGCCTGCTCAGATCGCTTCTGCCCTCCTGGCTTGTAAACCGGTTTAGGAGGGGTTGGACTCAGCTAGACTATGGCTTTGGTACTAGTGCATCAGTTGGTACTAGTGCATCAGTTTGGTACATGCACATCAGTGGGTGATGCTGTGCTGCTTCACAACCGCAGCGTCAGACCCTGGATTTGCCTTTTCCAGTGTGGAAGAGTGTGAAAAATGCTAAATAGAAGCAGGAAGATGCAGATGTGAGACCAGAAGAGCAGAAACGGACTGCGAAGGTGGCTGGAGATTCTGGGGCCATTCCTTGCCTCCAGGGGCATGTGGTAGTCAGGCATGAGGTTCTGCAGAGTGCCACGCTCCAGAGGCGATCCGCTGCACACTGCAGGTGCGAACCTGGAGCAGAACAAGGTCCCAAACCTTCTGCAGGTGTGTTCGTAATTCACGAGTGGCTGTAGGTTGTCGGTGTTTTCTCTCTGTGCATGTGGTACACTCTTGGGCTTTCCTTGGCGTGGTAGGTGCTCAGTAGACGACTGTTAAAGATGTGTTCAATGAGTCCAGCTCCTTCCCTGCGGGCAGCTGGTCCTTCGGGGCCGGTGAGCTGGAGCGCTGGCAGAAAGCCGTCTGTCTGTCTGTCCGGGGAGGAGCCATGGCTCAGCTCCGCTGGACTGCAGAGGCCGATTTCCAAAGGTGCCCCTGTGCCTCCTTCCTAATCGATCGACCCCGTTAGCGAGCAGTGCCTCCGAAAGGCAGACCCGTGGAGATGGGACCTGCTGGTGAGGTTCACACTGGTTGTGCACAGGCGTTTTTAGAGCAGAATTACTCAGTAGAGATGATGTGGATTATGGGGCATCTGGCAGCACAGAGCTGCAGCCAAGGCTGCGTCCTCCTTCACCTCTGTTCTCTGCTGATCTGCAGGAGCTGCTTTTGTCTTTTTTTAGCTGTTTTGCACAACGCACAGCATAGTAGGGCCCAAACTGCAAGGCCGGTAAGTAGTTGTATGGTTTGGTCACAGTGATCAAGAAATACTCCCTCTGCTTCTAGAGATGGGGAGGTAAAAGCTCGCTGGAAAACAAATGAGCAGTAAACAGCAGAGATGAGCCCAGCAGCTCCAAGTGACCGGGAGCTCCCGCCGTCTCTCCTCTCCTGCCCGGCCTCGAGGCCGCAGTTCTGACCAGTTAGGGGTTACAGGCAGGGGAGCCCAGGCTGACCCTCGGCAGATGCTTGTGGACGGCAGCACCGGGCTTGGGGCGACCCTCACGGCAGAGCCCTGCTCCTCCCCGTCCCACAGCCGTCCGAGCCTTGGGTTGGTGCTGGGGCGGCTGGGACAGTCCCTGGGAGATCCAGGCCATGCCGCGTGTCCTCTGAGGCCACTGTATCGCCAGAATTTTTTTCTGGGTGCAGGAGTGTTCGGGTCCCTTTGTGCCCTGGCAGACTCCTGCTACCGAGGAGTGGTTGTGTGCTGCCCAGGTTTCACACCTTCGTGGTCTCTCTCTGCCAGCAGCGGCAGTCTGGGCTAATACGACTGTGGGACAGGTTTTTATCTCCTAATTTACATGTGTACAGCACATTGCAAAATGCCTGCGAGTTTCAGAATAATAGGAAGCGGCTCTGATAAAATATGCTATTATTTTGCAGTGGTCTAAAGGCCGCGGGATATTTATATTAGTATAAAACGATCTCAGCAGAAAATAAATGAGGTAGTCTTTTATTTACTGCACAGTGGGTTTATTGGGCTGAAATCAAACACTGATATCTCTTAAGTTACACACTGACAGACTGGTTCGTAGTTCTATTTTGAATGTCCATTATTACATAGCTGATAACACAGTAATGAAAAGTGCAGTTAATTAATAGTGAATTTAAGAGTAATACTTTATTTCCTGTAAAATTTGCTTGTTTGTTTTTCATTCACATGGATGAAGAACCATTAATGAAGAGACATGGAAGAAGTTATTCCCATTTATGCAACTTCCAGTCTTTTTTCTGCAGTAACCTCTGCATGTGTTTTTGTCCAGTGTTTCAAATGGACTTCTTCCTTGCTTCCAAACGGTTCAGTCATTTCCTCAGGAATACAAAACCATGTGTTGTTATATGCTGTCTGGCTTAAACAGCTATGAAACAGAGAAAAAGAGTTGCATTAACCCTGTGCTTGGTTTTCCCTGTAAGAATTAGTTTGGAAGAACAGTCTAAATCCCTTGAGTAACTACTTTATTTAGATACCAAAGATAAATACTCCAGACTAGATTTTATTTGGCAATTACACTGGTAGTGCAGTGCCTTTGCAGTCTGCGGGGCAGAAGAGTTGTTTAATCTTTACTGCAGTGTAACAGCTCTGCATTTGGTCTTACAGCATTATTTGGTCTTCTATATCCAATTATCTTCACAACATGTGATAGCCTACAAGGGCGTCTGACTCTTTTTTTATCAAGCAAACAAACAATAACCCCAGTATTTGCATGCTCTCTCTCTCTCTCTCTCTGGCTTAATGTTTTAGGCTAAATAAAGCATATCCTTGATGCAGTGTATTTCTTTCTGAATATCTGCGTGGACAGCCTGTTTAATTTTGTAAAAATAAATGATTATGGTTGTCTGGTCTTGTTCCTGCATTAAACCTCTGAAATTTCTGAACCAGTGCTGGCTGTCATCAGGGGTCAGAAGTGTATTTATTTGCGTCTGAAGTTGCGTATGGTGTGTCGGGGCTCTCGGGCAGACGCCTTTTTCCCCAAGAGTGGATGTTTGTACATGTTTTGGATGTGTCCCTCCAAGAGCCTCAGACTTTCTCCTGCGGCCGTGAGGAGTGCTCGTGTACGATGGCATTGCTCAAGTGCAGATCAAATGAGAGTTTGCTCCATTGCTCAAGTGCAGATCAAATGAGAGTTTGCTCCAAGAGCTGCCATGTGCTGTAATCGCACAGGAGAAGCTTGAGCAGGAGAACTGGCAGAGGCTGGCAGGGGATGCTGCCCTCGTGGACTCGCTCGTCTGCGACATTTGCATGGGTGTTCTTCATCTTCTACAAACATGACAAATGCTTCTTTCCCATTAGTAACAGAAATTCACTGCCATCGTGCTCAAGGAGATAGCGAAAACCTCACTATGCTGATGGCATGGCAAGTTTAAATATTTAAAGTGTCTTTCTTCTTCTTTTCTCTGCTTGCAGCCGATGTTTTCCGTTGCACCGAGCTTAGCCACCAACGCATCAGCTGCCTTCAATCCCTACCTGGGGCCCGTCTCCCCAGGCCTGGTCCCAGCAGAGATCCTGCCCACCGCCCCGATGCTGGTGACAGGGAACCCCGGT
Source organism: Elanus axillaris (assembly GCA_026212715.1). NCBI lineage: Eukaryota > Metazoa > Chordata > Aves > Accipitriformes > Accipitridae > Elanus > Elanus axillaris. Next base: position 42,332,408 of record JANZLQ010000089.1, on the reverse strand, counting down.
GTCCCGGTTCCTGCCGCTGCCGCCGCTGCTGCCCAAAAGCTAATGAGGACAGACAGGCTGGAGGTAGGAGCTGATATGTCAAACTTAGTCTCACAAGTTGTATCGTTTATTATGTCTCCTAGATATAAAATATTTCTATTGTGGAAGAAAGTAATGCAGGTTTCACTTCAGCTGATAATGTCATGGCTTCGTGATGGGTAAGGACGGGGAGTTACTGAGTGATCGTACAGTAAATTAATGCCTGTGGTTCTGCTTCTGACCCTCCGTCGCACAAAGAAATGGAAATACTGAGCCCTTTTAGGAGTGGCGATGGCAGCAGCAAGAGAGCCTCAAAACTGTGTTAGTGTGTGCCCAGAAGGTGTTATTGTGGGGGGTGCGCGGCCATGGGTACCAAGCACCAGGGGTGGGTGTAATGGCAGAGCTTCAGCTGTCTTGGTAAAAGATGACTTTCAGCCTCTCTTACTTTTGCTCTGGACAGATGGTGCCGGCGCTCCCCCGCCGGCCTCCCGCACACGGCTTATCATCCTTGCTACAAACCTGACAAGTGTTAATGCTCTCTCGCCGGTACTCTCCTTGCCCTGAATCTTTCTTATCTGAAAGGCCTGACAGCGTTTTCACCACCTTATCGGCACTGCGGCAGCATGGGTGGTGAGCCAGCAGCCTGCCGCCGGCTGCCACGCGCTTGGGGCGTGCCAGCGAGCAGAGCCAGCAACCACAGCCTGTGAGCACAGCCCTGGTCCGGTCTGGTGGTTAAAAGGCACCGATGGGAGAGGCCGAGCAGGAGGGGTGATCCGCTGTCACCCCGTTTGCCTGTTGGACACGGCAGTGGGTTGCGAGGAGGCAGCTCTCCCTGCAGCACGGCTGCTGGTGTCCTCCCTCTCCGGTGCCGTGCAGCAGCCAGCGGCAGCGCTGATCTGCGGTGGAGAGAGCCGAGCCGTGACCTGTCCCTACAGCCCCAGCCCTCCTGCTCTGCCCTCAGCCCAAAACCCCCTTGGCAGTGCTCAGCTCTAGCGTTCCTGTAGCGTCAGTGCAGTGGCAGGTCTCGGAGATCCTGGTACCGCAACATCTCCTCTG
>JANZLQ010000089.1:42293562-42313634 GCA_026212715.1 Elanus axillaris | reverse complement strand
GGCTCCGGCTCCGGCTCCGGCTCCGGCTCCTGCCCAGCCGGGAGCCGCCGCGGGCTCCCCGGGCTCTTGCAGGGTGAAGTGCAGGGTCTGGCTTCAAGCCTTCCACCTTTGCCTGTTGAGCCACTAGCATTTTGTACTACGCCCAGCTGTACGTTCTTTGTTAACCCGTCTGCTTACTGATCTCTCAGAAGTAGCACTCCAAGGGTTATACTATTGCAGAGATACATAGGTGTGCGCATCCCGAGTCTCAGAAGGGGCCTGGGTATTTTACAGTTCCAAAAAATGCTCACGTTAGTCTGCTCAGCAGGTAGCGCTTTCTGCTCTTGAGAAACGTTTGCTGAATGACCGTGTCACTCACAGGTCTAAACTAGCACAAGAATTACTTTGTATTTTGGAAAGCTAGTTTCTAGGTAGGACTACCTGTGCATACATGTCACCTAAGCAAGCAACCACCTGTATGCCCAAAGTATCTTAATATTGTAATTTATTGCACCATGCAGTTAATTTAAATGAGTCTCTGTATTGTCCGTAAGTCCAGAGAGCTGTGGGAACGAGCCAAGCCGCAGAAAAACAGAATTATTTTTTAAAATCATCTCTGTCTAAACAACCATGCACTTTCCCCAACAGATTACAGGGAAACTTTCTGTTGTAGAATCTGATCATTTCATGCATATCCTCCCTGGAGCCTCATAACACACGTAGTAGAGTACTGCAGCCAAACCTCAATATATACATATATAACAAATATATGTATATACTATGTGAGCAACGCTGAAATTATTTAATGCCACACAATGCGATGTGCATGCATGCCAAAAGTCTTAAGATCTGGCCCTTCATCTTCATTGACTGGTGTTGAAGGTCCTTGGTATGTTCCGACAGCACTATCCCTGATGCTTCTACACAGTTGGGTGCAACAGCCTGTCCTGCAGCAGTAGAAAAAAATGGTATGAGAAGCTTCATTATGCTTGAAGCACGTTTCTGTACAAGTTGGCAATGTTGTAGAGTCGTGTGAGGGTGCTAAGGGAGGAGAGGGCACGAGGGGCGGAAAAACCAACACCAAGACCTCCGAACGGTTTAGTTAAGAAGAAGCCTCCCCATCCCCCTTCTTGTGCGGATCAGCAGATCAGCCGTAGTATCCACCAGGAAAAAAGAGTCTTTCCAAACGCGACAGCCGCTTGCGATCGTACAAATCCATTTTGTGTCCTGTGCCCCAGCACCTTTCCCCGCACGCGGGCACGTCCGTTTGCTCCCTCCCGCTGGACTTCTGGTCCTGCCTGGAGCGCAGGGCGACCCGCGGCTCCTCCAGCCCCTGCACGCCGCAGCGCTGTCCGCCTCCAGGGCCTCATCCGCGAGGTCTGTCTGGCCTCATTCCCTGGACTTCAGCCTCTGCGCCCCACACAGAGGGCTGCGCGGCTGGGAGCCGAGGCGGGACGCAGGACGGAACTTTGTCGTTTGCGCTGCTGGTAATCTCCTCCGATCCAACGCTTTTTGTGACAGGGGAGACCGAGTTGATGGGGCGCTTCGAGAGGAGCCGCGTACTGAATTCTCTTCGTGCAGACAGAGCATTTTGAGAATTGTTTCACTGCTTTGGGGAGTCTCAGCTTTTCAGCTGATCCACCGTGATGCCCGCAGTGGCCGTAGGAAGAGCCGGCAGCTCTTCTCGCCAGTGGATTTTCACCAGCTGTGAAAGTCAACCTCAGGGCATCTTAGGTTTGGCATTCAGAAACCAAGACAGTGAAAGCAGTGAACACTTCACAAAATCAGACTGAAACGAGGCCACTGTAGAGTTTACCCTTGTAAATGGTACACTGAAAGCACGGAATTTTGTGTAGGCCAACAAAAAGGGCAATTTTCAATGACTGCACTGCATGACTTTTGTAGATTTTAACTTCTCTTATTTCCTAAACAACCAATAATACCTATTTATGTTTGTCAAGTAGTACTTAACGTTTTCCAGTTTTAAGTTGCTATTGTAGCACTTTGGTTGACTTTAACTTGTAGTTACAATATAAAATCCACCAACTCACAGCTGATCCTCACTTTTTCCAAACTTATATTCTGTAGCAAAATGCTGTGTCTCTGGGTTGGCTCATTGCACGTGTTATTCACTGTTTACATTTTTTACCTGTAGATACCCATAATATCTGCCGAACATCTGACTAGCCACAAGTATGTTACACAGATGTAGACATTTTGTCATCAAACAGTAAGTTCCCGATGTGTTGTTGCTTGCATTTTTCTTACCTTTACGTGTGCATAATTTGTCTTTTGCAGGGACAGAATGTTTTGATTTTCTTTCTAAGAAAATTAGTAAGATATGGGGGAAGAGGCTCGGAACTGCACTGATGGTGTGGTTCTTCTCTGCGTGGAGATCCCGTAGTGAGCAGTGACCACGTTAGCTAGTGTGCCGGACCAGATGTTGGTATTAATTTGTACATATCCATATAGCAAAACCAGAGTCTAAAATTAGAGTTTTAAGTTTTGTTTATTAAGGATAATGGCTCCAGCACTGGTGTGAGCCGAGGGCCAGGCCTGGGGGGGGGTGGGGGTGGTTACGTTAAGCTGTCTTTAGAAAAAACGGATTTTAAGTCTCCACATTTGGAAAGCCAGCATCTCTTAAAACACAGGTCTAGTCATCTGCCTAGCTGAAGCCTGATTTCTCTTGAAGACAGGTTGTCGGGCTATGATGCGTTACGTACAGTATTCTCCCGGCATGGGTGGTACGGCAAGAAGAGGTCCCACAGTGCAGGCGCAGTTCCTACCTGCGTTGTGCTGGTGTGAACGGCAATTGCCGATGCTGTGTGCCAGCGTTTTATACTGTAACCTTCGTCCTGCATAGCTTGGCATGCAGGTTTGTGTGCCTAAGCCCGAGGGACTTTTTTTCCCCTGTATCTTCCCATGCGTCAACGGTAGTTTCCAGTCTGTCACTGAATTGCCTGTTGTCATCAAGACCACCCGCAGCACGTCACCTCCCCTAGGACTGTGATTTGTGTTACCTTTCTCTCCCTTGCGCTCTGTTTCTGCTGTGGTTTTTATTGAATGGCTCGGCCGTAAAGGAATTATCGCTTAGGGTGAGGATTAGCTGATTTGCCACAGTGGGTTTATAATAACAGTTACTCCTTTCAGCTGAGCATAAGCATTGTTAAACCGCTTGAGCGACTGGGGTGGGATGCCTCTGATCCGCAGCCTAAACTTGCTCCCGGGCTTCCCTCCGCGCTCAGCTGGGACCGGGGAGTCCCCACTTTAGGGACCGACCCGAGGTGGAGGAGGAGGAATCGCTCTCTAGGTGCGTCTCTTGTGCGACAGGCAACAGAGACCAGGGATGCAGCTACACTAGGTGGGCAGTTCAGTAAGAAAAATTTCCTTGGGAACATAGGGCCCAGGTTTCTGAGGATGTTTGGGAGCCTGTCGAGCACTGGTTGGGCTCCCAGGTTCTGCAGGGGCGGCAGCAGAGCCTGGGAAGAGCGAGGGGCCCGGGGCTGCTGGGGAGCCGGGAAACTGTCCCCCGGACTCGGCTCCCACGGCTGGGACCTTGGGAACAGCGGGAGGCCAGCGTATCCTGCGCTTTTACCGCTGCGGCATTCGGGTGTAAAGCGAACCTCCGCTGCAGGGAGTTAGCGGAGGGGAATCCCGCGGGGGGTTGTGTGAGCGCAAGCTTCCCCGGCACTCGGCAGCAGACTTCCCTGTTGGAAATGTAAAGTTTGGCGCTAACAAAGAGTTGTGACTCTGTTGAAAGTGCTTTTTCTCTTCCTTCCTTTCTAGATCATAACTAAAGAGGAAAGGACAGTGTGTTTGGGTTGGGAAGAGGACGAGCTCATTAGCCATAATGTATATACCGTCAAGCAACACTCGGAAACTCCCTCAGCAGTAAGACATCCACACATTGCATGTTAACGAGATGAAACGAGAACTTGGAAATCCACTGCACACTGTTGCCTATATACTTTGTACATTTAATTGATATTTGTGCTGAGGTGATCTTATTGTCGAAAAACTACAGCATTGTCTATCTTTTCTAGCACAGAAGTATGCATATGGATTTGAATATGCATATGGAGTCTGTTTCCTACGTAATCATGTACGTCACCTTGAAAAGACAGACGATGGTGTAACCATAAATCTATTATGTATTGGTACGTCTGTAGACCAAGGTATAATTTTTTAAAGTAAGTTTATTTCTTTCAAGGTTTACAAATAACAAAGGTGCACCTTGTATTTAAAATTGCCATTATAGATGAGAGCGTGCATGCACAGTAATTTTTGTTTAAGAGTAATATTTTTAATGTAATAGATTGTAAGAAGTGGTAAGAGAGGTATCTGACAGAGATGAATGTGCCAAGCAAAACCACAACTGTGTATATTTTAAAGCACATCAATGGCTTTAAGTACCATGTTGTTAAGGATTCTCATGAAGTGCCATAGACTGTACATCCGATTAGAGTATTATTTCTGCAGTGTTATTTTCAGAACCACGTTTTCACTTCCTTTATTAGTACTAACCAGTCAAAGGGCACCGTTCTGTTTCAAACCAAAGCTGTCTCAGAAATGGCCAACTATTCCTTACAGTAACCGTAGGCAGCACAAGAAAGATACTCTAGCCGTACAAATTAACCCATACTGGACATATATATAAACTATTTTAAGGCATCGTAGTGTAATATTTATGCATATTTTACTGTATAACGTGATCTACAAAAGGGAAAAGCCATTTCTGAGACACAGTAACAAACGTTTGAGGAACTTCTTTTGCTTCTATTTATAGCCTCTGTTGAAAGTCAAAAGGACTATAAATGCTTTGCAGAGTTGCGTTTCACTTTTACTTCATCAAAGTCACGCTTTACATGGTGACTCTAAACAAAGACAAAAGAAGCACTGACATCAGATGCATGACAAACCAAAATATGAAAAAATGGAGATGTTAATTAGCGTAGAAATTGGGTGGGTTAAATACTTGGGTGAGTTTTATATGTGATTTTTTTTGTTCAGATTAACTGCTTATAGCCTTAGAAAGCCTTTACAAAATAAAAACAAAAAAAAAATAGATGTGCATTCAAGTTTTAAGAATGGATTCATCCAAAGGAATTCCTTTTTGTGGTTTGGATGTTGCAGCTAGTAAAGGATATTTTTGCTCTGTTCAGCAAAGTGCTGAAGTGGGGGCCAGGTCACTGGTAGCGTAGCGTGGAGTGGAAGAAGCGCGAGTTCGGTTGTAGAACTCTCCATACTTCCAAGTTTACTGCAAGTTTTTATGCTTGAGAGAGATGCTTTATAGTATAAGAATGATGTGTTGATTTTACTGATTGTACTGTACATCTATTAAAGCCTTAGATTATTACATTACGGGTTAAAACCCATACCAATGTAATTTCAATCGTGTTAAGAAAGTATAGGTGACTTCACATGTTATTGTAGTTACTTAACATTATAGAATATTACTTATTTTTTTTCTTGTTAAAAGTGTAGTTTTTATTTCTTACATTTATTAGATTGTTTTCATTTTCTATTACCAGTTGAATACCATTTCAGTTTATAGAATTTTGTTTTATTAGAGTTTACTGATGACTTTTTCAAAATACAAAAAAAAAGTAGTTTTCTTCATAACATACTCAGTTTTGAATTTACATGTAGTGTCATATGACTATTCGTATTATTGTTAACTAAATGATTTATATTTTACTGATTTAATATTACAATGTAAGAATGTCAGTCATTGTTAGTTCTTGTCTAGTTTTCATTAAAAGAACAAAGATCTTTTATATGGATATCTTATAATTATATAATCATTGCTAAGTAAGAAGTTAAGTTGTTGCTATCGCAACAATCCTGGCAGACAATTGAGTAATATTTTGATGATTTATTTTGTTTGTAATTAGTTATTATGAGAAAATCTAGTTCCTAGATATTAGAATAAAATTTATTTTCTACTGTATCCATTTCAAATGTTAAAATATTGTTTAAATATTTTTTGAAATCCCTGAATATCAGGCCTTGTTATAAATAAGCTGCATAATCAATAGATCAAGGGACTTTTTGTTGATAATCCAAATACTCAAAGTTTACGTAACAAGAATTATAGCGTGTGTGTGCAAACTCTTGAGGGTTGATTATGCTGCAGTTTAGCATGTGGGAACGTATAGAGAGAAGGTTGACTTTTTGCACTTCTGTATATAGTCAAAAAAGAGAGAAACCTGTATAATAGTAAGATCTTATTTTGAATAAAAATGTCTATAATTACAAGGAGTTTTGTTAAGGCTAATAAAATGACAGGCTGAACAAAATTGCTTGCAAAAGTGGCACAGAGTTAGCACTCCATACCCCTTCAAAAAAGTTGCTTTGCTTTATGTGGACAGCTTGTAGTTTGCCAGGATTTTTTCAGCTGGAAAGATATGCCATCCTTCCAAGATCTCATGACTGACAAAAGCTCCACTGGTTCAAATCTGCCTGAAAATCATTAAGAAAAAAAAAAAAAAAAGAAAAAAAAAAAGAAAAAAAAGCAGGTACTTCAAACCATCAAGGTGAAATCATGGATCAAATATTCCGTACATTATTCAAAAACTACTGCATGTTTAAAGTATCAAAAAATATATTAAAGATATATGCTATTCAAACCAGTTTCTGACAATTTCAGTGGTTTATTGTTCACAAAAAAAATTCTTCAAAACAAATACTGACTTTCACAAAAGAGTTAAATCATGAACAGGCAAACCAAACAGCACACCGTAGCTGTAGTTGTTATGTGATTATTTTTTATCGCTGTAGTGGTCCTGTTCTTTTAGCAGGTGAAAAAAAAAAAGAAAAACTGGGAAATTTTACCGTTTTAATGGAAACCGTTCAGGAAACCTTGTCATTCTATATGCCAAAGCTGGAAAGAGAAAGTGATTAGGCCATTACTGTATCTGATCTCTCCAGTACTCACACTGAATGATTAATGAAGTTGCACTTACTTGCAACCCCGCAACTTTCATCTGCTGAAAGGACAGATGTGCTTGGTTTTACTATTATGTAATCACAGACTTACTTTTTGCTTGTAGTTGCTCCAAATTATGTACTCTGTCCTGGGCTGCAATTTGTTTTTATGCTTATTTTATTATTACTGCTATAGTTGACCTTGCTGTATGGAAAAAAATAAAGTGAAATTGCCCTAATAAAAGTTCTCTTTCTTAATTATGGTTTTTTATATCAGGTTTAAAACCGCACCGCTCTTTTTTGTACACATTTTTCATTTTATCCGCGTACTCGTTGGACTGAAGGGGTGCAGTCCGCCTGGGGGAAAAAAAACCTACATGCCGGTCTCGGGGTTTTTCCTTCGACGGCGCGTAGTGAGTTAAATGTGCAGGTTGCATATTAAGAGTGCTAAGCGTAGGTGAGATCTCTGTTAAATCCAGAGCAGAAACACAAAGTGCCAGGATGCCACAGATCCGGAGCGAGCTGTTGTTTCCCTCCTGCGGCAGGACTTCAGACGCAGGAGAGGAGAGGGACCCTCGGCACCTGTCCCGGGTTTTAGCACCCGCGGCCGTGGCTGACGTTAGAGGGAGCCCCGTTTCCACGCGTCGCTCTTCCTCGGTGAGTCTTCCTCGGTGAGTCTCCCTCAGTGAGTCTCCCGCGAATCACCCTGAGAATCAAAACCGTTGACCAAAACACCACCACAGGCTTCGTTTGGAAAAGGAAAGGCGTTGGAGCCCTCGTTCTCCGCAAGGATTTCGGGGGTCCCCTTGTTTGCTGGCGTGGCCTGAGACCTCGCAGAAGAGCTCGTGTTTCCAAGGTTGGTTCTATTTACCTCGTTTCTCAGCTCGGCACGTCGGGACGCCTCGTTCCTGCCGGTACCTGCGATGACACCGGCAGTTTCATTTATCACTGCCTTTAGCTGCCCGGTGGAGAAAACAGTGCCCCAGGCAGCACAGAGGTTCTAAATTAGCAAAAAGAACACGACTTTCTTTTCCTCTCTAACCACCGAAGGCAGCCACGGAGGTTCCTGCGGTTAATCGGACGGCTCCGAGAGCTGCTGCCGTGAGCCAAGTCCGTCCCTGCCACGGTGCTGGCCCCATGGGAGGTCACTGTCACGCAGGACCCTCCGCCGCAGCCAGGCAGTGCCGCAGCCGCTGGGAAGTGAGAAATAAAAGCGAGAGAAATAAAACCGCTCGGATGCTGAGGAGAGCCACGAGAAGGAGCTCCTGCCAAAGCGGCGTCGGTGCCTGCGGCTTCGGAAGCCCACGGCCGTGGCACCTCGCCGGCTGGGGCCGGGATGGTAACAGCGGCAGGAGCAATTAATACCAGCTGTGTTAAAACCAGGATAAAAGAATCCTGTCTGAAGGGATCCGTGTGTCGGCAGCTGAGATGCTGTCTGAAATGAGGAGAGGATTCCCGGCCGTTGGGGAAGGAGGAGCGGAAACCTCCTTCAGCAGCCTGGGTCTGGGCAGCTGGGGACCGTGGCCGAGCCTTTCCCTGAGCTCCCCTTCCCTCCCCAGCCCTGATCTCCCACGGGAGCCCTGCGGGGGGGTCAGTGCCGCAGGGAGACGTGCCGGGAGAAGCGGTCATCGTCCTGCCTCTTGCTTGGCGGACTTAGTGAGGGAGTTTTAACGGCCTTTGCACGGACAGGGAATGGCATCGGGAAAAGGAAAGAGAATACTTGAGGGTCTTTTTCCATCCAGGTATCAGCTGCAATTAAAAAAAAGCCTATTTCCTGCCCAAACAGAGCTGATCGCCCCATTTTCTGTGGCCGCGGCAGCAGCATCGCATGACGCCCCGGTGCCGGTGTCGGCGCTGGGGAGAGGTGCCGGCTGGGACACGGCTCTGCCCACCGGCAGCGCCCGTGGACACGCAGCGAGACGTGGGGCCGTGGGCCTGTGACCCATCACGGGCATCAGCTCCTGCTGCCCCGGAGCTGCTGGGAAAGCAGGTTTGGAGAATTGCACAGGTGCCGGGGGGGTCCGGGAGGGGTGGGTGATGGGGCTGAGCTGGGGATAAAGGGAGGAGGCAGGAGGGAGATGGGGGTCTCTGGATGAGCAGGCAGGAGCTGGTGGCTGCTGGTGGCTGGGGTGGGCACCGCCTGCAGCCCCCGGGGCCGGGGGTGCCGAGGGAGGGGAAGAAGTCTCCCCTGTTTATATAGGAACTCCAGGAACAAAGTGAAAGGTGGGAAGTCAGTGCGGTATGTGTTTCGGGGGAGTTGGTGAAGACGCTGGAAGGTGCATTATCCCTGTCTAGTAAAACCACGGGAGGAAATGAATCACAGTGATATTTCAGGAATGCACTGCAAATAAGTGTGCAGTTACTCCGAAGCACCCCAAAAGCACTCGGAGGGTGCAGCCAAACAGCATGCATCACTTACGCGTTCTCGGTACCTAAGAATAGCCGGTTTGGAGTCTTTTACCCATCACAGGAATTTAGCAAGCTTCTCGTGGCATATATTGGCAATTACCTGGCACCAAGAGGGAAACATTCAATTAAATAGCAGCAAGAAAAGTAACAATTACGGGGTGGGAAAGACAGGTGGTGCTCTTCTGCGAACAGCACCGCACATTCAGCCCCTTTGGGGCGATGGGAGCAGGGTCCCCCCCCGGTGGGGAGGGGTGGGATGGGGCTGCCTTGGGCACGGTGCGGACCCTTGGCTTTGGGGGTGGAGAGAGCAAAACTGCTTCCAACATTTTCACGTGCCCTCAGCTACGAGGTCCTGGGGCGGTGGGAGGCACTTGCAGCACTTCCCCAGAATGGGGGACGTATCCGAGCACTTGGGAGAGGGATCCCACTCCGTCCCCCGGGCTGGGGAATGGGAGCAAAACTGCAGGGCTGAGTGGGGGGTGCCTAAGCTGGGGGGTGCTGGTGAGATGCCCAGATGGATTTGGCCGGGAAGGAGGCGGGATGCTCGTGCTGGAGAGCAGCATCTGCGCCGGAGAAAACATCCAGTTATAAGGGAAATGTTTTTTCCAGTGCTGTTATTAATCCCAAGCCCTACTTGCCTGCATGTGCTGGTGGTCCAGCTCTGGCTGGGCATGGAGCGTGCGGAATTTGGGGTTACACTTGCTGCGGGGAGCACGAGCCCCGGGAGCAGCGTCATGGCTGGGCTGGCACAGCCGGGGCTGCCTCCCGGCCATGGCACTCCGCAGTGGCATTGCAAAACGCTGTTTGAGGAAAGCAAAACAAACGCTCCTGTAGAGCATGTTGCTAATTGCCTTTTCCACCCGTGTCTCATTTGTCTCTTCTCAGTGAATACCTCTGGTCCAGGAAAAGGTCAGCAGTGGAGGTTGCTGCTTCCTACCTTCCTCCCAAGCACGGCTGGTTTTTAAGAGCCCTAGAGCACACTTTGTAAAAAACGAACTCTTATCTTGCTGTTAGCACTAGTAGGGTGCAGTCTCATGGGGGAAGTTCCTGTGGCGTCGAGCTGACCTCTGCTGAGTGGGCAAGGGTGAGCCGAGCAGCTTCTCTCGGTAAGGCCAAAAGCTGGCTTCTGTGTCCTGCTGATAGCAGCTCACCGCGGCTCAGGCACCACGTCTTGCCATCAGCGTACACAGAAGAAGAGCTTCTCCCAGCGCTGGCTTGAGCGCGGACTCTATCTCGGTGTTTGTTCAGGCATTTGGCAAGTCCAGGTGGGCCTGCCCAGGGTCGTGCCTTCGTGCAGTGTCGGGGCACAGAGCCCAGGCGGCTTTGGAGGGACTTTTCTTGTCCCTTCCCTCCTCCTCCTGCACCCACTCCTTGCCGGGCAGCCGTCGGCATGCTTGGCTTTGCCGCTCCGGTGCTCGCTGGCCGTTTTGGCAGAGGCACGTTTAACGCCGGGCGAGTTTGGGAGCTGGCTCAGCACTGAGCAGCGGCAGCGATGCTGCAGCCCGGGGTACCGCTGGCTCCGGGTGCTCCCCGGGCACACACACACGCACAGGACCCGCTGCGCTGGAAGCGTGGGGTGCGCTGGAATCCTGAAGGAGAAGCGTGAAGAGCCTGGCTCAGCACCGAGCTCCCAGTTAGTGTGCGCTAAGTAAGATAAAAACCAGCGTCGGGCACAGAGAGCCGCTGCGCTTTGCGTCCGTCGGGTGCACTGCGTCTGGTTTTTATGGGATATTTGCTGCAGCCAGTGAGAAAGTGTGGGAACAGCCTGTGTGGGGTGTGCGCATCCAGCCGGGGGCTGCGGGTCCGTGGGGTTTTTCCCCTGTCCCGGGTCACCCAGAGCCGGCAGTGGTGCAGCAGCCCCCGCGCTGTCGCCCCCCCCATGCAGCACCATTGCCCGTGGTGGGCAGGAGCTGGGGCCGAGTGCTGGGTTTGGATGATTCTGGGGCATTTGGGCGAGGGGGGGGCCCAGCCAGGGCTGACCTGGTCCACAAGCTCCCCCGCCGGCAGCAGCTGTGCTGGAAACAGGTCTGAGCCTGGGCAGGCGATGGGCTGCATCCTGCAGCAAAACTGATCTGGTGGTGAAGTAACGCCTGTATTTAAAATGCCGTCTTCATAATTAGTACATATGCACGTGCCAAACGGATCAATCTCTCTCTCTCTGGTGTCTGGCTGGGGCTGGAGGAGCAGCCGGTGAACAACGGCCGGCGCAGTGTCCGGCGCGATCCTCGCACGCAGCAGCCGCAGCCTGCCCTGCAGCGTTACCGGAATGTGGGATTGGGGGCGGCAGGGACACGGGAGAAGCCGACTTCACCTCATGGTGAAGTGGTCTGTGACTGTGGTTACAAGGCCCGTGGCATCGGCAGCTGTAAGCAAGGGGGGGAAAATATCCAGTGTGTCATTTTACCCAGCCTCTGACAGCTGCTGCTGGCTCTAGCTCCTTCCTCTGTTCATAATTTCTAGTGCAAAAAGGAAAACGATTTGAAAAGATCGTTACTGCATGAAACCCAGTTCTGAACATCTGTGCTGAACTGAAAATTTCATCCTAAAATAGACACACAGATACAGAGTGAAAAGGAGCGACTTACGGAAGAGAGCTTGCGGGAATTAACAAGAACCTAACTTGCCCTGTAAAATTCCTCTGGGGGTATCTGAGCATCTATCAGCATTCCTTCCTAACTTCACTGCCCACTGCGTTGCTGCATTAATTTCTCCCAGTACCAGGTATGAGTCACTTTAACTGTGTCCATTCTCTAAAAGAGCTCCACGCCGTTTGAATGACACAGCGTCTCTGAAGTGTGCTGCTCGGGTTGGGTCTGCGGTGCCCTTTTATGTGTTTTATCTGTAACACAAAATCAGTAACGTGCGCCTGAACATAACCTACCTCTTCGGTTGCTGCTTGGTTTTATGAGTTGCCATAATGGAGTTTCAGTTTAGTCTGCAATTAAATTACCTCTGCTCGTCGCTTCCTCTGCCCGGTCCAAGAGCCCTGTGCTCTCCGCACAGCCGTGGTTCAGCGGCACTTCGTAGGGGTGCGCAGGCTGGTGTCTGCTCGCCTGTAGTCTTGAGGTAAGGAACAGAATAAAAGGAGATGGTAGCCGAAGACGCTGGCTTGGCAGCCGGTGGGGGCCGTGTGCTGGCGCAGGGGTGGGAAGGCAGTGGGGTGGGTGACGATGCCCGTGTCAGTGCCAGCCCGGCAGTGCCCGGCGGGGCTGCCCGGAGCCGCCAGCCAGCCTGGCCCGGGAAAGGATTCCCGGAGCTGTGCTGCTCCGGGCGAGAAGGCAGGATTCACCCCTGGGCTGAGAACTGCCCTTCCCCTACTTTGGCTCCACAGGGAGCAGGGGGAAGTAAAGCACTGTGTGGTGGAGAGGGGGTTTTGTTATTGTTGTCAGTCGCATGTTGTCCATAATGTAAAGATTTATCTTGTCCTCCCGCCCCATTAGCAGGGCTGGCTTATGCGGGGACGGATGCTGTCGCTGGAAGCTCTTCAGCCCTCCCGCTCAGCCACCGCCTGGAAAACCCCCGGAGTCGCAGCTAACACCCGGTGTATTTTGTAGGGAATCGCTTTGATCATTACTATTTTTGAAGAAAATTCTGGAGCTTGTCTTGAGCGTGCCAACACCAAAGTGCTTGGAGAAGGGCCAGGGTTAGGAGGTAATTTAGCACTTGAGTAGGTCGGGGAGAGTAAGTGTGTACATTAGGGCCCTTACCAAAACCAGCGGAAAAGACGTTTGTCATCTTGTACCTCTGCCCCGCTTGAGAAGGGTGGGCAGTTCTTACTGGCTGCGAACAGAGAAAATCTCAAAGTCTGGCTCTCGCGCTGCAGGGATTGCGTGCTTCCCAGCACAAGGAGCACGAGCCCTTCCGTAGCCAACCTCTAATTTTCCCAACCTCCCACCCCGGCTTGGCCTCCAACCCCTTTTTCCCGGCCTCCCACCACCTTTTGCCCCTTCAGCCTGCCACGCTTGGTGTCTTGACTTTTTTTCTTTTTTTTTTTCCCCCAGACTCAGCTACTGATTTTTATTTATTTGTTGTGTGGCCTTCCCTTGTTTCTGCTGTCTCAGCTTTTCCCCTCTCAGCTGAGCCCCTGACAGGCTCCAGGAAACTGTTCTCAACTGTCCCACGTCTTCAAGGCCAGACACAGCAAAACAAAACAAAACAAAAAACCCAAAACCCATTGGCAGGATTTGGGTCAGACCTGCTGCTTTCCGCATCCCGGAGGAGCCGGGCACAGCGCCCGCCGTGCCGGAGCCGCCCTGGAGCTGCTGCGGTATCTGGTGGTGGTGGAGGAACCAAAGGACAATCCGTCTTCCTCCCGGAGCCGCTCGTCGTGGCTCCGCAGAAGAGCAGCATCCCGCTGGTAATCCGGTTGCCTCTCCCGGGGAGGGCAGCACGTCCCCTGGGACTCCTACCCGGCAGCGTCCATGCTGTGCAATACTCTTATTTAAATCCTCGAGAAAATTAGAACACAGAATTCATTTACTGGGATTTTTCTTTTGCATTACCGACCTTTCAGCGCCCGTCTGGGGCACCGGGCAGTAACTGCAGCTGCTCCCCAGGGCTCTGGCTGTGCTTCTGCGTACCGGCGCTTGGTAACAAACCTGTTCATGACATAATAAAATGAGCACCGTAAGCTGAAGGCAGAACCAGTTCCCTCACTGCTGGGGTGTTTCAGTTCTTGCAAGCCCCCTTCCCCGCCGGCAGCCGTGCCCCTGGGGCAGGCCGTGTCCCGGGGGCCGCGGGGCAAGGATGCTGCTGGCCGGGGCAGTCCCCTGGCTCCCCGGCCCCGGGCTTGGGGGAGCTTTAGGTTACCCCCTCCCGGTCCTTACTGGCTGCCTTCAGCTGCTCCAGTCAAACAGGGCGCTCACTGCCCGAGAGCAAACGTGCCAGGTTTGCCGCTTTCTGACTCACCAGTAAGTGAATTGGGCAATCTGCTGTTTCCCAATCTGTTTTCTTTCTCAGGAACTCAGTCTTCACTTTGCTGTCAGGACAGCCAAGACCTAATCCAGCTGCTAGTCCGCACATGCATCTCGCTCCCTGCTCAACAGATGCTGGCAAAAGCCCTCATTTTTCACAACGGTGCCTCCCGCGGAGCCTTGCAGGGCTGCAACCTGCTCCCCTGCCGTCCCTTCCCGAGGCCTGAGCCGTCTCCCGGGGTCCTGCTGATCCCGAATCGATCCCAGGGTGAGCGCTGCGCCTGGGGGCCATCAGCCCCCATGAGCACTGCCCCACTCCCACGGGGACGGGACGGGATGGGATGGGACGAGACGGGATGGGATGGGATGGGACGGGACGGGACGGGATGGGACAGGATGGGATGGGACGGGATGGGACGGGACGGGATGGGATGGGACAGGGCTGGCCCCATGCCCTGAGATGCCCCAACACGCAGGCGCAGGGCGACGTTCCATGGGCAGCACCCAGCGTCAGAAACTGCCAGAACCTCACTCTGTTTTTCATATGCCTCTTCCGTGTCATTTCATATTCAGCGCTAAAATGTAGGCCTCACCACATCCCAATCTATTTTCTGGCATTTTACGCCTCACCCTGTCGCAGTAGCTCGCAGTGCTGCCGGTGCCTCGCAGCCTGGCTCCTGGAGAGCAGCACCCGCACCCTGCTCTGCCAGGCAGGTCGGCATTGCTCCAGCCTGCCGCCGGACGGATGGACGGCAGGGGAAGGGACACGCTTCCGATCCTTTCCCCTTTTTTTTGGTTTTTTTACCTTTTTTTTTTCTTTCCTCCCCCATCCCAATCCCAGGCAATGGTTTGTAATGCTGCAGTTTTAAGATACCCACTTCTGAGAGATAAGCAACGTCTTCTTGTAGTTTATTTGTAAATTCTTTCCCAGTAGAGTGGTTATTAATAATTATACGAACCACACTGCTACTTACGTCTTTTGCTTTCCACGTGGCATCAGTTCAGGCTACTACAGGGCAGAAATCAGCGCAGAACTTGGCACCCTATTTCGAGCATGCTGTGACAGCCCTCTCGGGCAAGCAGAATTTCGTATTAATTTTTTAATCCCTCATGTCCTACCCTTCTGAGCTGAAGACTCATTCTGGGAAGAAATCTGTTAAATCCGGCACGTGACTTTCTTGCAGCACTGCTTGCGATGTAGTTTTGAATGGGAACAGGAAGAAATGTGTCAACAACTTCGTGTCTCTTCTTGTCTGGAAAGCAGCATCCCTTTGCCAAGCTGGTAATGCCTTTTGGCACGATGCGCTGCCTGCCAAGTGCATCCTGGAGCCGCGGGCACGAGCACCCCGGGATGCCTGCGGACCCGCGGTCCTCACCCGCGGCCGTGGGCCAGAGCCGCGGGACCGGGACGTCTCCGGCTGCCAGCACCACACCGGAGATCTCTGCGCGCTGCTGCCGCACGTCGAGGGGGAGGCTGAGTCATTCCCTCGGTTTTTAATAGTCCGGAGGAGGCCCAGCTGTCTCCCTGCCAGGCGTGGAGCGTCCGTGCCGCACGGCTTCAGCCTCCGTGCAAGCGCGGTGGCTTCCCACTGCATCCTTAATGTCATTGTTCCCGGGAACAGCGTGGGCTGGCAGTGTGCCGCCCTGTCCCACGGGTCACTCGCTGTCGCTGCCTATGTTGGGATTGGCTTAAAGGGGGCTAAAATACGGCTGTGTTCACACCTTCCCTCTGGAAACAAGGAGATGAGCATTAAAACTGTGCCGGAGCTGGTGTTTCGTCCTACGTGCTTGTCGCAGCTGAACGCGCGTCGCCCTCACGTGCCTCTTTGCTTCCCAGACTTGATCCCATAGTTGGATGGAGGGGGTTTTGGGAAGGCGAGCGCACCCTCCTCCCAAACCGGATCTGTCGCAGCCGGGCCATGCCACGGAGCCGCCGGCAGCCCCCCAGCTCTGCTTTGGGCAAAGCTCCCATGCAGAAATGCGGCGTGTTGAACCCATGGCCGCAGGGAAGCTGCTGGCTTTTATCGTCCGTGTGTAAGTCACAGCAATAGGAATTTAGATGCAGCCCTGGTGCTGGGATGGAGCTGGTGGGGGGGGCTCACGCCTGGACCCCCGGCCACAGCAGGGACGCATGGTGCTGGACCGGGTCCCACGGGCACTGCCAAGCTCCTCCATGGGCATCGGCGCAGTGTTTTGGTGCTTGTTCCTCCAGATGGGTTCTGGTCTTTGAATGTTTGCGCAGGGTTAAAAAAAAAAAACAAAAAACAGAAAATGAATGTACACTTCTGAGTTTCAGTAGTGGATGGGGGATGGCCACAGTGTTATAGAATTCATTAAAAATATTATACGGATGGGCAATGCACTGTAACTAAAAAAAAAAAAAGATTGTTTGCAAATCATGCGGGGATTTGTTTTAATTAAGTGCTGCCTTGTCAGCCCCACACTGGGTTACAGAGGCCGCGAGAGCCCAGTTTCTCTCCTAATTAGCTGATTAGCTTCCCTGGTCGGAGGAGGCTGGCTGGCGCGGGCCGCATCTGGGAGTGACTTAACTGGCCATAGCTTAGAATTTTGCAGAGGGAGGAGTACGGTATCACGGCAGCTTCATTTACTGTGACTGCTGACAAATGAGGAAGTTACCATTATAAAAAAAAATAAACCCCAAACAACCCAACCACCCCAAGGGACAGCCCAGCCCCGCAGCCCCAGGCTAAACCGATGCAGAAATCACCGCCGTAAGGTAAAAACACGGGGTGCCTTTGTCGGGGGGAAAAGGGACCCCCAACCCACGGCACTGGGGACCTCCTGCGCTTGGTGGATGTTCTCCCTCGGGCGCGTGGATGGTCCCTCCGCCGGGACAGCTCTGACTTACCCACTGGTTTTTTCCCACATCCAGGCTGAATCCCGGTTTTGCCATCGCTTGCCAGGGATTGCGACTAGCGGGGGAGGAAATGCAATGGGAGGGGAAAAATCTGTGTAACCCGCTCTGCAAAACTGCACAGATCTTTTTTTTAAAAAGAGGAAAAAAAAATGGAAATTTTCAAAGGCCTTTTAAAAACAGGGTTGAAGAAGGAAAGCTTCGGAGATCAGAACTACAGTGTAGAACTAAGCTTTGGTGAGGAAAAGTTTCCTTTCCTGTGAGTTTTGTTCATGGGTTTATGTCAGTTTTATGAAGTTGTATGGCGTAATTTATCTAGTCTTTCCTATATATGGAAACATTTCAGAGTATAATGTTGTTACCAGCTTGAAATGCTGCCATGCTCTAGCGTTTTTTGTTTTAACACTATTCAATGTGAAAAAATTAATATTTTGACTCAAAATACTGAATAGCAACTATGAATGTTAAAAATTCGCAGCTCATTTCAAAATCTGTCAAAACTTCCCAGGGAACAGAAATACCAATTTATTTATTTATTTTTTGGACCAGCTCTAATCTTGCCAGTGAACTGTGATGGGTCTCCGCAGCAGAACTGTCAGTGACCGGCAGAAGGTTTTCCAGGGCAGAGCCCTGCACTGTCCCATGCTTGTGTCCAAGCCCTTCCCAAGAGGAAGAATGCCCTCAGTTTTCCGTGGGGGAAAGGGCTTCCAGGTGCAGCTCCCTTTCAATATTTGGCTTTTCAATAGACGACTGATTGTCTGCAGAGGTACCAGACCCCGGTCAGCACCACCAAAGCCGCTGCTGGACAATCACAGCATTTGGTGTCTCTGAGAAGTAGTGACTTGTTTCAGGAGCTCCCTGGTTTTCCATGGCTGAAAACTATTCCCAGAACTGTGGGAAGTGGCAGACTTTAAAATCTTCAAATGCATGACCTTCCTTCTCTGCCGACGCCTGTCATAAAGCCGAGCGCAGGTCTGGTTTCCTTCTTCAGTGCACCCGAGGAATCTGCGAAGTATTCCAGTAATTTTTAAAAAAAGTCATTAATTATTAAGCAGGCATGTATCGGGGGTCAGTGAGATAACTTAGCCTAAGAGATATAACTCTGTTCTCAAAGCTGTTTGTGTGGAACAGCTGTTTCTGCAGAGCAGCCTAGAGTGGAGGGAAGAAAATTTATAAATAAAAAAGTTAGAAAATGTCAACAAAGGCTCTGGTATAAACAGGCAAAAGTTCAGATATAATAAGAGCCGTCAAGGACCACTTTTCTCAGCCTTTGAAAACCAACTGGGAGTTTTCGACAGCAAAAACCGTTTGACCTGCCGGTGAAGCCCTGGGTGATCCCAGCGCCTGGAATCCCGCTGCCGGCAGGGACTGGATGTGCTGGGGGCAGGAGCCCCGCTGGTCCCCGGGCATCCTCCAGCCAGGGGCCAGGAGCTGCCTGGAGCGGGGCCGCTGGTCCCATCCCGTCCCATCCCGTCCCATCCCATCCCATCCCAACCTGCGGAGCAGGGGCAGCGGGAGTGGAGCCTGGCCAGCCACCCGGCCGGCTGCGAGGCATCCCGGGCGAGGAGAGCAGCAGCCTGCTCCCGGCATCTTCGGGTCTTGTTATCATCTGCTGGCACTTAAACCCCTAATAGCTTGTGCAAAATTAGCTTTACTGGGAAAGCACGTGTACTTTAGCTCTTTGTTCCTAATGCATCAATTAAGCTCCGCGATATCTGGGAAAGGCCGGGGGAGGCGCGGGCAGCGCCTGCAGAAGTGGGGCTGGAGGCAGGAGAAGGGAAAGCTGCCTTCCAGCGCCCAGGGCGTGGGAAACCCTCGCCCCAGTGTCCCTGTTCCCGGCTCCCTCCTGGCCAGCCATGCCGCCTCCTCCAGCGGCTCTGCCGGGGAAGCGGGGGGAACAGCAGCCGCGCTCCGGGGGTCGGCATCACTCAGCCCACCCGCTGGCACGGGGGCCCTGGCCCACTGCACAACAGCAGCTTCCAGAGGAAAAGCAAAAGGGCACGAAGGGAATTAGCTTAGAAATGTGCTTCCAGACTGTGGGAACCACAAATTATACAACTCGAGCGACATTTCTCACGTCACTGGGAGGATGGGCATTTGTAGGTGTGGTTGCCGGTGGTGCGAAGAGTGCAATCCTTTTTTTATTGTTTAAGTAATAAAAGGTATGCACTTTAAAAAACAAAACCAAACAAACCACAGCCTAAACGGATGTCGTTAAAATCCTTCACCTGGGATAACAGGGAGATCAAAGAGCAGAACACAAAGGCTCTGGTTTTGCTTTACCTCCTTGCTTGGCTTGTCCCTCTGGCTTCAGACAGCTGGTAAGGAGCTGTCTCTTCTACAGTAAGAACCGGTGGGTTTTCCACGGGCTGTAATTACAGGTCAGATTAAGCTCCTATGCGTAACACAATGCAGTTTCCAGCATTAATTATGCATCATCAGAACTGGCACGTTCAGCAGAGAAGTGGTGGGGATCCTGGAGGTGCCAAGGAGAGCGATGCAAGGGGAGATGCGGGAGGGCTTCTCGGGTGGCCTGAACAGTGAGTCGAGTCCCTTTGCCTCACCATTTGAAGACTGTATTTGTAGCTGAAAATTACCTCGTCAACCAGGTCCAAACCCCGCTGTGATGTAGCGGCTCCAGCCAGGCTGGGAGCAGGCCCCTGGCACGGGACGCGGCACGTGCCGTTCACGGAGGAGGCTGGCGTTGGGCTGCTCCGCTCCTCTGCCAGGGCAAACGGGGCTGGAAGCGTTGGCCTTTGGACGCCGTCTTTGGCAAGGGGGGTGGTCGGGGTCTAATTACATCCAAAGCTCGTTTGCGGTCGGCAGCACGCTGCAGTGCTCCTGTGCCCGGATCAGGCTCTGCTCTGGCAAGAGGTAACTCGGTGATCAGTGTGATGCACTGCTGAGGATTTATTTTGATCCCCTGTTGAAGGTCTCCACTAATTTGGGGGGAGGTTTTCCTAAGGGGG
>JANZLQ010000089.1:42272726-42293477 GCA_026212715.1 Elanus axillaris | reverse complement strand
GAGGTTTTCCTAAGGGGGGGGGGGGGGGGGTTGGTGCCAGCTTGAACAGAAAACAGAGATGCTGTAGAGAGGCTGTGCTCCCTGGAGGAGACCCCGCCTGCCCTCCTTCAGCGCTCTGCCATTGCCAAGAGGAGAAAATACCCGTAAAGCCGTTGTGGTCAGGCTCCAGCAGCAGCAGAAGACGCCCGATAGAGTCAAATCTGTTTCCTGCCTGCTGCGAGCCACGGCAGCCCGGCCGGCTCCGGATGCTCCCGCGGCCGGAGGAGCGGACGCGGGTTCCTCTGGGTCTCGAAGTGACTCGGCGGAGCCGTGCGCTGCAGCCTCCTCCCGCGCGAGACAGCCCGGCGTGGTCTCCAAAAAAGAAAACCCAAAGAATTTGGCTGCAAGTGCTCTGAGGACAGGAAGGATGGTTTGAACGAGCTGATAACACTCTTTCCTCATTCTCAAACTGGACTTCTAAGGGTTTGGGGTTTTTTTTCCTCCTCTGCTTCTTTCTGACTCTTCCATACTGCTCCGGTTTGAGGAGCCGTGAGCGTTGCCCTCTGCCCGCGGCCGGAGAGCCCTCCTGCCCCCAAGTGCTTGGGTGGTAGGTGCAGAAACCCTCCGCTGAATCCCCATCTGTGTTTGCAGCTCTGAACTCTTGGGTCATAAATAGTAACTATTGAATGGTAAAGTTCCAGTATCCCTCGACGACAGATTTAGCTCTTTCACAGCCCTTTGCGTTTCTAGATTTCCAAGTGTTTTACCAGGGTGGTTCATTCTGATTATCCTCGCCTACTTGCTAGGAAGCTGGAGCAGGGGCAAGTGAAGGGACTCATTCCCTGTCAGAGTGAGTTACAGCTAGAGGAAAACGCCAGGCTCCCCTTCGGCAGCCTCCTGCCCTGCCACTCGCAATCCTGCCTCTGCTTTTCTATTAGAACAAGCCCTGTATGGCCAGCCACACTGGAATTAATTCTTCTTTTAAATGAATCATGCTAAAAAATTCATGATGCAGGAGTGGAAGGATTATTTTTCGGAAGCCTTGCCTGCAGGAGGCACGGATCCTGGCAAAGCTAACCGTGAGCCTCCCCGCTTCCTGCAGAACCCGTGAATGATAAAAAGCTGCCCTCCTCCTGAAAATCCCCCTCGGCTCCCACCCTGCCACGGCAGGCAGCATGGGCGAGCTGCCCCAGCCGGCTGCTCCCACGGGACCCCAGCCCCATCCCAGTCCCCCGGCACTCCGCTTGCCCGGCACCAGCCCCCAGCAGGGCTGCGCAGCAGGCCCAGAAGTGAGCAATATACTGGAGCGCCTAATTGCTCCGGTTTAATGGCTTTTTAACTTAATCATCCTCCAGAGGGAGGGAGTGAAGGGAAGCACAGCACTTCGGAGATGCTCCAGCAGTGATGCCTGGAGCAGCTCCGCGCTGGCAGGCGCTGGGAGGGAGGGATGGATGGACGTTTTGCTGTGAATCCATAGGTGACTCACAATGGCAAGACATACGTGGAAGGCTGTCGGGTCCCTTCCTTTATGTGATGCTCAGCACTTTCTCTGCACCTCGGTATCCAGAAGAGCTATTTGCTACCTCATGCACCTTGCCACCGTGAGCAGTGACGCACCGGGGAGTTAGCAGAGGAATTCCAACAGCATTATCTTAGTGACCACGTGGCTGCGTTTCTTTGCTGCTTTGCAAAAACTGGGGCAGCTAAAAGGTAGACTTGTGACATGTTGGCTGGCTTTTCTGGGGTTGTAGCCCTTTTACAACAAGCTGCCAAGGGAAAATGTGAACCATTTGATTTAAATACAACTTTTTCCTAATGTGCCCTGGTAAAGAACACAGGCTCCTAATCGATTTTTCTTTTGAGTTGAGTCTTAAAATGGTTTCTCCAATCAAGTAGGTTATCTTTAAGGAGGAAAAAAAAAAAATCAAAACCACCTCCAGAAATCCTGTTGCCTAAGGGGTGAAGAAAAGCATGTAGTGGTTTGTTTTCCTAGGAAAATCAGTCTTTGTTCAGAGAATGAATCAAACAAGCAGGGACTTTGACTTGGATGAGTTAACCGGGCGTTTAGCAATACAGTTTTATAACCTGTACGTGATTTCTAATGAACTGCACGACAAGAAGTGGCCCAAACTGCGACTGGCAACAGCAGGACTGTGTTTGGTTGGGAAGGTCTGCTTCAGTATTTGGCATGGTCCGGCCCACAACCAGAAACTCGCTCACTTAGTGCAAGAGCTTACGTACAACCTGAAAATATGTACGTTTGTGCAGTAAATAACACCATCTGCTTGGAAAAAAAAAGTCTGTGTTTACCTCGGGAGATGTTCCCACCGGTGTTTAATGGGAAAGTGTGGGACAGATATGTATGACTTGGGTCCCACTGCACCCAGCGCTGAGACTCGTACGAAAGGCTTTTTGTTTGGTTTGGAGGGCTGACTTCTGAAGCCCCTGTCTGGCTGGGGTCTGTGCTGTCACCACCATGGCGGGTCCTACCTGCCGTGTTCGTGGTCCCGCTGGGAGGGGGTCAGAGCGCCCGGGCTGGCGACCAAGCCCCGTGGCCACCACTGGCCATGCCAGTGGCCCGGCAGTGGCTGAGCTGCCAAAGGGTTCTCTGCGCCCCATTTCTTGGCTGGTTTTCTTTGCTTTGAAAAGCACCTTCCACGCAAGGCTCTTGCCGCATTTCCAGTCCCTTCTGTGCTCATCCGGGCCCCAGAGACCCCTCTTCTCCCTTTCCGAGAGCAGTTGCTCGCGGGCCCCCAGGGATACTGCTCTTCTTCCTCCCTGCCCTGGCTGCCCGACGGAGGCTCCCCGGGAGATCCCACGGATTGCGCTCTCAGCTGGGTGGGTACCTCCAGGGATACCAGAAAGGCTGAAAAATTAGCTTTTTCTTGGCAGTAACGCTGCGGGAGGAAAGGAGGTGAGATGGACTCCCAACTGGAAAATGCCTTTTCTGCCCTCCTCTGTTGAAAACCATCCTACTGTGAATGTAATACTTTTTCCGCAGCTCTAGGAAATACAATAATAGGTTGCACATTCAAACCAGCTGCTCGTTTATTTTTTCAACTGCCTCTGAAAGATGCTTGTAATTAGGAAAAATGTATAACAAGAAGTACAAACAAATCAAAGTCTGTCATTAGCCAGAAAGAGTTGGCTCTCTGCCTTAGCTATGGTTTTATTAAATTAGAATAATGAAGCAGAAGCTATGCAAAGAAAAACAAGTGCTTTGGAAAGGTCTGAAAATATACAGCCATTAGTTTAGAAAACACATTTTCAAATTTAAACGTGAAGCTGTAAATATGTTAGCTTTGTGCTGTTCTAATACCTCCTTCTGTAAGGCTGCATGAACCTTAAAGAAACACCCTATAAAAGGGAAATAGGAGGAAATCCTCTGTAATGCTTTAAATTTCAGCTGTGGCACTGGCAGAACCACTCCCAGATCCCCACAGCCTCGGAGGCAGCTCCAGAGTGTCCCTGTCAGCAGGCCGGGTGGGACTCCAGGATGGTGGTGGCATTACGGATTTGCCTCATCTCCTCTGGGAGATGAGCACCACCACCCCCCCCCCCCCCCTCAAAAATGCTCTGTCACGCAGAAGTGATGTGCACTGGAGCAGCTGGGACAGGGGATGAGGAGAGGAAGGACATCCTCAGGCGAGGGGACCATCCGCAGGGCACCTGCGCCATGTCACGCTGTCCCGGTTTAACCCCAGCCGGCAACTAAGCCCCACGCAGCCGCTTGCTTGCCCCCCACCCAGCAGGATGGGGGAGAGAACTGGGGGGAAAAGAAAGTAAAACTTGTGGGTTGAGATCAAGACAGTTTAATAGGATAGAAAGGAAGAAAATAATAATGACGATAAAAATAAAATGACAAAAGTAATAATGAAATAATTGGAATATAGAAACCAAGCGATGCACAATGCAATTGCTCACCACTCACCAACCGATGCCCAGTTAGTTCCCGAGCAAAAGTCCCCCCAGGGCAACTCCCCCCAGTTTATGTACTGGGCATGACTTAACATGGTATGGGATACACCTGTGGCTAGTTGGGGTCAGCTGCCCCGGCTGTGTCCCCTCCCAACTCCTTGTGCCCCTCCGGCCTTCTCGCTGGCTGGGCAGCAGAAGCTGAAAAATCCCTTCGCTTAGGCTAAACACTACTTAGCACCAACTGAAACCATCAGAGTGTTGCCAACGTTATTCTCTTCCTAAAACCCTCAGTGTGTTGTCAAGATTCCTCTCATCCTAAAGCCAGAACATAACACTACAGCAGCTACTAGAAAGAAAATTAACTCTATGCCAAAACCAGGACACACGCCTGCAGTCGGAGCTTCAGGACGGAAACCCACCTCCAGAGGTCTGATTTCTGCAGGAAAGCCGTTTCCTGGCTCCGCTGCAGAGCAGGCTCAGCCGCTGCAGCCTGCAGACCTCCCCGTCCATCGCCTGCCTCCGCGCTCGCTTCACACAACGCCTGGCTGCGCACAGAGGTGTTGAAGACCGCTGTGGCCCGAGGGACAAAACACGGGCAGGCCGCTCGAGGGTGACGCTGCCAAGGGACCTGATTTCTTGCAAGCACTAGAATAAGCCAGTTCTGATGCATTTCACTCTTTCTAAGTTCATTTTCCCCCATCCTAATTAATAACTGCCATATGGTAGTTTGTTGCTTTCAAAACCGAAATAAAAGCGACCTTGCCATTATGAGCAGAAAAATACTTTCAAAAGCCTTCACCTGTGTTTTTCCTAGTGTATAGCTGGGAGCTGGGAAAATAAGTCTTGCCCTTCATGCTCCTCAAAAGGAGACGCCGCGGGGCCGTGGCCAGGATGGGCAGGACTCTCTGGTCCCGCTCCAGGGCAAAGCTGAGTCAGGACCCCACAAGTGGCACTTTCCGTCATTAGATCCAGACGCCAGCCAAAGCCCGACCTGGGGCTCGTCGGCTTTCGGCGGGATTGGCACTGGGGGTGGTGAACTCGTCCCTGTGCACGGAGACGGGGCAGTCGTCCCCGGAAAGCCGCGGCACAGCTGCCGCGGAGGGTCTGGTTTGAGAGGTAGTTTTTAGTCGTCATTATTTCTGGTTTGTTTAAGCCATGATTTCTGAAGCCGCAGCCCGTGGAACACAAACAGATGTTATTTGGTCAGAGTGGGTTTGCAACGTGGTACCAACGTCACCTCGCGTGTGCGTGTGGATATTTACCTGCAGGCTGCAGCCCTGCTCCCTCGCACCGGGAGGAAGGACCGTTTGAGAGTCAGTAACTTGGCGGGTCACTCTAATGAGGAGGATCACCCATGGCAGTGTTGAAGCAGAACAATAAAAATAACTTGTTCTGGAGTTTGAGCCCAAATTGAGCAAATAAATCCCTACTCTGGGCCCCACCATCTAAACGTATCGTGTACAAAATTTCCGGTTGTTTGTGGACTACAGGTAACACTGGTCACATAGTCTTTGGTCCGTCTTCCCTGGGAAAACCTCGCTGTGAACTACCGCTCCTGGCTCCGGTCGTTGGAAAAGGTGCCCTGGCCCGTGGCATGTGCTGCCCGGAGCATCGCGGGCCCTGGGCAGCCCCTTGGCCATCGCAGGCTCCGCGCTGCTCCTCGCTCCCCAGGGGAGCAAAACCTGTCCCTAGCAGGGATCCGCCGGCTGACAGCACGGCTGGAGACAGCTCTCTGCAGGAATGTTTGTTTGTTGCTTCAGCACCAGCCAAAAAAACCCTAAACCGGGATAACTGAATATTCATTTTCTGTGAATTCTATTAATTCTGCGTTTCGTGTTCTGAAGAGCAAAATAATTGCCATAATTTCATTTCGAAACCTAAAGTAAATAACCATGAGCCTGTCATTTTTCTGTGTGTTTTCACTGAAAGGGAATTCATCTGCCTGCCTGCTTTCATTATGAAATGATCAGTGGGGCCGCTAGAAGAACAGCATATTTATTTTTACATTTCTCTGCAAAAGCCTATTTACTCTAAGTGGCACAGTTAACATTGCCAGTGATTTCTTTGTTCTGATTTTAAACAGCCTTTTAAAACCCAGCATTAATTTAAACAAGATAATATAAATTAAATTATGTGGTTTGGTGCAGTTCAGTGTTCCTCCCCTTCAAAGGCTCTGCCTTTTTTTAAGCAACCCCTAAGCAGATGTACTTTAATATTAACCAGTGCTAAAAAAAAAAAAAAAAAAATTAAAAAGTCGGGTTTCGTCCACTAGAAAAAAAGCCCAGAAAGGAGTTGAAGTTTAAATGTGTAGATTTGGGACCTGGCATGCAGGATACCTGCAGCCACGGGGCAGGGGCTCTGGGGAGTGCTGGTGAAAGAGCCGTCTGCTGTGGGGGGTCAGCCCTCCCCTCCAGTGTCCGTTTGGGTAAAACAGCCGGTTAACGCGAATCCCGGCTGGAAAAGGCACTGCTGGGAGGTTTCCCCACTCCTGAAGCAGTGTGCGTGGCATGGCCCCGCGGCCGTCTCCCGTTCTCCCGTGGGGCCGATAGCTCGGCGGGGAAGAGCTGCCTGCGAGAGAGTTGTAAAAAGTAGTTTTTACGCTTTCTGCACATCTCCCGGGAGATGTGACGGAAGTCTCCGTATCTGGCCTTTTCTCTCGCTCCCCTTATCTTCCCATCGGTGTTCCCTCTTTCTGCCCAGGAGTGCGGTAACGCCATCACCCACCCGCCGTCCCACAGCACGCAGGACATTCTGCTGATAAACCCTTAAATTTTGCTGACAAACCCTTCAATCTGCTCGCAGGTACCAGCTACCGCATTACCGACAAGTACATTTGCGGCTCTAATTCCCGGCTCCTGCCAGCTGGACGTGCCGGTGCTCGGGCACCCCAGCACGCTCCCCCCGCCGCAGCAGCACCCTCCCCGCAAGCAGGGAGGGGAGATGTTGGGGTCTTAAAATAACTGACCCAGATAACGCAGACGGCAAGGCGGCAACCCCAGCAAAGACATGGCATCTCCCGTTCAGTGCCTGCAAATCGAGGGGTTTATCCCACCTGGCTCTCTGGCCGTCTCCCAAGGTTCAGGGGCCCCGGCAGGGAAGTGTTTGGGGGAGCACACGGAGAGCTCTGGGGGTGCTTCGTGCAAGCAGCGACCTACTTCTGCCCCACGAGATTGCGGATTGATTCATAGCTGAACTCTGACATCCTGGGTTTGGGGTGGGTTTTTTTAATTCGGAGAGTTCGGGGAAGGGCTGGGGAGCCCACGCAGCTGCACGAGCTGCTGCTCCGCCGAGCAAACGCCCTGCGCTGGCGCATGCCAGGGCATGCTGCCACCGCCAGCAGGGATACGGCTCATCCCCTCCGGAGCCGAATGGCCCTGGCCTTGCCGGGCTGCCGTGCGCGAGGCCGTGCGACGGTGCCGGGTTGGCCGGGACCAGGACCGGGACCAGCGGGTGGTGTGGGGCAGGGCAGGGCAGCAGGACACACGGCCTCCCCTCCTGCCCTCGTCTCCCTCCAGCGCTCGCTGGAACAGCAGGATCCCAGTGGGTCCTGTGGCTGATGGCAAGAAATCCTCCCGAGCCAAATCCCACGGTGCAACAGCTCAGAGACACCGGTAAACGCTTCTGGGCTGCAAAACCGGCGCAAGCTCGTGGGTCCCTCCAGCATAAACCCATGATGCTCTTTAAGGGGAACTGAATTTGGTCAAAGAAATTCCAGGTCTCTTTGCAGGGACTTGTTACTCCGGGACGGGACAACGTCGCCGGGAGAAGCCCTGCGAAGGCGGTGCGGCGGCTGTGCCAGGCCACGCTGCCAGCGAGGAGCCGGGTGAGCAGCCCTGGTGCTCCGGAGACAGTGTCTGACCGAGCTCCTGCCCACGCCGGTGCCTTCTCCTCGCGTGGGCTGCTGGAAAGCACGGCCGGGATTGATTCACGCCGGCTCCAGAGGCCGCAAAGCCTCTTCCCTGCAGCCAACTTTGGCATCAGCCCAGCGTCCCAAGGTGTGTGCTGGCTGCAAGGGAGGGGACTCACCGCCCAGCAAGCCAGTCCTTCTTGTCAGGCTACTTAGCCTGGACTAAAGTGCTGGAAAACTGGTGCCATTCCAGCCACTTGCTCCTTAGCAGGCTGTAAGCAGCTTACAGGGCTGGCACCAGGGGCCTCTCGGCAAGGAAGCCCTCTCCTGCCGGATCCGAAGGCAGGAGGCTCCTGGAAAGCACCTGGGATGCTCCCGGTGCAGCAGGCGGCCACGGCCGCGGAGGTGTCCGCAGGGGCAGCCCCGCCGGGGGGGTTTGGTGTGAGACCCCCACCCGCACCCCTGCCAGGTACCGGGGCAGCCTCGGGGCAAAGGCAGTCGGGGCTGTTGGGGCTGGAGGACCCGGCAAACCGCTGCGGTCCTGGAGCAGGCTGCCGGACACCTGCTCCCCGTTTTTTTCTGGAAGTGGGTCCAATAATTAGACCCGTCAGTTTACATAGAATTAGTCCTGTTCATTTAACCACCAAATTACGACTTCAGAGATTCAATCTCATTATTTGGCCAGTAGGCTTGGCAGGATGGTCCCTCTTCTCTCATTAGTTTACAAAAGTACTAAAGCCTTTGCCCTGGCTGCTATTTTCTCCACTGCAGCCGGGAATTGGCAGCGTTCCTGCAGCAGCCGCCTTAGCCGAACAGATGAAGCCTCATTAGCACCTGTACCAGGGAGGTATTTATTTCCATTAAGACAGCATGGAGGGTGCCTTCATGCTGGTAGCCTGCCACCAGAAAACATGAGCCCCCTAAGTCCCCAGGGGTGGTTTTTAATATGCTGGAGAAAGAAGGCACAGCCTTTACACTCCTCCCACACTTAAACAGATCTGGGCTGAGCAGAGCCAGCGCTCCGTGCCGGGACACGCAAAGGAGGAGATGTTGGACCCAAGTGTTGAACCCAAATGTTTAGGCAGCGGAGCCAGCCCCGGGGTGGGCAGGGGTAAGGCATGCTGACCTGCTGCTGCGAATTTACACCTTCTGGCTTTTTTTTAGGAAGCTGCTCCCTTGGGTTGCTGTGTCGCTCCCTGCTCCTCCTGCCTGTCCCCATTTTTTTTGCTAAATTAGAACTTAATTCCTGCACAACCCGTCCATCAGTTTTCTAGCCAGCACAGCACAAAAAAAATCTCAATCTATAGTTTGCAGCAAGCTGTTAGGCATGGGAGAAGCCGTCTGGCAAGGAAAAAGCCTGGGTGCAGGGTAATGGCTGGGCAGAGCTGTGCCTGGACGTGGCTCCGGGATGGTGGCACGTTTGTAGGATAAGCCACTACTTGGTTGTAAATCTTTGCACCAGCACTACACAAATCTACTACGAACGCCGCTATATTAATCAGTGGACCTCTCTCTGTCTCCTACTGTCATTTCTTCATTCTCAGTGACTCAGGCTGAAGGAATTTTTTCCCTTTGTCCCCTTGTCCTTTCTCACATGGAGATAAGGGGAAAACCTGCCAGTGGCAACTCCCAAGCTCTGATAGAAAGGGAATGATCGCCAGGCATCTCTCACTGGTGCTTCCTCTTCCAGACATTGGGTTTTCAGTAAATCATTCTCCCTGTGGTTGTGCAGTAGTAATAGGATAGCACGGAAAACAGCACTCCGAGCCTGAAGCGGTTTGTATTTACAGCTTACAGTCACGTCTCCGTTGCTTCCTGTAAAACCACACAGAGTCATAGGGAACCTTCCATTTTCTCAACATTTACAACTGTGTCACATCAAAATTTAAAAAATTTATTATTATGTGTGGTGATGCCGTTTCTTAAAGGCCAGGGGTACAGAAAGGACAAGGCCAGCAGCTCTGTGCAGTTCGGGGTGCCTAAGCCACACCAGTGGGGCTCTGGAAGCGGGTCAAGCCCATCCCTGCCCTTTCCCTGGCGAGGGCATGGGCAGCGGGAAGTGTCATCCTCGGAGCTGAAATGGCCCGAGCGGGCAGCCGGAGGGAGAGGGTGCGGGGCGGATTCCCGGGAAGGGTGCTGGGGTGATCCTAGGTCCCCAGCAAGGGTCCCCATGGATCCACCGCTGCTGGCGGCGCTTCCCCTCTCCTTCTCCCTTCTCCCTTCTCCCTTCTCCCTTCTCCCTTAGAAGCTAAAGCAGATTACAGTGAAATAACTATCGGTGTGGACAAAATAGCAGAACACATATGACAGACATTGTAAGAACAACTGAAAAGCATTTAATGAGATACATCCTGAAATAAAGTTATGTTTCCTTCGCTGAAGAAGTAGATAAATGGCTACTGGCGACAGCGGAGGTTGGGCTGAAGGCTGCTCCGGGAGGTCAGGCCAGCGTTCCGCACCAGCCCGACCTACCCGGTTTGCTGTTACAGGCAGAGTGGCCAATTCCATGTTGGTGCAATTCCAGGAGTGAATTAGATTTAGGTCACTTGGCTGAGTATCACGCTGGCTATCTCAGCGCTTTACAAAAGGAATCTTTAAGGAACTCTTAAAGGAACTTCTAAGGAACAATTTTTCCAAAGCAGCAGTTGATTACATGGGATTACAGGGGATCCGTTATGTGGGATCCACCAAGGCTGCAACACCAGCGCTTCCCAGCAAGCTCTGCACAGAGGTGCTGGTCCTGTGCATGAAGGACAAGCTTCTCTTAAGAAAAAACATATTAAATAGCCATATGTTTGGTATTAGTCCTTAGCTGGGACATCTCCGCAGCGCTGCTGGCAGTGCAGCTTTTCTACCTTCCCCCATTTATAATTGCTCTTGATTTTACTTACATTAGAAATCAAAGTGGCAAACAGAAACTCACAGATGACTTTTTGCCTATACACACACAAGTTTGCTGTGGTTTTAAGTCAGTGCTGATCTTGTCCCCCATTAAATACAAGACATTAAAATCAATCATTAATAGCTTTAAAAGGTTTGTACCACAACAGCCAGACTCACTCATGTTTGAACATTAACCAAGGTATTTTTCCTTAAGAGTGGGTTCTTTTAGATAAATTCTAGAGATTATAAAAAGATTATCTATGCCAGTGATTTTTTTTTCCAGTACATTTTTAGACTAGGCTCCTGAAATAAGCTCCTGAAGCTCCCATTTTAAAAGGCAAAAGTTAATCCTTTAAGAGCTGAATAAACAGTCATTAAGGGATGGAAAGCATTAATGTGGTGCAAGCAGAGGCTGCAAGGCAGGA
The DNA here is from genome assembly GCA_026212715.1 of Elanus axillaris. Taxonomy (NCBI): domain Eukaryota; kingdom Metazoa; phylum Chordata; class Aves; order Accipitriformes; family Accipitridae; genus Elanus; species Elanus axillaris. The sequence goes on along the minus strand of JANZLQ010000089.1, from coordinate 42,282,425 downwards.
GGGAAAGATGCGCCCACGGCGGGCAGCAGCCACTGGCCTTGCCTGGGAGCCGAGGGTCCCGCTGCCAAACTTCAGCTGAGGGGAAGGAGGGTCTGTTCGGGGTGCCTGAACCCTTTCAGGGGAGCGCCCGTGGTTCGGATGGCTCCAAGCCTCATTTGTCTCTGTCTGGATTCGCCTGGGAAAGCCAACAGCAGCCGGGCAGCGGAGGCACCGCTCATGGTTGCACATAGCGGGTGGTACAAAATCAGAAAAGTGACTTGTTTTGTATGGAACAGGAGTCAAAATCTAGGACATAAGGAACGGAAGCTCAAAAAAAGCAGATACAATGAGAGACCTGATGCCGGGGTGATTCGCTGAAAATCGGGGAGTTCTGATGGGGATGAGCCATTTGCAGGGACAACAGTCACAGGTGACCCGTATCGCTGCAGGGATGGATGTAGTCTGTAACGGCACCGTACAGAGTTGTCTGAGTGTTCATCAGCTGGTCTGAAAAAGGTAGTTGGTTTCCCAAGCGAAAATGGAAACTGGGCTGGTTTAGCCAGGACTTCCCACCAACACTGCACTGCGGTCTGCTCCTTGAGCGCCTTTCTGTCTTGTGTCCACATGCACACATCACCTGCGGTACGGGCTAACTTTGCTTTACAACATCTCAGAATAGATTTATATTTATGGGTTTTATGGGTTTTCTACATTCAGCGTGCCTATCGTATTTGTTTTATGATGACTCAGATGACAGAAACGAGGTGAGTCTATGAGTCTATTTGTATTTGGAATTTAAACAAGGGAGGTGGGGACATGGGGACAGGAAGGTCCCTGCAGCGGCGGCACTTGCCACCGGGACTGAAGTGCTTCAGCTTTTGCAGATTAAACTGCAGCTGTTGCTTCAGCAACTGCACGTTGAATTAGAAATGGCCTTTGTAATGATCGCCAGGGTATTTGTTTCCACTAAGAGCTAAGCTGGCATTTCTTTGTACTACACGATTAGCTTTTCATTCAGCTTTTTTTATTTCAGGTACTGACGTATCTCTTTGTTTATTGCTTAGCATCATCTCCTTCCTAATTGTCAATGGGAGTTGTCGAATATTTCCTTGAGCTGTCAAATGCAGATGGAAGTTTTGCTGAGAGCCAATAGATGCCTGGCTGCTCTGAGATGAGCCCAGGAAAACATTCAGCTTGCTCGGTTTGAGCCCAGTGGCAGGACAGAAACCAGCTGAGAGCACCCCAGGAATGGGAGACGACTGCAACCCAGGCAGCAGCTCCCAGGGAGGAACACCTCCGGGAGGAAGGAGGCCGGAGCGGCTGGGAGAGAAAAAGAGCTGCAGGATAATGAGAAAGGGAACAATAGCTGGAGGAGGAATGAAAGGGTCTGGCCGCTGAGGCATCAGTGCAGAAGTATTGCTCAGGGTGCTCCCACCCCCATCAGCTTCAAACCCATCGGAAGAGAGTCCGAAAAAAAGGGACTTCTAATATTTAGTTTGAACTCCTGTCACTGCTTTGCCATTACCATATTTTCAGATATTCCCAGAATAAAGTAAAATAGAGTATTGGCATCAGCACAGATAAAAATCCAGGTTTCATTATGCGGCAGCACTGAACTGAATAATTTCGCTTCCGTTTCCATGACTGGTATTTTCCATGACTTGGGCAAGAATTGCACCTTACTTATTTTTGTTGTAAAACCAGTGCCAGAGTAGATCCTTAGGATCCATTAGAAGAACCATTGGCTGGTCATTGCTGGTAGCTTTGGACCTGCGAATTCAAGAACAACTAAAATCTGGCCGGATTTTAAACACAGCTTGTGGTTAAACAGAGCCTGTGCCATTAGGAGGGGCCCGGTGAATAACATCAAGTTATGCTAACAGCCTTTGAAAACGCGATTCTAGGGTTCAGGATTCAATACGTCAGCGTTCGATGGCATAAGCGCTGCTATACAGCCAAGCAGAAGGGTGCGTGGATGTTTATTTTTATCTGCGTGGAAATAACAATCCAACAGAGCTCAGGGGTTATGCATTTTCCAGTGCACTACTGGGAGCCTGTGGCATTCGGAGCAAGGCACTCGCTGCCGCTCCTGGAGCAGCAGCCCAGCCTGGAGAAGCGGGTGAGCCTTCAGACAAGCCCAGCACAGCGGCTCGCTGCAGGGCTGGCGCTGGTCCGTGGGCATGGCTTTCCCCGGGAATGGGCACGGCCAGCACCGGCCCGAGCCCTCCAGCACGGCAAACCCAGCAGCTCCCATCCGGCACGACGGGGCTGTGAGAGCCGCTGGCACAGGCGCCTTGCACCACGGCAGGCAAGATGCCGCTGTATGGAAAATGATGAGTCACCCACTCCAGCTCCATTGGGATAATAGCACAGGGTGAGAGTTCTGCAGGAAATAAAATACCATGCGTGGGTATATGGCATGGTCCCCCTTTTATCTAGATCAGCTCATGTAGAACCGATTGGGAAAGAAGGTGTGGGAACAGAATAAAGAAAAGTGGAAGGATCAAAGCTCCGAAGGGCTTCAGGAAGTGGCTTTTGCTAACAGCAGCAAGAGGTCACCTCCACGGCTTTTAAATTGTGGTTGTTGCTACCTCCAGTCCATAGAAAAGCAATATGCTAGGCTTTTGCCTATTATTACATTACTCTTCTCTGATTTCTTAATTGTAGCTTTAAAAAAATTGTTCCAGATCAGTTTTAACATCTTCTTTCCAGTGTTGCATACACAGTAGGGAAGTTTAGCACCTGAAAACATAGTCTGATTTAGCTTTCCTGTGTTTTCAGGGTTGACAAAATTTATTTTGACCAAAGAGACGACCTGATCAAATACTGCATTAAAATGTTAAGAAACAATTTTGTCTACATTTAAACACGTTTAAACATGCTAAAAGGGAAATTTATTTGAAAATCCAATATTACCATATTTTCTGATATCTGCTAAATACCAGCAGACGATGTTTACCATTGATATGCTTTGACGGTGATGCAATTGCGGGCATTTTCTGAATGTTGTTTGGCTTCCTCTGCTCCAGCACTGGACGCTGCCTCCAGCCGTGCAGACTAGCAAGCACCGGGAAGCGCATCCCTGCAAACTGGGATGAAGCTGGGGTCCCGGGGCACGCTCAGGGCCAGGGCCATGTGCCTGTGCAAAGTGGCTGAGATCTGATTTGTGCGAGAACAGCTGCTGAGCACCCTTCGCACATCTGGAGCTGGCAAGGTCAGCAGCCCTTGCCATCCTGCCCCAGCCACGGGACGCAGGGACACCTCTTCCAAGTCCCTGCCTCGGGTGGGAGTCTGGGATTCCTCCCTCTCCAGGCCTGTGCTGCAATCCCGGCAGAGGCTGTGGGCATGGAGAGAGGCAGGGCCAGCTCCCGCACATCTGGGGCCAGCTCCCACACGCTGCCCATCCCTGAGCATTATTAGGGCTGGGGATCATTGCCGGGACATCTCCTTACACAGACGGCAACCCACTGCTGTCGGCACCATTCATCCGGCAGTGCGAGCGGGTTTTCCAGCAAATGCCCGGAGATGCCCTTGAAGAGAGAGCACGGACACCCCGGGGAGCGTGGGTTTGCTGCAGCCGAACCAGAGAAAGCCGAGGGCTTTGCTCCGACCACTGCAGCCTGGAGAACGTGCCCGCTATGCCGATCACTGTGCCCAACCGTCCCCGCAAGCTATGCGCACCTGCAGGAGGCAAGACAGTGCTGAAACCTGCCCGGGAGGTGAGGAGTGAGGACATATGCAAAACTCCCAGCTTCTGAAGAGCTGCTCTGAGAAGACGTGGTTCTCACACCCATCTCCATCACCTCAGACTGGGATCATTGACACGGAGTGCGGAGTTAACAGCGCTCATGAAACCACCTGAAAGCTCCCTGCTGTGTACGAGCGGTGCCACGCAGCTCCCCCAGCCCAGGCTCCCTCCACTCCATCCCGCTCCTGCTCCCTCCTGGCCCTCGCTGGGCTGGGAAAACCCAACTGCCTTCCCCACTGCAAGCTTTTGCCCAGATAATGGAGAAAAAGACAGAGAGCCAGCTGAAAAAAAAAACAAACAGCCAACCTATTTTGCAGATGTACACAACTGGACATGTACTCGCAGGCTAGCACCAGTGAAAATCAGAGTTAGGTCTCAAAACAGCATTAGGGCGAGACGCGATGCTGCTGCCGGAGGGCTCGGCTGTACGGGGAAATTCAGCTTTGCTGCAGGGGCAGCATGGACCTGGGGGTACGAAAGGCTTTGGGGGAGCAGGAGGAGGCAGGCAGGGCTGGGAGGAGGCACCAGGCACCTGCGGGGTCCCGTTGCCAGACCCTGTGGCTTCCCTGCCGGGCGGGCGCATTCCCTGCAAACAGGGAAGCCTGTCCCTGTACCCCACCGGGATACGCTCGTAGGACGCTTCGGTTATAGCACCTCAGAGGGAGTGCTGTGTTCATTTCCCTCGATGCATTAGGTAGCAAGCACTTAATTGAAATACTTAATTTTGCCTCCCTTGGTATGTCATCTTCACTGTTTCCTGCCTGTTTGTGTTCTTGGCCGTTCGAGGAAACTGTGTAATGTGAGTATTAACGCGCTATTAAACCTTCTCAGCAGAACCGTCTTTCTTGGCTGGTAGCTGAACAAAAGATCTTTTCTACTGAGAATAATAATTTCAATTTAAAATGGCAATAGAGGAAGAAGGCAAGATGCTCCCTGCTGTAATTAGAACAAATTTCCTAGTATTCTGCGTTATCTTTAGATTCTGGAAGTGTAGTTGCTCTACTAGGATTAATAAGTCACCTGCATTAACTCTGTTTATCACTGTGTTGTATCACAGGGGCATCACAGTGGCAGCGCTGATCAGAAACTATTTGCATATACTGAAATACAGAAGGCACTCTGAAACAGCAGGTTTGTTATTCTTTTTGGTTTATAACATTAATAAAGGCAAAGAGGAAGAAGAAAAGACGTATAGCATTCGTCCCTATGGGAATACGCGACAGTCACGTCGGGTACTTACCAGGGCCTTACGAACCAAGCACTCCAAATTCCCGCGCTTGCCACCCACCACAGTACCCACTAACGATTCCAAAATTATCATCTTCTGCATGCACAATGCTGTGCCATTCTGTCTCCCAAAGTTCACACCCTGTTGGGACTCTGTCGCTCCTTGGGGCTCACGTTACGCTGTGTGCAGATCTGTTTAATTAGCCCGTGAACAGCTTTTGTTTTCAAGACAGCAAAATGTCAGCTCAGACATTAAAAATGCACACAGGCGCGCTCCTCTCACACCGAGGCGGGGGTGGGGGGGGGGAGAGAGCTGCTCCCCTGCCTTAGCAGGGACCGGGGGGTATCGCCTTGCAGGCTGCAGCACAGTGGGATTTTGTCACCCCTAAAGAGCGGGTTGAGAGTTCTCCAAGAACAGTAGTAAGGACAGCAGCGTCGGATCTGCAGGGACAGCAAGCGCGGGAGGGCAAAGCAGTGGCGACGCGGGGATTTTGCTGGCAGAAGCGCAGCGGAGCTTTGGGCACGTATTCTGCTGGCAGTTCTTGCGAGCAGGCTGGGAACTCAGTTAAGACTTGCTCTCAACCAGCAGCGCATGTCGTATCTGCAGCAGACACGTCTAATTATTCTTATCAGCCCTCGAACTGTCCTTTCCCAGGTTTGTTTTCTGAGGAAAGGCAAACAGAGGCAGCCAAGGCTTGCAGCAGTGAGCGGGTCCCGTGCCGTGCCAGGCTCGCCGCGGTGCCGGGGTCGGGGTCCCTGCTCCCCGTCTCCCCCTCCCCAGGTTCCCAGGACACATGCGCTCCTTTCCGCAGCCGAGCGGTAGGATCCCTGGGGCTGGTGCAGAACTGGAGACCAGAAACCCACCCTGTCAGCCCTTTGCGGGGGGAGGAAGCGGGAACATTGGGCGTCTCCTGTGGTGTGGGAGATTTGACATGCCCTCCTAGTTTTCTTTACTGTCACGGACTTTTTTGGTCTCGCACATCACTTCCTTGCCAGCGTTCAGCCTTCCGTCTCAGCTGCGGAGGGCAGCAAGTTCTTGCAGGAAGGTGACAGAAATTGCTTATTGCGCACAAGCAACTCTCCATGTACCTGTCTGCTCAGCCTCACGCTTCCCAAACAGATGTACTCACAAGTCGAGGCCAAACCTGGGCATTTTCAGAGTGTGAAACCAAGGCTGGAAGGAAGCAAAAACTGGGGTAAATAGCCACTGCTAACAGTCTGCCTACTATGTATTTTCAAGTATTTTTAAATAGACGAGGACAAGCTTTGCTCTTTTGGATAAGTAAGTGTTTGCTCGAAGCCTTTAAACCAGAATTTCTGCAGTTCTCACCTATGTGCAGGTGGCAGCTGGAAGTCCATCCAGCTGAAGGACTTCTACCGCTTCAAAGGTGTAGTATTTTAAATACTGTGGGCAGCAGTATTTTAAAATAAGTTAAATTTGTATTTCAGGCTCACTGTGGAAAGTCTGCACGCTGTATAAGGAGTGCTGGGAAGAGATGCTGTCTTCTGTGACAAATGAAAAGGGAAGATAGGAAACTGCAGAGACTGGAGAAAGAAAACACAGTGTGATAAGGCACTGTTTGACCTAAAGAGTTTGCTGATGAAAAGAGGAATGAAGCTCACCAGAAGCCAATAGGAAGGTCACGAGCCAATTCAGGTAAAATGTGAAACAGGCCTTTTTGCAGCAGCAAGATGTCCTGAAGTGGGGCGCCGAGAGCAGCTCACCCTCCGAGTTCTGTGCTCACCCCCCCTGCCAGCAGCCCTCCCGAGTGAGAGGAGGGGTGTCCTATATACATGTGGTTTTATACCTATCTGTCTATCCGTATTTAGCCTCACTGTGAGCAGGCACGGCGATGATAATTTACGGGGGTCCTCTCTACCAGCCCCTCGGTCTGCACCTGGTTTGGGCCTGTTCTTCATACCAGCACACTTTGAAATATTGAAATCTGCATCTAAATCTTCCTGATAACCAAAACCAACAGGTAGAAACAGCTGGATTTATGTCCAGACCGTTCCCTTTGCACACACCCACACGCTGCGATAGTTCAGCGCTAATTGAACTTACTGGGAATTTCCATTTGCTCTCAAGCATGCTTTCTTCTCTCATTAGGGATACATCATCCGTTTGAGTTGAGTTAAATCAGCTGTTAACAGAACAAAACATTCAGTTTAGTGGAATTCAGTGGTATAAAATCCCAGATTTTGCAGAAAGTGCATTAAGAGGCAAAGCTGGAAGGAATTCAGTTTCAGCTACACCAGAGAGAAACCTATTCAGCTACAAGGCATATGCTAGAGCTATGGAGGAAAAGGTGCTAATGCAACATGCTTTGTGGTTGTGGTCCAAACTAAGAACAGATCAGTGATACCAGCAGGAAGACACTAATTTGCTGGCTGTGTATGAAGGCACGTAACAGTATGGCTGCTAAAAAATATGCCTCGTTCTTTACTCAAGTAAGAGCTTGGACCTTGCGCAGCTGAAGCACTGCAGTCAGAATGTGCAAACTGTTAAAACCAGTACGTGAGATTTCCATTTCCAGTACTGGCAGGCTCGGAAGGGCGGTGCTGAGACGCGGGCTGCCGAGGAAGCAGCGGGGATGTAGCTGCTTATACAGGACCGGCTGCAGGGGTCTGGCTGCGGCGGGCAGGCAGTTTCCTCGGCAGGTCTGAAGTGCTGCTGAAGGCAGTGGGGAGCGAGGGTGCCGGCCATCCGCACGCCTCTGCCCTCCATCAGCAGCACCCGGCTGAGCCCGAGCCGTAGCAAGAAGGGAAAAGTGGCGTAGGTAGAGACGTGAGGTTTGCTAGGCTAGGCAAAGGGTCAAATACGGAGCAGCCAAGTAACTGGGGTAATAAAAAAGGAAGAGGAAAGCCTGGACAAAGCGGGGTGTGCGAGGCAGGAGTAAAAAGGAGGCAAGAATGCCAGCGATTTAGAAAATGCGCGTTAAAAAGGGAAACGCTCTTCTCTACTCCTGTGAGGCACGGTGAGTGTGGTCCTGGAAAGATGCTGCCGTTCGCAGTGTGTGGTAGCTCCTGATCTTCTAATGGTGGAGCTGCTTCCCCCGGAGAAGCCGGGAGCCGATGGGTGAGGTTACACCCTCGAGGGTGCCGTCGGGAACTGCTGGGGCAGGGAGGCAGCTTGATGTCGGTAACCAATGCCAGCGGCACGGTCACAACGGGTGTCTGCTTCGGGTGCCCGCCCTTCCAAAAAGCCACTGAAAAATGAGATGACGCTCAGAAAAAAGTTACAGGGATGGGCCGGGTATCTTGGAAAATCTTGCCACGGGTGCCTGGGCAAAGCCGGGACACGAGGCCCCATCCTCCTGCCCGCTCCTGCTGACCCTTGCCAGTGGCACGGCAGGGACCCCGTCGCCCTCAGCCTGTCTCAGGCACCAGCACAAATCCCAAGACGTGCCTCCGTCCCCGGGCGGCCGTGGGCTCCCGGAATTACTGCTCCGACCTTTCGTCTCCACGGTTTGGATTTACGGCGCTGCTTAGGTAACCGAGCAAACAGGCGGTAGTTCATAGTGCATGTTTACTGACGCTATCTAGCGCTGCTCTGGTATGACTCAAAATTTGCTCAAGACAGGGAATTCAAGGAAGCTGCCAAGAGAAGCTACATGTCAGCAAAGGGACTGAGAGAATCACTAATGAAATAACAATTACAGAGGGAAAGATAAACTAAAAGGCTTCTTGCATGCTAGTAGCATCGCTTTGTTTGGTTGGGGTTTTTTTTGTTGGGTCTGTTTTTTACACCATCATCCAAGTCCTTTATTAGCATAAACTCTGGGTTTGGCCATGCAGCTGATTCTCTGAGGACCAAGATGGCTTTCTCGTAAGCCAGCATGGTGGGCTTGATATTATTATACTGTATTCACCGTCCGTCTGGTTTGTGGGTTGGGTGTTTTCTCTTGCGGGAACACTGAGGCTAAGGTTTAATTTTTGCTGGCACTTTAAAATCCTAGAGGGCACCACTGAACAGTTTTGTAAACTGGGTTTGCTTTACAACAGAGATTTTACAGGTGTTGCTGTTCTTGTCTCAGTTTTCGCTCTCCCTTCTCTTCGCATTCAGATTGTATTGAAATGAAAAAGGATCTTCAAAGTAGCAAATATGAGGTTAGGGGATGAGTACAAAAAGAAAAAAAAGCCCTAATATACGGGAAGATAAAGGTCTCCATATTTACAGAATTTAAGCCATGGCTTCAAAGCCGTAGTCTGTCTAACTTGCCCCGAAAGAGATGCCAGGCTGGCGACTCCCATCTGCATCCACTTGCGTATTCCTACAAGGATACAATATGCAGCTGATTCCCCAATTAAGCTTTCCCAACGAAGTAGTTTTATAATTTAGACAGACTCAAAAGTTTGAAAAATGAATACATATTCATGAAGTACTAATAATCCCCCGTCTAGAACAGGGCTTTTAGCTGAGAGCAGATATGACTAGCTCATGCATCACTCACCACACGTCTTAACTAGAATGCGAACAAGGAAGAAATGGCTGAAACCAGCAGATTGTGTTTTGCTAAGACAATAAATAATAACCCTCTTCTGACTCGAGCGCCAAATGTATAGCGCTTAATTAGAGGTCAGTAGAGCATATTTCTGCTCAGCTGTTCCATTTACAGCAATTAACACGTTCGCCTAGCTTCAACTGGGTTGCCGAGCAGATCTCAAAGGGCTGAGCGACGGCAGGACCAGGGCGGTGGTGCCGGGCACCTCGGCAGCGGCAGGCCTGCCCCGACGTTCCCCCC
>JANZLQ010000089.1:42243704-42271454 GCA_026212715.1 Elanus axillaris | reverse complement strand
CACCCCCCCCGGTTCCGCGCCCCACGCTGGACCGACCCGCGCGGGTGGGAGAAGGCTGAGCCCGGCGCTGGGGCGGGGGGGGACGGGAAGCCGGGCGGGTTCCACCTTCCCGTCAGGTTTTCTTTGCTCTTTTTCTTAATTAGATGCGCTGCCGTTCCTGTAGAGACTTCGTTGCTTCCCCTCGGACCGATGTGACTGTGGCGGAAGGATCATGACCGAAGTCCTCCTCTCTGCTGCTTGGAATGGAACTGAACCCAACCTGTTATCCAGCAGCGGCTGGTCTGCGGGAAACGCCACCACCAAGTGTTCCCTGACCAAAACTGGCTTCCAGTTCTATTACCTGCCCACCGTCTACATCCTGGTCTTCATCACTGGGTTTTTGGGCAACAGCGTGGCCATCTGGATGTTTGTCTTCCACATGAGGCCCTGGAGCGGCATCTCGGTTTACATGTTCAACTTGGCCCTAGCCGACTTCTTGTACGTCCTGACTCTGCCCGCCCTCATCTTCTACTACTTCAATAAAACGGACTGGATCTTCGGCGACATCATGTGCAAGCTGCAGAGGTTCATCTTCCACGTGAACCTGTACGGCAGCATTTTGTTTCTGACGTGCATCAGCGTGCACAGGTACACGGGGGTGGTGCACCCTTTGAAGTCGCTGGGGAGGCTGAAGAAGAAGAACGCCGTGTACGTCAGCACCCTGGTCTGGGTCGTTGTGGCGGCCGTGATTTCTCCCATACTCTTCTACTCGGGAACGGGGATAAGGAGAAATAAAACCACGACGTGCTACGACACCACAGCTGATGATTACCTGAGAAGTTACTTCATTTACAGCATGTGCACCACCGTGCTTATGTTCTGCATCCCATTCATCCTGATTCTTGGTTGCTACGGGCTCATTGTGAAAGCTCTGATTTACAAAGACCTGGACAACTCTCCTCTCAGGAGAAAGTCGATTTACCTGGTTATTATCGTGTTGACGGTCTTTGCTGTGTCTTACCTTCCCTTCCACGTGATGAAGACCTTAAATCTAAGAGCCCGAGTGGATTTTCAGACTCCACAAATGTGTGCCTTCAACGATAAGGTTTATGCCACTTACCAAGTGACGAGGGGTCTGGCCAGCCTCAACAGCTGCGTCGACCCTATTCTTTACTTTCTGGCAGGTGATACCTTTCGAAGGCGGCTTTCCAGGGCGACCAGGAAATCGTCCAGAAGAAGTGAACACAACGTGCAGTCCAAAAGCGAGGAAATGACTCTCAATATTTTATCAGAGTACAAACAGAACGGAGATACCAGTTTGTGAACAAATGCGAAAGATTTCGGAACGGTTTCCAAAAATCCTCCGCTTTGAGACAGTCGGGAACTGTAGTGCGACAAGTGCGTGAGGAAAATCTTACCAGTCTCTCAAATTCGCTGTAGGTAAAGCTTCGTTTTCTGATCTTAGAAAAAGCCTATCAAAGTCGGTGGAAGATTTTTTAATGGAAAATAACGTGTCAAAATTCAGCTTTCCTTCTCCTTACGAATATTCTCATTTCTCTCTGACTCGTGTCAGATAAAGTAAAATGAAGTAAATCCCCCGAAGGAAGAAAGCGATCCACGTGCTTCTGTTTTAACGACTTAGGCTCCCACCTTCAAAAATGTTCTCAGTCAGCCTCTCCTTAAAAATAGGAAATAAAAAAATAAGAAAGAGCAGTATCTTCTCGTCTGAGGCTCAGTCCACGTGCCTAGCCTTTCGCTCGCTTGCCGTTGTAAACAAGTGTTTAAATCAAGGTCACGATGCAGTTATCTCACCTTTACCGTTTTATTACTTCTTCATCTACTTCTAGTGTCAATGATTATCTGATAGTTTGGTAGCATTTACGATTCAGTCTTCTTTGAGTGCCGGTGTTTCACAAAAGGTAGGCTTACTGATGTGTGCATGATTATGCTTTCAGATTGCGATGGTTGTTCATGAAAAATCTGGACCCCCTTTAGAGGCAAACTGGCTTCCAGGTGAACTGACACCTCAGCCGCTGGCAGTCGGATTGGCAGGTCGCTCCGGGAGCCGGTGCCCGCCGGCGCCTGCTTCGCACGTGCACGCAGCGGTGCGTTTCGTGAACAGATGCCGGCGGCGTGCGGAGGCGATTCGGTTCGGAGCAGCCGATGGGCCGATCCTGCCCCGAGTGCTGAGGAAAACCGGCGTGTCGTCAGCCGGAGGGACGGGGCTGAGCACAGACCGGGCTGGCTGGGGAGCACCCGCGGGAGCTCCGCGTCCCAAAGGCTGGCCAGTGTCCGGCTGCGGTGCCAGCGCCGGCGTTGGGAGCCTGGCTGGAGTTCTTTACCAGTAACACGCGAGTCCTGTGTGTGCTGAAAATAGCCGGACCGTTCAGACGAGTAAAGCTACGGTTGCTGGAGTCGCCTGCGTTTTCATTTGGTGTGAAAATATTTCTGTTCCTGGCAATCTTTAGAGGTAACGTTAAGAGTTGTTGCCCAAGAAAATAATTATTACGATGGATAATATGAACGGATTATATATATATATATATATATATATATAAAATAATTGGGGGAATTAATTTTTTTGTACTGTGACAAATAAATTACTGTATTAACAAGATGTTGCAATATACTACAGACTAAATCCGGCCCCTTATTATACATCTTCTCCAAATGTGGAACAGGTCATGCAAAATTAGCCAAACTGCAATATTGTGTAACACAAGAGCTAGTGATGAGAGCACAGGCGAGATCTCACATGAGCAGTCTTACTCATTTCTCGTATTTTTAAGAAACGTATTTGAAAATACTGTGTGCTAAAAATGGTATGAAAGCATGCTCTAAATTATAAATTTAGTGTACAAAATTGAGTTCTATGTAATCCTGAGGGTGATTTTAACAGATCTGCATTCCTCCAGTCTTCATAGCAAAAGTAAAATATTTATATTTTACTTACAAATTTCCAGTGATTGGTAACAACGAGAATAGCTGTAGTTATTTTTTGACAACATTGTAAAGCAGCTTCTGTTCACACGTGCAGCTTCTTAATCTGCCAAATCCCTATTTATTGAACTTATTTATTAGAAAGCTAAATGTAAAGTATGTAGAGTGTGGTTCTCCGTGTTCATGTTCAGAATTGGGCATTAATGGAAAATTTAACAGCATGTTTCAATCACTGTAATACTGTGTCTTCTGACAGAACATCTTTGTAATAAACTCAATTCCACCCTGACTATTCACTGTTGATATGTAACCTACTGATAAATTAGACTACTGATTTATAGCCTAGAGATAAATTAGACTACTGCTTAGGAAGCATAGCTTCTTAAGGCAATATTAAGACCTCATTTAGCCCTATAAGATGAAAAATGTAGAGGTAGTGAAGAAATCCCAACCAAGGGTCAATTGCTAATTAATCCCTACTGACAAAAGACTGTGGAACAGCGCAGCCTATTTATATCACTGGAGAATGAGCCTAATTCACAATAAATGACTTCTCCTATTATGTGATTATTTGAGACTTCATTCAGATGAGGCATGTCTTGTTTGGAATGGCAGAGGAATTAAATGGAGAGAGAGCATAAAAATAGGATATTCTCTGAATCCGCTTCTCTAGGTTTAAAATCGTGTTCATTTCCCAGCGTTTTCGTGGCCTGTTTCTCCCTTTTCTTTCAGTCGGGAAATAAAATGTTCCACTAATTCATGTCTGAAAAAAGATCCTCAACAGACACAGCAGAATGTAAAACCGCGCACCCAGGTTGGTCCTTGTGTAGTTACTTACAGTCTTTTCGCAATATGTCTCTTTAATATGGCACAGTTGGCTGACTGTTGCGGTGTGTATGGAATCCAAGCGTAACAGAATTCTGCGGGCCCAGCTCTGGCAGGCTGGGCAAGCTGTGGGAGAGACCCACGGGCGGGATAAACACCCTGCCGCGGAGATCCACCCTCTGGAGCTCGGGACAGCCCTGCCTCCCTCTCCTCGGCCTCCCCGCAGGCCTCCGGGTCTTGGACACCTGCGATGGTTTTGTGCTTTCCTCGCGTGCCCGTCGAAAGCTCGCTCTGTTTCATTGTGCTTTGCTGAAGAGAACTGTGCAAGTGGCCAGATGATTCACCCAGTTCGTTACCGAGGTTCGTTCTGATGCTTTATTGAAGGAAAAACCACTTTTACCGATGGTCAGCCGGGGCAGGTGGCTGCGCTCGGCATCGTCACCACACGGAAGCGTACGGGAGTCTCCCGCCGAACGCTGAGAAGGATCATTCAATGCATTTTACGCACGGTTTATTTTCCGTCTTTCAGATCCTATGACCTGCAGAGCTAACACCTCAAACTGCATCCTGCTCTGATGTGACTCCCTGCCGCACGAGATGTCGCAGCCTCCTCTGAATCCGGCTGGCCCTTGAAGCTGAGCCTCGCGGTCTCCTGTAAAGTTCTTGCTCTTTTTTTAAGCATGGCTGTGTTTGACACGGGGTGGTCACAACCTCTGCAAAGTCACGCCAAATTCCTATCTCCTCCCACATGATTACTTTTTGCCTGCAACATGACAGAATCCTGTCTGTTGGGCCATCCCATTGGAGAGGAGGCTGGTCAGATAGGGGGGATTGGACACCACCGGGACAAAAAAACCAGGCAGGTCTTCTCCAGGCAATGTGATGGCTGGAGGCATTAGCTCCTGGGGAGCTTGGCAAGCCTGCTGTTAAATAGCTGCCTTTTGGCGCTTATCCTTATTATAATACGGAGGACAATCAGCCCCGCAATCTTGGAGGCGCAAGGTGATTCCTGTGTTTATCCCTAAACCTGTGCGACGGGAATGGTCGAAGAAGCCTTTCCCTAAGCCACTTGATGGGAGTTTCTGATCTATCCGATATGCAGACAGAAGGCAACCTGAGCTACAGCCTTTGCACTGTTAATTAACAATCAGTGGTGACGATGGGCTGGGTTTACCAGCAGCTAGATTCAGCTCTCCGTCTCACTACAGGAAGACCACCTAAAACTTCCACCTTCCCTTGTTTTGCTCTAGCAGCCGCCAGCTAGCAAATGAGATTAAATGCTTTATGATTTCACAGTCATGCTTTTAACCTATTTTTCCTGTGGGTATATTTGGGAATCTTGTAATACCTACAAATCATTCACTAAAGACACCAAAAGGTTTGAAGTAAGTAGTTATTTAGAGCTTAAGTTTCGCCAAAGCATTCTACAATGTTCCACGCTGAAACAAATGATTGTTCATTAGCTATATTTTGCTTCCTCCAGCTCACAGGGTTAATTTTTTTCTCGTTTATGCCCATTAACTCTTACATATGGTAATCTTTAGCACAAAATGAAATCATTATGAAACCTGCGCATGATCTGCTGTCAGTTTGTACATTCTTGTAACGCAGGACCATGGACTTATTGTTTTAATCCAGTTCATATGACACCTAGTTCATGAAATAACGATGAGGCCTAGGGAACCAGAAGTCTCTTGCCTGACCCTGTTCTCGGCAGGAGATTGCGCTCGATGCCCTGGTAAGCTGCCTCCCAGCCCGAATTCCCCTGTGATCCCGTGGCAGTTGGCTGTGGGAAGCTGCAGGGCCATTTCTGTGGCTGACAGCCCACGAGTGAATGCTGCGGAGCATGCCGCTGCCTTCCCGTCTGTGCCCAAGGACAGAAGCTGGAGAACTGGTTCCATAGCGTGGGGCCATAGACCCAACCCTCGAGGTCATGCTGTGTGAGCCCAAAGAGGGGCCGCGCCAAGTTTACCCAAGCCTGGCATCCTCCCTCTTCCCGGATGAGGAAGGACAAGGTAGGGGGGGGACGACGGGACACAAGGCTCCGGGCACCCACGGGTGCCTCCGGCACGGGGTGCCCGGCCGAGCCGCAGGAGCCGCGGCTGCTCCAGGATCCGTCCGGAGCCCGCGGAGCACAGCCGGGCAGAACATGGGATGGACGGGGGCTCTTCTTCCCTGCGGCTGCCCACAGGCGGTCCCACCTGGAAAGTCAGAGCGGTAGGAGGTGCCAGGAGACCAAAAAAACATGCTAATTGCCTTTCTGGGTTCTTTTTTTTTTTTTAACTTGTGACTAGTTTTTGTCTTCAGGTTGGTCCAGAACAAAAACATTAGTAAGGAGTGGTTTGTCTTAACACAGGTATTACTTCTGCGATAAGCTCGTTATTTTTTCAAGTCTATACATTCGTATTTGTTATCTGCCGTGGTTAGTCTTAACCTCTGGTAAAATTTTTGAGGGAAGCTCTAGGCTTGAAGTTGAGTTTGAATACGAGAAAAGTGTATTCCAAGCTCCTGAGCAGCCGTGTTCAACAACTGCCGGTTGCAAACTGTGGATGGTGCAAGCGCTGGCACCGGCAGAGCTGCAGGGGGAAATGCTGACCCTGGGGCGGGCATTGGTTTAGACAACACTAAAAGCCCTTAACTTTCAAAAAAACCCCCCACAACACCTAGAGCTGCTTGACTAAGACTGTTTCACCCTGTGTACTTTTGCTGTATTATTTCTAACTTCAGGTGCTTTGCACTGAATCAGAATCTACCACAGAATAGTATTTCCAGAGCCTAACTGTACTGGCACAATAATTTCAAATCCTTTGAAGACATACGACTTGTGAATTAAAACCACTACTTATGTTGTGGCTGTGAATTACAGTGTGTTTCAAGGATATACGTGAAAATGTTTATTTTTTTATTGTACTGTGACTTTAACATTGTTGAGTAGGTTTAATTTTTGTGTAAATACTAGTGAAATTTGACTGCAATGTCTGCAGAGACAGTGCTATTGGTATTTAAGCTCAGGTTATGTAACTGCTTTAATTAAATAGTAGTAAAAAGAAAATTCCCCTTATTTGTCTATACTTTTAACGAATAAAAAGATTTTGTTTTTTTAATAAAGCACGAGGTTGTTTGCATGTACATTTACTGTTAGGCATGGCTTTTGAAGTCGTAACTATTTTTAGTGGCAGCAGAACTGCAGCCACAGAGTTACTGGCACTGTACCTAGCAACCTCACTTTGAAACCGCTCCAATAAAATTATGAAACCCTTTTTCTGCCTTTTGTATTATTGCAATTAATTCATGTTTCCAGGTGATTCTTCAGGCAGCGCTATGTACTTAAAAACAGATAATAAAAGGTTTGCAAGATATATAAAGTTTAAAACCTTGCAAAGAACCGGGCGGATCAACTGAGAATCAAAATAAGCGAGTAAAGGGATGATGCTCTGTCCTGCAGGATTTTAGGGGACAGCAGGGCTGCCGGTGGCAGGTGAACGACCACCTCCTCACAGAGACGGGGTAACGCGTGTGCGGCTCTGGGGGCAGAGGGCTGCCCCAGCACACCCCCCCCACCCCGATCCCCTCCGAGCACCTCTCCCATTCCTGGCATTTGGCTAGAGAAGAGCCTGCTCGCAGTCCCGCTCTCCCTTTTCCTCTGCAGCTCCTGCTCGCCCTCGGGTAGCTCTTCCTCCAGTTACCACCCAGCATGTGCCACTGCAATCGGACAGCCTGGAGGGCATCGCCTGGCCCGCACAGATCAAAAGCTAAGTCTGTCTGTACAGAAACTTCACTATTTTTCCTCTTTGGCAATGGCTGCTGCCTGTTGGCTTTGCTGCAGAGCGACTGTTCCTTCCCAAACAGCTCGACATTTAAAAACCACCCGAAATATTTAACCCCCCTTTTTTATCCATCCCTCGCCTGACAGTATAGGTATTTCAGATTTTATGTCGACCCCTCTATTTTCATGCCATTGACGTGTTTCGCTGCCCTGACTTCACACTGTGGGAGTTCCGTTCTGCTTCCCTCTTTATTTACACGGGATGGCTGCGGTGCCCGGAGGCTGCCCCATTCCCGTTCCCGGGGCCTTGGCCCAGGGATGCTGCTGGGATTGCTCCGAAGGAAGGGCCAGGGGTACAGTCGCATCCCGGCTTCCCGCAGCAGCACGGCTGCTTTGGGGGACAATTCCTGTTTACATCTTGCTGTTCCAGGAACTGCGGGAGGCAAAAACACCGGCGCATGGACTGAGGACCCAGACCCCCCCCTTAGCTGCAAGCGGAGGGACGGATCTCCATTGCTGAAGACTTTTTGATCCTGCAGACTGCAGGTACGGGTGTGGGGTGCTGGCAGCGACGCTGGGGTGCAAACTGCAGTCACATGTGGTATAAGAGACTGGTATTTCATTTATTTCACCTGCTTTGATTTTAAGATTTAACTACCTCTTTTTTTTTTTTTTCCCCTCGTTCCTCATTCCTTTGCACTTCATGAAAATGTTTTAGCTTTGCTGTAGTATCCCTTCAATTATAATTATATTCTCTCATCAGTAAATGGATTCCATCTTCAACAAATAGTGCTGTATTCCATACCTTTCCGAAGTGCCTTCCCCATCCAACACCCAATAAGGCCCAATGGCCTCCTCTACCCTCAGCACAGAAACCTTTAAATACTCACAAGTAAGTCAGGTCTAGAAGCGTTGGGGTTTGTAAAGCTCTGCCCTTGCTGATTATATTTAACAAATATAAACAGCAACGCACAGTATGTAAACACCATATTTTGATACCTTAACTGATGGTGCATTTATTTCTGGCTTCCTTTAGCCGTGGCCTAAGTGTGCAAATGCAGTTTGCTGACACCCTGGCAGATGTGAGGTGGCGCGTGAACAGAGGGAATATTTATTTATAAACGTTTAAAAAATTATCCTACAGCATTAGAAAACAGAAGACAAGCCTGTGGCGATAGGCAATGGGCTGAATAGATGATAAATAATTAAATAAATGGGGGTTTTCAAACTGTGCAGCTCGGGTTTCTGCTGCCAGCACCAGGCTCCTGCTCGGACGGGAGTGGGAGGGAGATGCCGGGAATGCTGCTTGTATGGTTGGGGCTGAATCCAGGTGGGATGGGCTGGGAGAAGGTCAATGCTGGGAGGCTACCAGGAGAAGTGCCACATTCCCATGGGGTTTTCCCCAAATCACTGGGTGCACAGCCCCACCGGACTCGGGGGAGAGGGGGGGTGTCCCGGCCCTGCTGCCGGTGCGGCAGCCCCGCAAGATCCCCCCCTGTCCCACCACCGAGCCCGCAGCCCCGGAGGGCTTAAACCTAGCCCAGGGTCGGGCACGAGAGATGCGGAGTTTTCGGTGCCGCTGAGGCTGAACCAACTGGAGTCTGCTGGCAGAAATATAAATACCTAGAGACTTCGCGAGTTCCATGGCAGCCGAATGTGGGTGTCACAAATGCCAGCAGTGCCTCTACGTGGGGTATGGAGAGGACAGTGAAGCGCTGGGTGTATTTATAGCCCCCAGGGCAGGCACGCTGGCACAGTGCTCCTTGGGGACCGGCATCATCCCTCTGCCAGGAGGCAGCGACCCACCGCCCTCCCCAGCCCCGCGGTGGGAGCAGGGTGCCGAGGCGACCACCCTTCCACCAGCTTCTCCACGGCTCCCTGCATGAGCAGCCCCCCGGTTGCTGCCCGCCCATGGGAGCATCCTTGTGTCCCCGCGTGGCCGCTGGAAGATCCACGCATTTAAAGTGCTCAGAACACCATTTACCCTTCCTGGCATTCCCATATAGCCAAGGAACAGCAGAGCTATTTATGTAAATAATTCATAAAAGCCTTCTCCATTCAGTTTCTGGCTCGTCCAGGCAGCAGCCGCCCTGTGCGCTCCTCCCGCGGACTGCAGCAGCAACCTGGGACAGACGGAAATCCGTCAGCAAGAGCCCTGCCGCTCTCGTGGACCTCACACCTCACGACAGCTGTAAGCACACCGCGACGCAGGGACCGGGGCATCCCTCCGCCTCAAGACACCCAGGACACGGTCACGCTGGGCTTGTCCCTGCCCGTGGGCACCCACTGCCCCGCCGGCAGCACGTGCTCTGCAACAGAGATTTCTCTGTAAAAGCGGGGTGGGTTGGTCCAAAATGCATTTCCTTCCATTGCGAATAACGGCCTTTTGTAGGAAGCTGATTTTTCTCCGAGACAGTGATGAGAAATGACCCAGCTGTGGAGTTATCTGCCAGCTGAGCGGATTTCGGGTGAGAGGCAGGTGCTGGGGCAGTGGCAGTGCGGAGCCGGCACAGCCGGCCCCGCGTGTGGCCGGGAAAGAGGAGCGGGGAGAATGCAAGGGCTGAACGCCCAGGAGAATGCAGAAGCAACTTCTGAGCTGTAGAGCAGCTAGCATCAGCTATAGGATGTCATTAGCCAGCGTTTGGCTTATTGTAGTGCCGTGGCCCCACCTTGGTGTCAGGCCACCCAAAGGGACAGAAGGGACTGGCAGGGGTGGGGAAGGGACGGTCCTGCCCGCAGCAGAGCATCCCGAAGCGATGTGCTGGAGTCTTGGGGCACAGCCCTGGCACCTACGGATAAGACTTGCTCGCCTGGTCTCTCTGGGACCCAGCTGGGAGAAGCTCTTGAGGGTTATACGCAGTTTTCATACCAAATATTATGCTAGTATTAATTTCAGGATTAAAGAGTACTTTTAAGAAACCATGTAAGTTTAATCCTTTGCAGACCACTTGCATGGTAGAATTTGAATATCCTCAGAATAAACACCGGAGAAGTTCAGTCATACATGCAAAACAAATAAACTTTGCATTGTAGAGGAGCAATGATTGATTTGTTTGATATTACTGGGCCTTTTTAATGGGAAATTTGTCAAACAACACTGCCCTTACGAGAGGCTGCTGCTATTTCCTTCAGACCCCAGGGGTTTTGTCCTCTTGCCACACTGAGAAACTTTTTTCTGCTCCAAGAAAGCTTCGGCAGCGGAGAGAAATGCCTCCTGAGCAGCAGGTGCCTTCAGAAACATAGACAAATGCAAAATGAAGTCATAGAGATTCTGTCTCGGCGTACGGACAGACCAGTACATCCCATGTAACCAGTAAGAGCAGTACGTCGTGTGGATTTTGTTCCTGCTCCAGGACAGCTGTGAATTAGTGGTGCTGCCCCACAGCACGTCCCAGGGGACACACACAGCGACAGCAGGAAACCTGGGACCAGCACGGACAGAGATTATAAAATCCCGGTTAAAAATAATAAACCCCTTTGCTCTAGGGAGGGGACTGTAAATTTTAGTTTATGATGGAGTCAAACTTAATTTCTGCACAAATGATCAGCCCCTTCAGATAATTCCGTGGGTCCTGTTCAGCCACCGGCAGCCGGAGGAGCCGGCCGAGCCCACCGGACGAGCAGGCAGCAGGGCAGGACGACGACGCTGCGAAGGGCCTGCGTGGTGCTGATGAGGGGCAGGAGCCAGGACAGAGCTGAGCATGCAATCATGTAATTATCTCTTTCCCCGGCAACTCCCATTTCCCTGTTTCCTATTATATTTGTTCCCCAACTGGTGATGTCCTCCGCTGCATGCTTCCACAGCAGCTGCTCGGGGTGGCAGTGCCGGCCAGGGACCACCACCAGAGTCCGGCTGCTGAACCAGCCCATCCTCACCCCTGTCCATCCCTATCCCATCCCCATCCCAGCCCAGCCGCAGGCTCCGTATGGGGCCCCAGGACCTGGCCGGGCACTGCTGAGGATGGGTTTTGCCTCTCCCCTCAGCCACAGTTGGGCAAATACAACATGAAAAATGGCCTTGCAGGGTTTTTGTAGCAATTACCAGCGCGACGACAACAACCAGGCCAGATAAAAGCAGCGTGCCCAGGCTCTGCCTGTGCTTTCTTTTGAGCTGCAGCTTTCATCTGCCTCAGCAATGTGTCAGGACACGTTTGGCACAAATAAAAAAGTAAGTTGTTGTTTAACATTCCTGTGTATTACTGAGCGGTGGCAGTGATGCTTCCTGTAAAACATATCTGCGAGCGTGGCAAAGCTGTTTGATATTACAGCCTTATTTAAAACAGCATTTAGATAGTAAAAGCAGTCATTTCCCTCCGTCCCCACACACCAGCTACCCATTAAAATTCCTTCTCATGCTCTTGCACAAAGACTAATTTTGGCAAGAGTCTGACTTGCCCTAGATTTTTAAAAGACTACTTGTTTTAAAACAAAGTCCTTCGGGGAAGGGAGAGAGCCGGGAGAAGCTCTGCTTCCCCCCCCTGCCCGCCCCAGTCCCGCGGTGGCCCCAACACCCCCCAGCACCTTCCTCTCCCATTGGGGGGGCTCCTGGCCCCACGGAGGGGGCTGGAGGGGAGCAGGAGCCTGGGACACTGAGCAGGAGGAGCCAGGGGAAGATTGAAAAGCTGCTGTTCGCCTTGACATTTATACGCTAAAAATAAAGTTTCTGAAGTTAAATGGTTTAAAAAAAAAATTATGCCAATATTCAGGTATTACTTAAGGGACTCAATTCAGAGTAAAAGCTTTGGTTTTATAAGGCGGCTCTCACTACCATCAGAATAGCTTTTCACCAAAAGAATCTTTTATTTCTAAGTTGTTTCCTCTCCTCCAGACACTGGGTAAAATGTCACTTCATGGTGACAACTGAGCACAGCAAAAATCAGAAGAAAAATGACCTACAGGTGTCCAATGTAACACCACAGAAAATAGGTACAGAGAGACCCATGGAGGCAAATTAACAGCTAAACCCTCACTTCAAGCAGATGGAGAAGGCTGACTTGACTGTTTGGATGTGATTCAATGAAAATGTTCTCTTGCCTTCCCTTTCTGCATGGGGAATAAATCTGCAAAGAAAAACATTTCTCTTTGCTGTTTGCTGGCAGGACTAGTATCATACCAGCGATATCTAGCATCGCTACAGCAGCTTCATATGCGTTTCTTGATAAGTAGACTGAAAAGCTTCTTTGCTGGCTCCGGGATCATCAAGGGGTTACTAAACCGGAGAGGTTAAATACCACTGAAGACCAGTGAAGACCAGTGACTACCAATCCCCAGTATGCAGCTGTATAGGCACTCGCCCTTAATGGGCGCGCATAAGGAAGCAGACCTGAATTTTCGGCCAGCAGCTCTCTGCAGCACTCCCCTCCTGGGCCACGGTGCCCTGCAAGGGATGGCTCCACAGAGGGATGCTGCCATTAAAACCTCCGTGGGCACCCGTGGGCGCCCGGCCGCAGCCAGGGATGGAGCCCAGTGCAGCTGCAGCACCCACCTCCCTGCTCCCAGCCGCCAGCCGAAATTCACCCCCTCGCCCCGCGTCAGGCTCAGACAGCAGGAAGGGGCCAGAGCTGGTTCCCACGCTGTCACCCATGGGCCAGATCTGTGGCTGCTGAAGCTGGCAGAGAGGCTCCACGTTGGCTTTGTAGCCCCAGCACGCGGCCCCGAACCTTCGCCAGTGGGTTTGGTCACAGGCTCTGCTTGGTTAAGCTCTCCTGCAACTGATATTGGAAGGGATGACTCATCCCTAAGAATAGTTAATCTGTCCCCAGAATAGAGCGGAGCCCTGCCTGCAGCTCACAGGGCGCGTGTCGTCCCGCTAACGACTCCTCGCCGGGCCCGGGCTGAAGGTGCGATGCAGAGCGGCAGCTCGCAGGCACCACGGGCTTTTCACCTGCCTCGGAGCGATCGCCAGCCACCCAGGAGGGGATTTCGAAGTAAACCTTCGGAAATTAATTCCCTTTCCTTCCCAGAATTGCATGGCTACTTTGTATTTCTATAGAAACAAAAGCTTTCAGTTGCCGTTTTTCTTAATCAATTTATCCTAACCAGAGAGCTTATGAATAGGATCAGTTTACACTGCATCTAAAAATACACCATCAACTACATATGTACATATCTAAGGGGGGGAGCATGTATAACTACGTGCATGTGTACCTAAAACGCTAAGATCCAATTGTAATTTATACTATTTTTTTCCACTTTAAATGACACATTTGAAATTGCTTACTGCAGTACTCAGCCTCGCAGGGAGAGAAGTTTTACAGCTTCTGTCTGACATGTTTTCTACCACCCTCGTTTTGCAGGGGCTGAAGAAACAGGTACTACCAGCGTGTTCCCCTGAAGCCCCCTGCACTGCCCGGGGCTCGGAGCCACAGCCCCGGGAATTCGTCCTGGCCAAGAGCACGTGGCAGTGAACCCAGCCCCATCGGCGGAACAGCCCCCTTCCCCGAAGGTCCAGTATCCCAGTGACCAACTTGCTTTAATATGGCCCTTGCCGCAGTTACTGTAAGCGTTTTAGGATTTCAAAGCTAGAAATGCCTGATACTTTGCTGAAAAGGGTGGGGAAGCAGAAAACACGATGCACTGGCAGTGGATAAATGGTGCTTTGGTAATTTGCCCAGCGGGCCGTGAAGCCCCCCATGCCCATAAGAGTTAGGAGCAGATCCAGAAGCACTGGTGAGTTCACGTGGTGGGAAATCTCCAGGATGGAGCAGAGGGGCTGGAGCCACTCAGCCCATCGTCCTTTTCGTCAGCATCCAGCGCCAAGAAGATGAGGGGCTGTGTTCTGGGCTCTGCTTTGACTCTTAGACTGAACTATTTAAACTATCAAACAAAAGAATTTGCCTCTTAGGCCAAGACAAACTTAAATTAAATTGTGACAAGGTCTGCCCCGGCAAACCCCAGAAATAATTTGCACACTGGGAGACGCTTCCGCAGCTCCTCGGTGCGACTCTGCTGCCGGCCGTGCTGCTGCCTCGCCTTCCCCCTCCGCCGTGGTACGCCAATGGCAGCTAGTGAATACAAACCTCGGGCTTAATCACTGCATTATGACTAACCTCGCTGTCATCACTACCTGTAATTAACTGCCAGATTTAATATTTGAAGCTAAGCAGGTGACACAGCAGGAACAGAGGCTGCCCGGAGCAGCCTTGCTGGGGCGCGGTATTTCCCAGCCCCATTTCGGAGCCGGGGAGCTCTCAGCAGCTGCCGCCAGCCCCGCTCCTCCTGCATCCCCAACACCCGGGTGGGACCAGCTGAACCCACGGGGCAGCCGGGGGGGGCTCGGCAAGGCTGCAGCCCCCGGGTGGCTGCCCTGCATCCGGCTGACGGAAGGGAACGGAGCCAGCCTGATGCCGGGAGGGAAAAGGACTTCGGAAGTAGAAGTCAGGTGGCTTTAGCCAAAACAAGGACAGCAGGTTCATTTTACCATGGCAAAGTGCAGTGAATTACTAATTTTCTACAGGTTTTCTCTATCTTCTCAAATAGATACCCTCATCCCGCTCAATGTTGCCAAAGCAGCAGCTCCTCTGTTTGCCCATGTCGCTGCCTCTTGAGCTGGATGTGCTGCACCTCACCTGCAGCAGCACAAGGCACCGAGGGCCCCCGGGACAACTGGGCTGAATCAGGCTGTGCACCCCCAGAAATGCCCATGGATAGTGGGGCTGAACAGGGCTGTGCATCCTCAGAAATCCCTTGGGACGTTTGGGCTGAAGTGGGCTGTGCACCCCAAAAAATCCCCCGGGATGCCAGGCTGATCTGGACTGTGCACCCCCAGAAGTCCCCTGGGATAGTGGGGCTGAACAGGGCTGTGCACCCCCAAAAATTCCCCAGGTGGGAGCTGCAGCAGCATGCCCACTGGGCTGGTCCTCCTCAAGAAGCTCTTGCTCTTCTTTCCTAGTAATACTTTTAAGGGTATAAATATGCATATGAGATCACTCAAAATGAGTCATTTTTCAGTGTCATCTAATTATTAGTTACATTATATGATATTTGCCAGCTCATATTGTAAACAGTTACTTTATATAACATATGGAGAAGTGTGTCAGACTGCCAGTGGTTTTCAAGATCTCTGCTTTGAAAATGATTTGAGTGTGATGCTCGTTTTCATCAACTACAAACCTGTAAAGTTGTTAACACGTTTTATCCAGTAAAATGAAGTGTAAAGAAGGTGCAGGCGTCATGAAAACTTTTGAACTGCGCTCTGTGCGTGAAGGAGATAATTTCCCAGATGCCTAATGCCCTTGCTAGCACTGATACTGTGATTTGAAGAAAAGTCAACAGCAACAAAAGAAAAAAAAAAAGGTCCCTGGAACACTATTCAGTTTTATGCAGGAAGCATGCATCAGGGCTGGCACCGCTTCCCTTCCCATAGATCTGCTTGGAGTCTCTCTTGCAAACTCTCGGCTGATGCTGAGGAGTCCTGCTCTCCTTACATGCTACAGTTTGTCATTTAGCAGACTTTAGTGTCAAAATATGCAGGCACAATCTGGAGATGTGCTGTTCCAGGTACTGAGCGAGGAGGGTCGCTCCAAACCATTTCGGCAGGGTCACCGGTGACGGATTCCCCACCGCCACGCACCGTGCACCGTCACGCACAGACAGCAGAGAGCAACTTAAATCTCCAGCAAGGCAGGAGAGCGGCATTTCGGTTCCACTTGGAGGAAGGACGTGGGGTTTGTGGTGCGCAGCTGAATATAACAGTCACCGTCTGTTGCTGCCTGGGAGCAGGCAGGCACCCGCGTGCCCCCCCCCGGACCCACCATCCCTGCTCCCATCACGCTGAGGGGCGGGTGCTGCGGGACGGAGCAAGTCTGGGATCCCGGCCCCGGAGCTCAAGCACTGGACCTCTCACCGCCTTCACACCCCTCGGACAGGCGTTTGCCAAGCCAGCCCCTCTGCCATCTGGTTTTGTTCTGCGGCTGCTCACACCAGCCTCAGCGGCAGCACGGAGGCACAGCCTGGATCCCAGCTCACTCCCACGGATGGGCTCAGCGGGAGCAAACCCAACACGAACGCTCTGGCGCTGCCTGGGGTGGCAATTCCCGGGTAGGAGCTGGCTGAGGAAGGCCGTGGCACAAACCCTGCGCCCACAGCCCTGGGCGTACGGCCCTCGCAAGCGGCCGTGCTCGCCAGCCGCCTTTGGGTAGCGCGAGGTTGTCCTTATTCCCATGGAGGAGAAAGCAGCCATGTTTTAGGAGAGAGCTGTGCTGCCTGACCAGACTGGGAGCTGGCTGGCTCGCCTTCCCTCCCAGCCACTGCAAGCTGGGCTCTGCCAGCAGGAATGGTCACCGAGGGAAAAGGCAGCAGCGCAAGTGGCACGCACTCTGGCGAGCTGCTCTCAGCCTTTTCCCGGTGACTTGGTGTCTCGGGGTTTGCAGGGAGAGGTGTAGGCTATTATTTCAACTTTGTTTTGACTGATAATGAGAGGGAAGGGAGCACCGGAGGCTGCTAGCATTGCTTGATTTAAGTAAATTCAGGAGAACGTCTCAGTGCTTGTCTTTGCTCCGGTAACAATCCATGCTGCTTCATTAACCGTCCCCCGAGCATTGGGCATGTCAGGAGCTGGTTATTCGGGAGCTGGTGCAGGCAGGCGGGCAGCCAGCAGCGACACCTCCCGAGACGTGCCGAGGCTCTGGCATTTTTCCTCTGCTGGATGCCCCAAGCCTGGCTGGTTACTCTCTGCCTCTCCTAAGCAATTGCCAAAGTGAGTGTGTCAATCTCTCTGGTCATCACTGAGCCTCCGTGCCTTTAGCATCCGCTTCTCCCCTCAGCCCTCCCCCGTGCTAGGGGAACACTGTCCCCAGGAGAGAAGGGGAGGACGAGCGTTGGGGATGCCCCAAACCACATGGACAGTCTGTGGAGCAGCAACATACCGAGTCAAAAGCCCTGACCACCGCTTCATCTCTCTCAGCCAGGCTGGAACTATGAAAGCCACTTAACTGGGATATAAACTTTCTCCAACAAATCTAATACATTTGTTTTGGTGCCAAGTGACCATTTAATGAACATAGTCCAAAAAACACATGAAGCACGTCCTAACCAGCGAGTCCCAGGGATGTTGTGGGCAGCTGGAGAGAAATGGTGCAGGCTCCAGCCCACCCTACTTGAGCTGCAACCTCACCAGCTCAAATATGCAAAGTGGAAATAGAGGGTCCAGGTTCACCATGTGGGAACAGGGACTCAGTCTCACAACCAGCAGCTTCAAAGGGATGACACAAAGCCTGATTTGGCCAGGCAGCACTGGCGGTGGTCCCGAAGGCCAGGGTGCTGGCACAGCCCTCCGATCCCCAGCACCCTCAGCACAAGCAGTGATGCTCAAGGCAACATTAACTGACAGCTCCGGCCACCGCATAAGGTAACCAATGCTTTGGACAAATCCTTTCACAGCTTCTGGAAAATAAGCAGAGAGAGGAGCTGAGGGTGAGAAGCGAGGGCAGCCGGCAGGCGCTGGGAGAGCCAGCAGAGGAGCAGCCCCGTGCCCAGCTGGCATCCAGGGCTGCAGTCCGGCCGCTTCCCCTTCCCACCGCTTCTGCTCCCAGCACAGTTCACCTTAGCCATAAACTCTCCATAGAGATTTCAAATCAGCGATAATACGCGCTGAAGCGTATTCCTGGATGGCAGCGTGATGGAGGAGCTGCATTATCTTTCCTGGCTGCACTTTCAGCTCAGGCAGCGAAGCATGAACTGGTGGACGCCCCCCCTCACCAGCGCTCCCCATTTTCCCAGCCTCCCTTCAAAACATCTTCCCAAACCCCGCTGCTGCCACCCTCCAGAGCTATATTTAGCGTCTGGCTGTCGTGCTCTCTCTTAATTGTCTGGTTAAGACATTCAGTAAGATTTCAAAGCTAGGTTTAAAAAATTCGGTTAATGCCTTTTGCACGGCCGTTTGTTAGAAATGCCCAGCAGCGGCAGCAGGAGGCTGGCACACACGTGCCCTGCTCCATCCTGGAATAGCACCTGGCTCTTCATCACCCCCCCCCCCCAGCTGCTGGTGGGCCGGGGGCTGTGGTTCCTCAGGTTGGTGGGGGGAAAAGCAAAAATTGTGATCTTTCTTAGTGGGCTTAGGTACTGGGTGGAAGAGCTCTACATGGCTGAAAACTGTCCTGGACAGTCCCTGAATCAAAGGTGTTTCGTACGAGATACTGATGAGGTCAGGAGAGCTTGTGCAGGTGGAAGCCAGAGCTCCCTCTGCAGCTCCAAGACATGACATTTTTCCCGTTCCAGCCGGTGGTTTCCACCCCCGTCACGGTGCTCCAGCAGAACCAGCTCATTGCACCTGTCCCTGACACCAGCCAGCCACACACGGATAATGATTAATTGCTGAGCAAATGTCCTTTGTGCTTTTAGCATTTAGCACTAACCTGGTACCCGTGAGCATCGAGCAAAGGCGGAAACACATGGAAAATGGATTTCCCTGTAAAACAGAAAGGTACGGCTGTCCCACGGCCATGGTCACGGACTCTAAGGCTCATCGTATTTGGAAAGGGTACATAAATACTGATATAAGTGTGATCTCCATTTCAAAGCCACTTAAAAGGCTACAGATTAAATAAATAAATAAAAAGAAAGGTCCTTTAGCAAGGACTTAGCTGAAGCAGAGACAATTAAGTGCAATCCACTGCATTTCCAACTACTTAATTAGAAACAGGACACCGTAGGAAATTATCATACCGCACCATTTCAGTAAAAACCTTTTCAATAAAAAGATTAAACATGCCTATAATGCGTGAAGATATGAGCAGGTTATAATTATTATTGACCTCACCTCATCAGCAATATTTAATTGATGTCAGGGTCTTTGTCTGCTTGTTCAAGTTAATCAGCATCCTTGGTCCTCCAAAGACCACATTTGCAAACACCTCCTAAGGAAGCAGAAATATTTCTGGGGTTTTTTTCTCTCTTTTCTTCAACACGTTTCTCTGAAATGCTGGCATCTCTGGCTCTGCCAGGGGCACTCACTGCCTGTGTTTTTAAAATAAAACACTAAAATAGCTGCTCAGAGCCACCTCCTGCCACTTGTGTTTCCCAGCCACTTGCAGCGTGTTCCTTTTTTCTGGAAATGCAATTTTACACTTTCGGGAGTGAGCTGCTCCCGAGTGGGCTGCAGGTGTCACACGGGGTTTTCTCCAGAACCGCACATGCCAACCCGGGCAGATGCCTCTCCTCACCTGGGCTGGGATGCCCGGGACAGGACAGACCCCCCTCCCGAGTGCCGGGTCCTGGCCCCGCTGCTGCGGCACTCCCCACCAACCCCGCACCCCGGCAAAGGGCTGGCGGCCGACCTCACACTTTCATAGATACACACATACCAAGAGTTTATAAATACACCGGGAGCCAGGCATGCATATGCATGGGCTGCAGCAGCACGCCGAACCGGAGGTGGGTTGGCTCCCGCGGGCTGTTCTGCTCCATTGCAGGCATACATATTTATATACAGATTTTTTTTTTAATATCAGATTTTTTTTTAACCTGCTGGCCACCAAGGAGCTGAATGCCCTATATAATGGGTGTTAAAAGCAAATCAGTGCACAGACTTTTAAAAGAGCGATGCTACAGTTGAAGAGACAGGGATTTATGCTGTGCTCAAGTGCAGTAAGTTTGAAGCATATAAAGTGTACGGAAGCTCCCCTCCAGACTCCAGGATGGAATAATCCCAAGCAAACTTTTCTTAAATGAAACAGATTATCTAATTATACCAAAATCAAACAGAACCAGGAGCAGAAAACTTCCCCTTTGGCACTGCCATACTTTTACTGTAAAAGTTGTTACGGAAAAAAAACCCCAAACCCAGCAATGAAACATTTCTCTCGGTCTTGAGCACCAAGCTCAGCTCTGATGAAATCCCCAGGTGCTGGGAGGGGGAAGCACCTCGGGGCGTTAGGTGCTGCCTCAGGCTCCCCACCTCTTGTCTTGGCTGCATTGGGTCCCTGGGGACCCTCATCCAGGGAATGCCCAGGAGAGATCAGGGTGGAAAATGTGTCCCTGCACATCTTCTTCCCCTTCCCCTCCCACCCTGCAGATGCACAGAAAGCAGATTTGGAGACAGGGCATCCCTGGCTAATCCAACAAACAGTGAGGTCAGGATTGCAAAGTTTTTTAAAATTGCAGAGTAACTTCTCCACTGCGCCTTTCACTGTGTTAAGCTGATTAGTACCATTTAAAAAGAAAAAAAAAAGTGGCTTAATTCTATATTTTAGCAAAGCTTCTTTACCAAATGCATTCAGGAGCAAAATACCTCTTTTCAGAGGACCTGAAACTATTAGGAGAGATTTGCTGCAGGAGTCCGTCATCCTCTGCCCAGCTGCTTACAGTCATCTATGCGTCCCGGGTTTCATTTAGCTTTTTATTTGTTAAATACTCAGGAAAAATATGTCATAGCTGTAATGGGCTGAAGCAAGGAAACGTCAAACAAGTTCTGTGTCACCTCCGCCAGCCACAAACCCACTGTTGGTTTAGGCAAGTCCCACTTAGCATAACTAAAGCTTTTTCAATCTCTCCTGCTTAGAAAACCTCCTGACTTTTGCCAACCTCCAGTCAGACCCCGCGAGAAGCCGTATCTCTGCCAGAAAGCCTCGTGTGCTGGAATTAAACCTTGCCGGGTGTCAGACTTCATCTGCCATGAGCAGTCCCCTGCGTTCGCCGGGACCGACTGGGTGCTGGCAGCTCCCCGGCTCTTCCCAAGCGCTCCCAGGTCAGACCTCTGCCACAACTGAATCAAGCAAATCATTAGAGGCTTAAATTATTTCCTAGGGGCAAGCATTTGATTATAACCCTCAACATCTGAATCAGCACTGCAGTGAGCCCTCGGTGGACGACCACGCACCGTTTACCAGCACACGGCTGGGCAGCACCTCCGGGAGCCGCGAGCTGTGCTCGGTGCACCGAGATTCCAGCAGGAAATAAAACCCTGCTGCGGGACACCATTTATTCTATTTTTGCACTTGCACAAGCTGTGCTTTCAGCCAAGGGCTACAAAAGCTAAAAATAAGTAAAGAAACAAACTGTTAGAGATGGATTATTGCACCAGTGTTGGAGCACCGAGCGTGGCTGGGAGGGCTGGGAGCACTGGGAAGGCTGGGAGCACTGGGAGCAGCAGCAGTGCCGTTGGGAGCAGCTCAGCCCCCCACTGGACCCCTCGGCATCTGCCAGGCGAGTGACGGTGTCGGTGCGGGCAGCCCTGGCAGTGACCGGTGCCAGCCATGAAGAGGAGGGTCAGCCTGGCTGACCAGTCGCGGAACAAGCCCCTGCGTCAGGCCCCGGCTGTTCAGCAGCAGCCCTCGATCCTTCCCTTCTCTTTCCAACTCCACCTCTCCCAGCATTTCTTCCCAAGCCAGCTCTTCCATGCTCCTTGCCACTCTCACTTCGCGCCCTGGACTCTCGGCAGCAGGATCGCATCTCCCGGGGCGCAGCGCCCACGGCTATGCCTCGGGCTCCGGCTGCGCTTCAGCTAACATTTATTATTGCCTGGTAGACGCGGAAAAATGTTATCTGAGGGATACCACACTCCCACGGCTGCTTTTCTTGCAATAACACCGCATTTCTGGCTCCCATTCAGCCCCCACGCTGCGGCAGCCTCAGCCCCCTCCTGCCAGGCTGCTGCCAGCCAGGGCTTGGGATTCTGTGCCGGAGTCACTCTTGGCCATACCGAGCCTCGCCGATGGCAAAGACTTGGATCTGCTGCTTGCCTACTGCCTCCGCGGCCATAGCCGGGGTCTGCGGCACAGGGGCACGGTGATCCCCTGCTGCCTGCCCTGCCTGCAGCCCAGGCTGCACCATCCCCTTCCAGCTCCTGAAGAAGGACCACATCGGGGAAAAACATAACCTTAAACCACTTTCATGTTCCACCAGTCTGGCTGAACGGGGCTGATCCCATTTAATTCTCTGGGCACAGGGAATGAGCATGGGAGGACAGGCTGCTGCCGCCATGACCACACCACGGAGCAGGATCAGACCTGGGCTGTGGTCCCCGGCCTGGCCGGAGGGGACCCTGCACATAGGCTGGCCTCAGGGGGCAGAAAGTGGTTTTCTTGTCATTAAAAAAAAAAGAAAAAAAATCAAGCTGTGCACGCTGTGACCAAAAAAAGGAGCAAAACCTCCCCTATCACCCTGGCGGGGCCAGACGTGGTTTGTGTTGGGCTGCAGCGTGCCACTGGAGTCTGGCTGTGCTGGGGCAGGGGACATTTTTTCATTTCAGACATCATTTACAGCAGGCTGCAGCAATTCCAAAGTCAGCAGGCCTTCCAAAGTAAATGAGGGAAAAAACTGCTGTTGATTTAGAAAGTTGTTTTGTGCTTAGAGCCAGGAAGTGGCTGTTTTCTGCCAATTATGCTTCTATCACAAGCCTGCCATTGATTTCGGCACACTGTGAATTGGAGACATGCTTGAGGCCCAGGTGCATCCCGACATCCCGACAGGGCGTTGCTCCCCGCTGCTGCAGGGATGTACCAGGGACTGAGCTTTCTCCTGACACGTCTGACCCTCTGAAGTTTGGATGATGGCTACCAACTGCCTCAGATATGGCCAGGGGAATGCTGCCCACCTGCCCACCCGCACACCCCAGCCCCTGGCAGGGAGCATGCCAGCCCTCTGGCCATGCTGCCCCATCTTCAGCTCACCGGACCCACAGGAGAAATTGCCATAGGGTGCTGGGCTGTGCGGGAAGCTGGATGGAGAGAAGCCTGGGAGGCAGCACCAGCAGTTTCCCAAGGGATATTTTTATTTTCCCTAGGGCTAGAGTAAAACTGCATGTGGGAAAAGTCAAACGTGTTTAGCTGGGATTGTACCCTGAAGGTGTGGATAGAAAGCTAGTGGTGAAAGCCTTCGTCCTTCAGGAACTGGGATTCCTAAGTCTTCATACATGAAGTTATTTCCAAAAAGGGGAGTTTCAGGTTAAATGTCCCTGTTAGTGCAGTCCTGGAGCTTAGATGCCCCCTCGCCCCCCCCGGGGGCAGGTCACATTCCCCAGGGGCTGAGCGCCATGAGGTGAACGTTCCCAGTTTCGGGGACAAGAGCTTTCTCCGCCATTCCCAAACAGGGAACTTTCCGCCAGCCCTACAGAAGCAGAGTGAGGTGCTCTCTCTGTGTTTGAGAAGGCAATTACTGCTGCATGCCCATTTTAATCACAGCAGCGCTGCGCAAGACCTCCGAAGCGCTGTGCCCTTTCTGAAGGATGCTCTCCTCGCACGGCGAGTCGGCAGAGCCCAGCACGGGGGAGCAGCAGGAGAAGGGCTTTCCCGTGGGGCTGCGGGCACCGGCTTCCACAGCAGCAGAGGAGAGAAAGCCTCGGGTGCCTTGGGGATAACGCAATCTGACCAGAAAGGGAAGGGAGAGAAAAGGTGTGCCTGAGTGACAGGGGAGTGCCAAAATTAAAAGCACTTAGATATTCCTCGCATAGTGAGAGCGTAACCCTGCCATCACACAAGAGATGCTGAACACTGCAATTCGGGACTGGAGCAAAACAAGGTGGGTGTAAAGAGGCTAAGAAAGGAGTCGTGATGTTTTGGTAAAATGTAAATTAGAGTTCTAGCAGCATGCTCGGCAAACGGTGATCCGGATGCAAAAGCAAATATGTTAGGATGGAAGCAGGGTAAATGAAACCATCTTCTACTAACCCCAGCAGTTTAAAGGAGGAGTGCTCTGGCATCACTGTCTGTTTAAACGTGTCAGTAACAAGAAGTTGCATTAAAATATGAAATGTTTTATTTTTGGAAAGATGATGTATATCTCCTCTTGAGCTTAACAGTGTCCTAATCCCACTAAAACAATGATGGTCTTATAAAGTGAGCTCCTAAATAATGTATCGCGGGTCAATTTAGAAATACACTAGAAAGCCTCGTTTAGCACTGAAGGATTTTTATTCCCTTTAGATATGGCAATGCATTAGTTGGATCCCAGCTTCTTAGGTACTGCAAGTGTCTGGGTGTCTCTGCCCACCACACACAAGCTACCTGGCACCAGCTAGGTCTGTTGTTTGTAACGGGCCCATGTCTTGCAAGGCTTGCTGATCTATCTCTTTGCAATGTGTGATTTGTGAGAACAACATGTATTCTGAAAGTGCCACTTGTACTCTCGTACTTCACAGAAATATCAGGAGCAGGTCAGGTACCATGCTGGGCATTTAAGGAAGCATTATCTCTTCACCAAACGGTGGATAGGGAATGGCATCTTTCACTGTTATATGGAACCGGTCTCGTCCTGACCCTGATTTTAGCTGTGTTTAGCAAAGCATATACTTGTTTATTCTCCTAGATCTGCTGTAGTTAGATATCACAGGTTTAGGTGTTGTGGTACGGGAGAGCTGGATACAATCCCCAAGACAAGCTACCTCATTAAAGTGCCTTGGAACAGGGCGGTGCAGGTAAGGATGTTGAAAGCCCCTAACAAAACTCTTCCCAGAGGTAATTGCTGTGAAACCTGTTTTAAGAGATTCACCCCTGGTAATGGAAACCACAAACACACACAGTGCCCGTGAGCAAGTTCTCACTGGACTTGGCTGTTTCCCCTCCCTGAGCATCCACGAGATGCCTCATGTCTCCCTGCCGCTGCCGACATCCACTCGCTGCTGGTGGAACTGCTGCGAGGGACAGGGGCCAGGCAGAGTTGCCTCGGAGAGGGCGAGGAGGGTGGGAAGGACAGGACACAGCAGAGGGGAGTTTGCCACCAGCACAGGCTGGCTAACAGTCCCCATCCTCAGTTGCCGGACACCATCGGGTTTGTGCTGGGCAGAGCAGCCCAGCTCCTGCAGACCCAGGGTTAGCCAGGCACCGGTGCAGATATTCAGCCACATGTGTGAAAAGCAAGAAGGGGACAATTGCAAATAGTAATCTGCTTTTCTGCAAAGCAGCCTTTCTCTTCCTCCACAGATCCACCGGAGGACAGACCCCAGAGCCGCAGGCATCTCCATGGATACTGCTCGGCGCAGGGTGCGCAGGCAGCACCCGCAGCTGGGCTGGGCTCAGGGAGCCAGGCAGGAGCGGGAGGGAGGACACAGAAGGTTGGGGTTACATTCGACAATGGGCTGCCATGCCAAGCCCCTTCAGGGCCAGCGCTGGGCAGAGACGCAGTCTTGGCACCCAGTAATGCTCAGCGCAAGCCGGGATGTGCAAGGGCAGAGGCGGCTTTGGCACTGGCATTGCAACTGGTCCGTGGTGATGGGTAACGCACCCAACGCTGCCCTGCCCCATGGCGACCCATGGCCACGGCCCCTCTGGTACGCTCAGGTGCTGTTATAGCAATACCTGCCAGCTCATTTATGCCTATTTTTAAGTCGGTGATATTGTCTCTGCACTGGCTAAATATATGTCTTGTACCGTGTGGTGAGTAACGTTTGGCAAAGAGCCACGGCAAAGCAGCATGTGGCCGGGCTTTGAGAAAGCTGCAAACGTGGTGCGGTGGGGTGGAAGAAGATGAGATCAAGAACACCGAACACGCGAACTGTTGCTTGCCACATCCTAGAAAGACATGTGACAGAAAGGACAGTGCTCACGGGTGAGCCGGCAATGTGGCGCAGCTGTGATGGGGGAGAGGAGCTCAGCCCCCTGTGCAGGAGCAGGTCTGGAGGGATGCCCGTCTCCACGTGGGCAGCGCATGGGCTGTGCGGGGAGATGCTGGTGCAGGCAGGTCCATGAGACCCTTTGCATTTGCAAGGAGGTCCCAGGTCCCGGTCCCAGGTCTGGGGGCTCGGCGATGGGCTGCCGGCTGCGTGGTGCTGACCCCACCGGCTGCTGTGTCCCCACGGTCCTGCACGCCCTGCCCGCTCTGCTGCCCCTCGCCCCCACCCCACTCCCCCAGGGAATCTGCCCCGGCAGCCGCTGGGCACCGCACCGGGTCCCACTGGGTCCCCCATGGGAGCCTCCGCTGCACCGTGCTGCTCGCGCAAATTAATCCCGCTCTATAGAGCGTTTGCCAGACAATTAACATACTCCCCTAGCACTGATTACGCAGAGCCCTCCACCTCCCACCACAGAAGCCGAAACCCGCTCCGGAGGGCAGTCAGCAGCCCCACTCAGGGGTAGGGCAGGGACGGGTGCCTGCACGCGTGGGCACAGCAGCTCCTCCTTTATATTTCAGAAAGCCCAGGCTGTGCTGGGAGGAGCTGAGCGATCTGGTCTGTTCTTGGGCTGAAATGTCACCCCCCCTCACACCAAGCAAACATCAGTGGGCGCCTTGCGTTACAGGCCCCATGCACGCAGGTTTATTTAAGAAGCCTTAAAGAACACATTTTCTAAAAGACTTTAGGAAATAGATGAAGGCTGAGCTAAAGACCCTCTTGGAAACAACTGGACAGAAATGAGCTGGCGTATTATACCACTGCAATTAACTGGAAACCAGACTGGAAGCAAAGGGGCTGTGCTTGGGTTTTTTTTTCCTTTTACATGAAAGGCATTTTATTCTCGGTGCCTTTATCCTAAACTCCGTCCTGGTGATTCTTGATTAATAAAACTGCAAGCAGAGGAGTGGGCTATGACTAGTGCCCATCCTAAAGCTGTCACCACCCGTGGGAAGTGACAGGCTGACCCGTGCCCAGCCATTTGTACCTGTGAGGGGCAATGACCACAGCGATGCTCAGCAGCTGCCCCGGGATGCAGCATCCATCGGCTTTCTCCTTCTGCTCCCTCCCAGCCCGGGGGGTGACATCCCAGGGCTGGCTGGTGACCGCAGCTCCGCAGACGTCCCCTGCCAGAGAGGAAAGGACATGATGAAGGACCTGCCGTGACAATTAGCATTACTTGAGACTGTGGTGGCAGTTGCAGCACCGGGCAAAGCATAAATGGACAGTAGGATGTCTGGCATTCCGAGAGAGGGCTGGTTTTCATATTCCTCTCTGTGTAGCCAGGAAACCCTGTCAGAAAAACCCTGCAGGGGTTGTCACTGGGTAAGGATGCAGGCCACGACGCCCGCAGCCTCAGATCCATCACCAGGGCAAAGTTTCACTTGTCACTTCACGCACAGTCCAGCGAGGTCCATGAGTCTTGCAGTCCTTTTGGTCGCTGTAGCACTGAAGGGGAGCAAAAGACACAAAAACCTGCTCTTCCCCTTGCTAGCTTTCTGACATGTATTACAAGATTTTCAGCGTGAGCGTGTTAAATGGCACCGGCTTGATAGTATTAAGAAAAAAACCAAACCCCAAATTCTTAAGTTCCTCGCTTTGCCCACATCTCCATCAGGCAGCCGGGGCCATCCGTACCCCGCGGTACAAACCGGGGCGGGGGGGGGGGGGGAACGGGCCGTTGTGCCGCCCCCAAGCC
>JANZLQ010000089.1:42229726-42243632 GCA_026212715.1 Elanus axillaris | reverse complement strand
GGGGGGCCGGGGGGGGGGGGGGGTCTCTATGGGTGTAGGGGGGGGGGCCGTGCTGACATCCCCCCTGCTCCTGCCTCGCACAGGACCCCGATGAGGACGAGCCCAACATCCGAGTGGTCCTGGAGCATCGCTTCTACAAGGAGAAGAGCAAGAGCGTGAAGCAGACGTGCGACAAGTGCAGCACCATCATCTGGGGCCTCATCCAGACCTGGTACACCTGCACAGGTGGGGCTGAGACCCCGTGTCCCCATCCCTGTCCCCCCTCCTGCCATGTCCCCGCACTGACGGCCGCCCGTCCCCATCCCAGGCTGCTACTACCGATGCCACAGCAAGTGCCTGCCGCTGGTGAGCAAGGCCTGCGTGCGGGCCAAGGTCAGCCACCAGGCTGAGTACCAGCTCAGCATCTGCCCTGAGAGCGGGCTGGACAGCCAGGACTACCGCTGCGCCGAGTGCCGTGCCCCCGTCTCCCTCCGTAAGGCTGCGCCGCCCTGCCGTGGGGCTGGGGGGCTTGCGAAGCCTTTTCTCCTCCTGGGGTTTCAGTGCCAGGAAGGTTGTTCCGGCGGTGGCCGAGTACGTCGGGGATCTGTTGCGGGTTGAAACGCGCGTCGTCTGTGCGGTGAGAGCGAACAGCTCCGCGGGCCAGGACGGGGCTCGGTGCACGCTGCGGACCCGGCAGGGCCACCCGAGCCACCGCCTCCGAGCAGGCTGTGAGCTGTCGCATGGCTTATCTCTGCAACAAACAGCGTATGACACCGTGTTCCCTAATTTCCAATTAGTACCTGGTGCCTTTTTCCCATGGTATCTCCGGTATTCTGGATTGCATTTCACAGGCTCTACTTGCTGCAGACTTACAGTCTACATTCAAAGAATCCAAACCCAGAAGAAATCACTGTAATTTTCCAAGATGACCTTCTCCATCCTATAAACCGCAGCACTCCCCCAGCCGCATTCCTGCCTGCCTGCCTGCAGCACCTCATGTAGGAAAAAACGACCTTCTTTCAGAAAAACCTGCTAGGGGTAGGAGGCTCCTTCTAGTTTTCAGGAAACTGCTCCCAGCTGTGGTTACCCAGGCTCTTCACATTTGCCCCGCTTTGCCGTCAGAGAGCTTCAGCCTGCAGTCGCTGGACCTTAAAACACGCCTGCCTGCTAGGCCAGAGACCTAAAACTAGCACACTTTTGTTCTCCTTGTAAGTGTTCATAAGCTGTAATCAAATTACCGTAATTATCTTTCTGTTATACTAAACAGATTAAGCTCTTCAGTTCAAAGAGTGTTGAATATTTTTTAAAACTGGACCTTCACCTTTGATTCACCAACATCCAGCTCCGAATGAAGAGCAGCAGCTGGTTTTGTGGGGTCTCGTTGTTCTTGTTTTTAAATATAAGTGAATCTAAAAACAATTCCACACCCAACCTAAATTTGGGAAACGCAGAGATGTATAAAATAAACACAAATACATGCATAGCATTGCAGTGCTGAAAATATTCAGCAGGCTACAGTTAGTGCTGACCCGCCAGAGAGCATCCTGCCAGCTACCCACACCGCTGAGAGTCCATTCAACCAGTATCGCTGAATAGAATGTAGCTTCTTCTGCTGTGCGCTGTTGCCTTGGAGATATTTTACATACAACGGTAGGTAAGAGGTTTCCTTTGTGCCCAGGTTGGTGGTTAAAAGCAGTGTATTTTTCTTCACGTGTTGCCATTTGCAGCGTTTTGGCCCCTTGAGGATGCCTGTCCTGGGCAGCACAGCAGCCAGGCTCTGTGCCAGCATCCATCCATCCGGCCCAGTGCCACACTGCCCATCCTGCTCTGCTCCGCTCCGCAGGTGCCGGTGGCCGGGGAGAGGAGCACAGGAGAAAGGGTGATGCGGGAAGGGTATGAGAAAACAAGGTACAGGTCACATTGCGCCTGATTTTTAGCCCAAGACCTCTCTCCAGCAGTTCTGTGGTGCTTTTGGGTAGGAAACGGAAACAAACTGATGAAGCATACAGTTATAATTACTGACTCCCTTTCAAATGACAAGCCCCCTCGTAATGCACAGCAACTCCAAACGTCAGGTTTAAAGCAGATGAGTGCAGCAGTCAGGCAGATATTTACTGGTTTGAGAAGCAGGGAGGGAGGGTCAGACGTGGAGGGCAGTGCTTGCAAACCCCCCGGCTGGTGACTCGCAGTGACATGCGAGGAAGAGGAGGACGAAGAGGGATTGCTCTTCCTTCCCCTCCAGCCGGGGCTTCAAGCTGGTCTCCACTGGCTAACAGCATGTGCAGGGCTTAGCTGGGTGCAGGTCACAGTGCTCTCTGGACCAGTGAACGTGATGCAAACACAGCTGCAGGCAGTGAGGTGGAGTGTTGAACTTCAACACTAGATACACTATTATTATGGGATTTGTGTTTTGTGGTTACATGGGATTTCTGCCACTGGGTGAGGAAGCTGGGCAGTGCTGCGCTCTGCCTGCAGCAAAGTCGGCAGCCAGCTCTGCTCGCATACCAGCTGAAAATCCTCTCTCCTATACTTACATAAATCCTCGAACTAACAGTTCAGGTAAGAAAATACACCATTTATTCATGTAACTGGTGGTGTGACCAACAGCTAGACCTGCTAGGAGGGAGGTTCCAGTTCACAAGGGGTTCAGAGATAGGGCTGCAGGCTTGCCTGCTGTGGGGTTAATAAAGAAGAAGAACTGCTTTTAAAGCTGCTGGTTGCTCACCTACTTCAGAAAGAATTTTGATCCCACACCACAATTGACATGAAATCCTTATCTGTTATTGGGTTAAAAACAAAACAGCGGCAGACATATCAATAAAGTGGCATTAGGCTGTAATCCCCAGTGCTTAAAACACTCCTAGGACTCAGTATTTGCAATTTGGGGTAACTCAGTGAAAGCCAGTGAAGGCATGCATGAAAAGCAGTGGCAGCGTTCATGTGAATGAGACAAAGCTCTGTGTGTGTTGCATCCTTACGTGAGTGTTCACTTGCGTGACGGGAAACGGAGCCTCTCCTAAATCCCCTTGTCAGCTCCCTGATCTGCAACTGTGTCCATCCCTTTGCTTTGGCTACTCTCAACCCTGATCTTGCCTTAGTGGCTGGAAAGTTTCAAGTACATAAATGCAACACTTACGAAGGTAAACAAACACGGGCTCACCTCTTTGGACGTTCCCCAGTTTGAATGTTCAACATTTTTTTTTTGTTTGACAGACTGCTTACATACCCCTACCAGAAGGCTAAACCTGTTTGTTAATCTGACTCTTTTTGTCACTTGGCTAAGAGAACTGATTTTAAAATAGACAAGACTGTAAACAGGAGTAGCAAATGGTGCTTAAAACCTCCCGATGGGTTGCTGAGCCTCAATGTTCCCATTGTTCCAGCCTGCGAGGAAGCAGCGGCTGGAATTACGGCTGGATGTGTCAGACGGGACCTTCCCGGCTTCAAAACCTCCGGGCTGGGGGAGCCTTTTGTTTGCAGATGTAAAACCTCAGCCTGCATTTGGCCTTCCTGCTCCCTTCACTAGATAACCCTGTTTAGGGCAATTTGCTTAACTTTGTTCTGAGTGGTCAGCAGTCTCGTCTGCTAAGGAGGGATCCTGAGGGGATTAGTGTTAGCACAGAGGCTTTGCAATAGACCTTCAAACACAATACACAGATGGAGCTTAGCTTGACACTAACAAACCACTGAAATGACCCGTATATTTGAATAAAATATTTATAAGATTTCAAGTATTCTCATACCTTTAATACCCTGCATGAGTGATCCTAATTTCCAGGGCACTGCGAAGAAATAAGCCAAAAGCCCTTTGGGAGGGAAGCGCAGGGCTGCTTCACCCACCGCACAGCGAGCAGCAGCAGCTCCTCAATCCACCTCAGAAATCCTTCTCCTTTCCAGTTCTGCGCCAGCCTGGGTCCAGAGGAAAAAGCCTGAAAACACAGGGAAACCACTGTAAATTCCCATGACTGTCTGATGGGGGTAAAGGATTATTTAAGACTTCAAGGATCGTTGACACTTTTTTGTTAAGATGGTGTAAGGAATTTTAAATTGTCTTCTGCATAGGCTCTCAGCTGCCCTCTCTAGAGACTGAATTGATTTTGGCTGAAATAACTGTATCCAGTTGTATATGGACTTGCTGTGCAGCCCCGTAAGTATTTGTGACCAAACAGAGGCTGATCAGCACAGCATTTGCCCCCGTGCAAGAAAACTAAAGTAAAGCTGGGCTGGATTTGTAAGCCATTTGCTGAAGTTAACGAGAGTCTTTTTCCAGTAAAATAAAATTTAGCTCCACGTGATTGAGCAATCCCAGAAATGCAAAGACGGTGCAAACCCAAACCCTTCTCAAGGGTAGATTGCGAATGTGCTGATTGCAGTGCTAATGCTAGAAATATGAAATGAAGTACGGTCTGTGGCCGTATCTATATTTCTGGCTTATTCCCATAGCCAAATCAAAGTTTGAAATTTATCGTCACCCAGCCCTTTGCAGGCTAAGGTTAAAGTAACCCCGCTGACTCCAGTTCATGCAGCTTACATGAATCAGACTCTGCAAGTATCAGTCATCAGGCAAGCCCCTTCTTCATCCCTTGGACATGTGAAGTGTGTAAATTTGTTTTCTGGAAACCTTCCTTCACCTTCGCTCTTCTCCGGCGGTAGGTATTTGAGCTGGAAGGTCTCCAAACAATTTAAATAATTGCTTTTCTAATTATCTTCCCCATGGGAGATGAGGGATGCTGGCTAGGGACAGTGGCCCACTTTAAGCATGCTGGCTGCTTGGGGAAGGTGACAAAAATAACCTGCCCTTCTCTCCTGAGCACTCCCACCAGAAGAGACCTGTTACCTGCAGGGCCAGGGGACATTTCAGTCTGAGTATTCTGCTGGGAAGAGCAATCACAGAAAAGCCATCATGTAAACAGCTGATGGGTCTGTTTTTTTCCTATATACCATCAGCTATAAGCCTTGCTTAAGCACAAAGCTTGGCACACAGATACTATAATAGCAGAGAAAAAAAGACAAAGAGTAGTTCAGTCAGGCTGGAGGTGTTTCAAACACTGTGCTTGCCCCGGGACTCAGAGCAGCTCAGTACCGGTGGCCTATTGCTGTACCACCCCATCAGCTCCCTGTGGAACCGCACCACGTCCCAGTGCCTGCACAAGCACCAAACACACACATCTCTGACTCCTTATCCCAAAAGCATTAACTCAAAGGTGTTTAAATAGACACTTAATGATGAAATTTCAGTACATTTAGACTGGCTCAGTCAGTGCACTCTCATTTTTTATCCTGTAGACATGTCTACGTGAGTTTAGCACCACATTAAAATATGAGCTTTCAGATTTCTCAACATCTGTCACAATTATTTATTAAGCATGAGATCCAGCACTGTGCCGAGGACCGTGTTCAGCCCACAGTGGCTGATTAAGCTCCCTGCGCCTGACTCCCACTTGCTTCATTCTCTGCCTTGATAATGTGAAAATGCTGCCACACTGAGATCAGTGGAGCAGCAGTTTTTATAAATACCCGAAGAACTTTTAGAAACGGTAGCTGTTAATTAGTTTTAAAAGCCTTGCTTATTTTTTGTGTGTGACTTAATCCACAAACAGCACGCGGAGAGCTAAAAATGCTCATTTGTCTCCAGGCAAAACATGGCTAAGTTGTAAGAAAAGCTGGTTGGTACTGCTCTGCTAGCACTCGCTAATGCCTCCTCCTGACAGCCGCCCTCCTCCGTGCAAAGAAGGAGCTGAACTGAGCCAAAGACCTTCATTCTCTGAGAGCTATTTGCACCACAGCGGTTCTACAGCTGCAGCTTCGCATAGATACCTACATGTAGCAGGTCAGTGAAAATTGGGTTTCTTTGCTTTTCCCTCTGCTGGAAGAGGTGGGTTTGTTGTTCAAAGGTGAGTTTCACCTCTGATAGAGAAATTTTCAGATAGGTTGCTTCTCGCTGATACAGACACTGATGTCTGCTCTTCTCCCAGGTGGGAAAGTGGGGCCGCATCCCTGGCCCACTCCCAGGCAGCAGTGGGGCTCCCCAGCCTTCATCCGGCCCCTGGGGCTCCATCACTCAGGGACCACACACCGCGGTTAAATGCTCAGCTCCATGCCCTGCAGACGAATTTACAGGGCTAGGTACTCTGGGGTGCTGGTTCGCCAAGCACCATGACAGCACCTTCAACAGCAGGGCTCAGGTACTGCTGGGATGCGTGGTCCTTCTGCTGTCTCTGCTCCCAGCCGTCGCCCCAGTGTGCTCTCCCGGCTGTGCCGCGTCACTGGTTTTTCTGTGTGATATTGGCACCATCCTGGAGCTGAAATCTCACCGAGTCCGGACTTGACGTTTTGCCCTTCATCAAACGTCAGGCATTTAACAAGCCAATGAAAACTGTAGAGAAACAAAATTTTTAAAGGGAATTAAGTACAGATGAAACGTAAATAACAAGTCAGGAGTGAACTTCCATACATAAAGAGTCAGAACTGTTGAGAAAGACAAGCCCCACATCGCTGTTAAACCAAAGCTGCACCTGAGGTGAAAGGCCAGAGCTTTTATCCACTTAGTTACCAAGCCTCTGGCTTGAAGCACAAGTATAAACCCATCTGCTCAGCAGGCAGCACGCAAGAATTGAATCAATTAGCGCCATGTTACGTGACTTTGGCACCAATATGCATTTGGAGGAAATCATCTGCATTTATTACTTGCTTACGAAAATAGTATTACCTCTAGCTTATTTTCCTAATAATTATTTTTTTCAGTTTGCTTCTGTAATAATTAATCAAAGCACTGCCTTCTTAATGGAGTGCAAAAAAGTCCCACTCATTTATCTATCCTAGAGCAGCAAAATGGTATTTGCTGTCTTAAGCAGGAAATGAGCAATTAAAAGGCAACAGGAGG
The DNA here is from genome assembly GCA_026212715.1 of Elanus axillaris. Taxonomy (NCBI): domain Eukaryota; kingdom Metazoa; phylum Chordata; class Aves; order Accipitriformes; family Accipitridae; genus Elanus; species Elanus axillaris. The sequence continues at coordinate 42,236,770 of JANZLQ010000089.1, read as the reverse complement.
TTATTTTTTATTTCCCTCTCTCCTCTAGAATAATAAGCATATCAGAGTGCATGTGCTGCGTGTGTTGATTACTTGGACAATTTGATGTGAGGCAAATACTCCTTAAACACAATGGCAATAGATGTGTCCATTACAATTTGAAAAATTCCATTAGCTTTTCAAAATAACTAGGTTTATATCTCTTCCAGAGCACAGTGTAAGCAAAACCCTTTTAAACTAATCAATAAGAAGTAAAATAAATTAATTTTCCCAGACCGCTTCAACATGAAGGGGTGCAACAGTGCTAATACATACAATTGGTCATTTAGCTAGGCTAAAGCTAACAGTTGTTAATACACAGTGTTCATCGTATTAATTCCAATCTATTCAAGATTTCTGTCAGAAATACTAAGTGGAAAAGACTAAAATCATTTGGCTTGTAAAGGACTTTGGCACAATGGAGGTTGTCTGCAATAAAAATAACAAGCACTTGGCAGTGCCTTTTGAAGGGTGCGTGCATAATTCAGGGAGTAAATCTTAAGAAAAAAGACACAGCCCAAATAGCAGTTCTCCACTGCATCAGTGTTATCTTGCCTCACAGATGTTTTCGGGATCGTAGAGCTCTCTCGCACCAAGGGCCATCCCTGCCACCGCTTTCGGTGAAGCTGAGACACGGGCAGGTGTGCCTGTGCCCAGTGGTCCTGACCCTCGGGGTGCCACAGCGCAGCCCGGGTGGGGGGGCATCCCACGGGGATCCCTTCCCCATGGCCACAGCCTGAGCCAGGAGGCAAGAAATGCCCAGGGCAAATGTGGTGGAGATTGAGAGCCACCAACCGTTACTAGATAACCGAAACTGGAGTGCAGCCAGATGGAATAAATACATCTCAACGTAAGGGCACGCAAGGCCTGATTGCGTACGGGCTTCAGTGAAATCAGACTGACAGCGCTGTGTTTGCACAGTAACAGCATAACGGGACTCTGCTTTGACCTGGACCTACAGACACCCCCATATTTCAACCCTCGAGTGAAGACATTAGCTGTCGGAGGGCAGGGGAGCACCTGCTGAGCTGCTGTAGTAATTAACCCTCATCAGGCTGCCCCTCCACCAGCGTGCTCTGCGTCTGAATTTTGCAAACAACCTGTCTCACATCCCTCTGTGCCCACTGCTCCCCAAAGCATCCTCAAACACCTGAGCGAACGGGACTTTCAGAGACTTTGGACAGTGCAAGCCTGTGCAAGACGCATGCCCGCTGAACCGCGGACTTACCTCAGTATCTCTAAGGCCTGCCCAGCCCACAGAGTGAAAAGGAGCAGGAGAGAGAAACAGAGATCAACATCTGAGGAAGAAAGAGTGCGTGTACGCTAATAGACTTGGCTTTGCCCTTGAGAAGCCCAACTTTATCGCAAATCAACACTGAAAAAAGAACATACGCACAAATTCCGAGTGGAAAAGTGAGGTTTTACTGAAGTAGCTTACTCCCATGTTATCAAATACAAATACCTAGGTTCATCCTTGTTAACTTTTGGCACCCTCAGAGAGCAATTCCATCTGAGATGTCATTCATCTAGCCGGAGCTCCATCTGCCTGAAGCTCGTTCTTTCTTGCCATCGGTTGAGTAGTGAGGGACTCTGGCAATCTGCCTTCTAACATAAGCGTCTTCAGTAAGCGTGTAAAAGGGATGAATCCAGGTGTAAATTCATGTCTGCAGAGTTGTGCACCCACAGACTCATAGTTACGTTGCCCATGGCTAGATCTGACCTAGCTCCAGTGAGCAAGCGGAGCAGCCACGTGGCTATGCTTGTGCCACACTGAGAAAGGGGCATTATTTTTGTGCAATACCTCCAATGCAAATAGCTTGGCTTTTGGATCGGATGTACCCTACCAGCTTAAAGCACAGCCAGAGTAAGCTTGGGTCTGTCTTCACCAAGTTAGCCAAGATGTATCCTTTAGTTCTCCCGCAGCAATGGATGACACATTGCGGGTGAGTTGTAGTTCCTTTGGTCGTCCTCCACTGCTGCCTGTTCATCATTTGATGGCTGGTTGCTACCTAACGTAGTGCATGTATCTCTCTAAGCACATATGGAATAATGCTCCACACATACAGCCTAGGTTTATCTAGGCACCTTTTCTTCCCATTCAGTGTACGTGTTTTATATATACTACATATAAACTACTTCTATACTATGCTATATACTACAGCCACCTACAACATCAATGGAAATGCAGAGAGACCTGTATCAGATCCACAGCCTACACAAATACCTACCTTGCATTGGCCCAGTAGTACCCTGGAATACCCTACGTGGCAGGGAAGGTTTCCCTGTCCCAGATCCCGTGCCATTGCTTTTGGCACGCCGTGGCACCAGCTCACAAGGCAGCAGCCGCACAGCGAGGGGGCTGAGCGTGCTGCCTGCCTCCTGCCTCTCCTCTGCCACGCGTTCCTCCATGGCTCCGATGTGCCCTGTTAACTAGGCCGCGGAAAGCATTTTTGCGAGATAAACGGGGACACTTGCACGGACAGGCCAGTTGTGCTCTTGAGTGAAGAGTTGAGCAAGTCCAGCTGGAGAGGGGTGGCCAGAGCCCTGGAGCCAGCGCTTCCCCCCTCGCCTCTCTGCACAGCGCAGGTTGCAGTAGGGTAGGTTAGATGGAGAACTGCGCTCATTTTCTAACCGCTCATCTTAGGTCAGCCTTTTATTCACTTTAGGAAGGAATAAAATTTAAGCCGAATAGATTGCATAATTTATGCTATCAGAAAGCATTAACATAAGCATTAACAACTAATATATTCACAATCTTTAATAGATCATTGGTAAGAACTATATGAATAAAATTACAGCTTTGCACAGAGCAAGTGATTTTATCTGCGTTTGTTCTAATTGCTGGGCCTTGAACATAAACAGTTGAAAGGCATCCATATTCTGTTTTTCCAGTAGTGAAACAATATTCAAATGTCAGTCCAAGCATTAATTAATAGATGTTCATGGTATGTAACAAATCAAACTACTTTTCAGCTAGATTTTGGACACCAGTTCTGTTGTTTCTGCTTTGGCTACAGTAGCTGAAAATCTCTCTCTCTCTCATTTGCGTCCCTAACCAAAACAATTAGCCTGCTCTTCGCTCAGCCTGAACTGCAGCCGTGCTTAATGATGAGGAGGGAGGGGAGAAAAGCCTGTCAAACAGGATTATTCACGAAAAAAATAGCTAAGTGGATTTAAAATTGCAACCTGTCACTGCCTTCTGCAAGTCATTTAGGAAGAGCTGGAAACCAGCATAACGATTTTATCAGGAACAGAAAACCGAGGAAAGAAGGAAAATGGGGTCTTGTGGGAGGAGACAGACGGACCTGGCTCTGGGCAGAAGTGGTGGTGGTGTGTTCAGGTCACGGCAGTCCTGACGAATGGGGGAGAATGAGAATGATGCCTGTAATTCCCAGAAACAGAATAGAAAAAGACATAGAGAATACAGATTTTTATATGTATTTTTTAATATGGAATAAATATATTCTATTAAGTATAGAATTATACGTAATATGTATTCCATTTAGAAATATACAATTATAATGTATTTATTATATATATTTAATATTTGTATCTGTAAATATATAATACCCTGGTATATATTTTTATATACATATATATGCACATATATATAACTTCCTTAAACTCAGTTGTTCCTAGGATTGTTCCTGTGACAGCAGAAATAATGATGCTTCATTCATTCCTCTTTGCCTCCTTCCTTTCCACCCCAAAGACCACTTGCAGGCAGGTTTAAGAGATTTCAGGAATCTCATGAAATAACTAACTGAAGATAAACACAATTTAATTCTCCAATGTTCAGCTCCTTCCATAGCCTCTTAAAATCCAAACCGCTCTTGTAGCTGGCCCAGGAAGAGAAGGCAGTTTGTGGGTAAGGAATTCTGCCCCCAGAATTCTGCCCCTAGGCTGCGACTGGAAGAACTTGAGTGAGTGCTGTCCCTCTCCCATACTGGGGAGATGGCATTCTGTAACTACTGATGGCTACATAGCTAGGCTGCGGATGGATAAAATTTCAAAGTCTTTAATCACCAATCAGCATGACGCAGGCTGCTTTGCAAGGCAGGGCAGATGCAGGACCCTCCTGCATGGTCTGGTAACTCACTGTTCAGCAGAGATGTGTCCCTTCTTCCGTATCTAAAGAGCAGGTTTCGGTAGCTCCAGACACTGCTGGCCAGAACAGGAATCCCTGTGGGGCTCCTGCTGGGCTAGAGGCACTGCAGGAGCAAAAAGTTCTCTTTCTCCTCTGTGCAGTCACTTAAAGGGTTCTGTTTATTTAATGGTGTGACCCAGCAATGAGAACACAAACTGGGAACAGAAATGAGAACATGAGCAAACCCAATGATTAAATGCCAATGCTTATTAGCCTGTGTTCTTCTAACCCCCTGCATCGAGATCTGCAGGAGAAAGCCAGGATCTCTCCACCGAAGCCCACTGACATTAACAGGGTTTAGCCACATATATCAGATTACAGGATATGGGTCCTGAACGAGTCTTGAACCAATGATCTAATCCTGTTACCAATCCTGTGAGTCATTCAGCTCCACCAGGAGCATTTAAAGTATTTTGTATTTAATAAAAACACACAGGAAAGGCATAGTGTGTTTGTAATACACTCTCATTACCTCCGCAGATGTACTGATAGCAGAAAGAAGTCTTACAAGTCTTAGACCTCTCTTGCTCAAACTGGAGTTGTAAGAAAAGCATAAACAGTTTAAGCTGTTGGTCCTCCACTAGTCTGGGTTCTAACTTTGAATTCTCTCCAGGCAAATTGGTGCTGACAGTTGGGGTTTCACTCAAGCAGTAGTATCTGACCAGACTTCCTCGTAGCTTTGAGAGATCTACAGGGGTTCTGACCCAAAGAAGCATAACACAGGAAAGTAAAAGAGAAGATGCATTTTTCAGGAAATAACTAGTACCAGAAGTTCTCGGGTCTGGTTTTACAGCTCTCTGAGTGAAATCTCATGGATTTTGTCCAAAAGAATGGATGAGGAGAGTCCATTCTGTTACTCTGTGTATTGCAATAATTTCTTCCTTGAGCTCAAACTGTCATCTGATGAGCAAACATCCATTGCAACTGAGTCTCTTGAGATACTCAGTACAGAGAAAAAAAGGCAATTTGAAGATGTATTTCATTATTTGAGCGAATACTAACACTATTTCATAAAATAACAGCAGAAAGAAACTTTCTGCTGTTAGAAATTTCTGGATGGAACTGTTCTAGACACTAGGAGGCAATTACTTTATCACAATCCTGTTTTTTTCACTGGTAATGGCTGTGCTAAGGCTATGCTCCAGGTCGGCCCTCCATGGCAGTTCCCTGCCTCTTCCCTTCAGAGGCATTTTGAAGGTAATTTGTTCGGCAGCTGAAGTTCCAGCTCTATTCAGGCTGCTGTCCGTGCTGTGCCGTTGCTGCTGACAGCAGATCTGAGTGTTGCCCTCTGTTCTGTAAGGGGTGTCAGGGCAGCGCAAGGCAGAGACACCCCAGCTCGTCCCAGCCGGCTCCCTGGCTTGCTGTGTCCTGCACAGAGGCACGACGCTGCCGGGACAGTATTCCCTCCGAACTCAAGCCTGCTTAGAGCTCATTCAAGTATTTTACACAGCATTGTGCAAACTTGCTTCTTGCGAGTCTCAGCCATTGATCTGCTCTTACTCTGCATGTGCAAAGAGCGCAGTATTAGGCCCTAACAACTCATCAAAAGTAGGGAAGAAAAACAAAACCAGAAGCTATAAGCATTGTCTCACTTAGAACGTCAGAAAAAAATTACTATCAGCAGTTTGACTGTGGTAGGACTGTGCAAGCACCAATGTACCTATCACACCTCCCCGTGCCTTCGTTCTGAACAAGACTGGCTGTGCTCAGGGCAGAGCAGGACCAGCTCTTGTTTTACTGTTCGACTGAAAGTGGTCACTTTGACTTTTTGTTTTGTACTGCAAGCTAAGTGGACAGTGTGTCCTCTGTCCTCTGAAACAGTTCCTTTGTCATTAACCAAATTCAAATGTATGCCTCGGCTGCTCTCTTAAATTCTCATCCATGAACTATGAAGCAGCAGTGGTTATCTGCTGAATTAAGTAGTTCAACTAAAAGAATTACATATATTGTTTCCAGTCAATGGGCACTATGAATAGATTTTATGTAAAATTACTGGGAATGCATAAGCCATTTTGCCAAATGTTATGGAATTTCTTATCCCAAACCCTGCGTGAAACGTAATTTATGTTCAGATACTGACAACTGAATCATACTCGGCATTTATATAGTGCTTTACATATGCAAACTACCATAAAACATTAATTAAGCAATAGATTTCCTAATGCTGAAAAAGTACACTTATGCCAGGCTCAGTGTGTTAAATGTTTAAATACTGTCAATGCTTAAATACTATTTACAGAATTTCATTGTACTATGAGTTCGGTTATTGGCATAGCTGCAACACTCAATGGCTTTTTACATATGGTAAGTAGGAGTAGGAATGGTGGTTTGGTCTTTATCTACACTAAACTTTACTTTGAAATTTTACTTTTGCTACCAATATGTTATTTAAAAAATGAAGTAACTATAGTAAGAACACAGCCTGTCTATTTGCAGACTTGTGGTACATCTACAATAAAGAGATAACACTACTGTTTCTTGGGGTTTTTTTTGATGTTCCAGATGCGTTTTACTCCTTTTTCACAATCTTTCCTTTCATATTTGTAGATGTGCAAAGGCAAAGCTTTGAGAAACCTTCTTCACCCCCAAACCATCACCCATAAACCCCAGGTAATGACCATGTTATTTGTGCCACTGCTACCTCCTGACTAAGAGGCAAATCAGCTAATTATGGGCTGTGTGTGGGCTCTGAGGCTTACAAGAGTAAGTGTGGAGGCTTGACACTGGCTGGATGCCAAGTGCCCACCAAAGCCACTCTGTCATTTCCCCTCCTCAGCTGGGCAGGGGAGAGAAAATATAACGAAAGGCTCATGGGTCGAGATAAGGACAGGGAGAGATCACTCACCAACTACTGTCATGGGCAAAACAGACTCAACATG
>JANZLQ010000089.1:42214554-42229333 GCA_026212715.1 Elanus axillaris | reverse complement strand
GCTCCAGCGTGGGTCCCCCCGCAGGGTCACAAGTCCTGCCAGAAAACCTGCTCCAGCCTGGGCTCCTCTCTCCACAGGTCCTGCCAGGAGCCTGCTCCAGCGTGGGCTTCCCACGGGGTCACAGCCTCCTTCAGGCATCCCCCTGCTCTGGCGTGGGGTCCTCCTCAGGCTGCAGGTAGAGATCTGCTCCAATGTAGACTTCCATGGGCAGCAGGGGGACAGCCTACCTCTCCGTGGTCTTCCTCATGGGCTGCCAGGGAATCTCTGCTCCTGCGCCTGGAGCACCTCCTCCCCCTCCTTCTGCACTGACCTGGGGGTCTGCAGGGCTGTTTCTCTCACATCTTCCCACTCCTCACTCCAGCTGCACTTTCTGTGCCCTAAAAACTTTTTTTTCCCTTCTTAAACATGTTATCACAGAGGCACTACCACCGTTGTTGAGGGGCTCGGCCTTGGCCAGCGGCGGGTCTGTCTTGGAGCCGGCTGGCATTGGCTCTATCGGACATCGGGAAGCTTCTAGCAGCTTGTCACAGAAGCCACCCCTGTAGCCCCCTCACTACCAAAACCTTGCCACGCAAACCCAGTACAATAAGTTAAATCAAGTGAAACTGCTCTTCAGGTGAAGGTTCGGTACACTATTAACTGAGGGTCACTTCAGCTGACTCTTTAATATAGACAGGACTTTGAAATGTAGCATGAATTCCTTTGCAGTGAAAAAGACATACTTTGGCATTTAGCTATAGAGTGACAGCTAATCTTTTCTAAATGAAACTTTAAGAGCCTCTTGCCTCCAGGGGAACTCTTAAGAACTCTTACCAGGGTGATTTAAAAGGCTGCTGCCTGTGACTGCCCACCAGAGCCCTCTCCCTTCCTCTGGCAGCAGCAGTAGATGCTTGTGACCCGTGCTGCTCACAGCCCAGCACGTCCTGAGAAGAGGGGCAGCAGCTTCTCGGAGCAGAACAGAGTGACGATATGCTGCAGGTAGCAAGCTGCCCCATCATGAATCCCGAGGCCATGTGTTTGAGCACCTTGCATTCAATATACTGCAAAAGAAGCACCAAGAGTTCTGGAATTTGCTGCATACAGCACTGCGGGTGGGTATGGTACGCATGTGTGCCCACACCTGCACACAGATATATGCATTTGCAAAAGCATGCTTCTGTCCTGAGAACCCTACAGTCTAAACTGGACTTAATGGAGTGAGGGTGGACACACAATGAGACAGGGAAGTGTTAAGACAGTGGCTCTCCTAAGACAAGACAAGGTTTGTATAATGTTGTAAATGTACTGTGTAAATGATAGTAGGGCTTTAGCCATATTATCTATGCCATGGCTTAGGAATACCATTACAATAAGCATTCACTTGATCTCTGTAACTGAAATCTTAGCAGATCTCATAGCTCAAAGGATCAGACATAAATTTGTTTTCACCCATGAAGTTAAGGATCACCAGTATGGCAAACTCTCATTCTTCATTTTTGTGTTGTCTTTAATTTTGCTTATAAAAACATCTGCATTGAAAATGCAGCATTTATTTTCATTCATTTCTTTGTACAGCTTCTATTGTCACATCAGTGAAAAAAGCATTTGGATCCAGAGGCAGCTCCAGAGTGTGCAGCTTTTCTCTCTCCAGGAACTATGAACAAATCCCTCAAAATACTCAATACAAAATACTTACTGGTACAGTCTAAGTACAGTCCATACCATTAAAAAAATTAAATTACCTTTGTCCCTATAGTGATCAGAATATCAAGGAATTTGAGAGCATTACCTAATTGTAACAGCCATCATCCCACTTCTCTTTTAAAATGCCTTACATGAGTCAACGTTGCCTTCAGACAAGTCCCCTTGCACTGGAGCCTCCGTCCTTCTCTTAATGTAGAACAGGAAAGCACAGACTCCTGAGTAATGCTGTCTTACAGCAGCAGTAAATTTCACCGTGTGACTTCTCAAGTGCCTCATGTATTATATCTACGACTATGAAATAGTCCAAATGGTTATATTCACTATGTAACAGTAAAGTTCATAATATCCTGGATATTTCTTGCAGAGTCTCTGCTCTGTTTCAAGTGAAGCAAAACCCAGGGTGTATTTTCTGTAGAGCACATTCATTAGCAAGAATAGACAATCCCTTTGATTCCACGTTCAGCTCTCCCCCTCTAACACAGCTTGTTTCTCTGAGATCACAAGTTTTTAGATATTTGGTTTTAAAAAAAAAGAGAGAGAGGAAAGTTAATTACGTGTAATTATAGCTTCTGTGAGGTTTCTACTGATGATGGGAATAAATGGCTGTGTTAGTTATAAAAGAAGAGAATTAGCTTTTAATGAATTTGTCATTTGGATAGCATTTTTTTAGTCATTCAAATCAGCAATGTTTGTCATTAAAACAGCAAACCTACTTTTGTCTTCCCCGATGGTGCCTGGTCTCTACAGACACGTGAGTGGCAAAGAAGGTGCAAGGAATTTGCCCCAACTTCTGCCATTCTCCACAAATCCAGCTAAAAGCAAAGCCAGGTCTTTGCATCAAGAGAGCACAGGGCTGTGCGGAGGCAACAGCGACTGTGGTATTAACCACGGAGTACGGCCAAGCGCAGGGGGAAGCACCCACCCACTCCTCACGCCATGCAGCACAGCTCGTGCGCTGCTGATGCTTGCAGCTGCAACTCGTTCCCTCTGCACAGTGCCTCTTGTAGGATGATCTGATTTTGTAATAGCGTCTAGTAAGCTCTTTTATCAGTGCTAGTGGTAAGCAGACTTTGTTTAAATGCAATCAGTTTATCAACAGATGTCAATCTTTTCATGACTGAGCTTGATAACGACATGCTGAGAACCAAGGCAGATCTCCATACAAATGTAAGGCTATCCAAACCCACAGGGCACATGCGTACCAGTTTGCTGAGATATTCTCCCCATGTTCATTACTGCAGAACCAGCTAACCACATTGCTGTGGTGCTTCTCAGTCTCTACAGCACCAAGCTGTATCCTCCTCCTGAGATGGGATGCTAGGTTTAGTGCTCAGTGATCTTACACAGTATGGCAGGTGGCCACTTCGTGCTGTTCAAGTTGTAGGGTTTTCTTGTTGTTGTTACTGGTTAATTCTGTTTATTGGTCTGGAAAATTGTAACTAGCTAGCCTGAGTCAGCACCACGCCTTATACAAGGTCCCAGGTATTACCTGCTCTCCCCTTCCCTCTGCTCCCTGGAGTCCTGAAAACAGCTTTCAGTTCTACCCAGGAGGCATGACTCATGCTTTCAGGGTGGTATTTATAGGTACTAACTGCAGCACCCAGGTACTGACATTGCCGCGCTCACACCAGGTATGAACCTGGCAGAGAGCAAATAGGACTCACACTTGCTAAACACGGGTAACTGCACTCCCTGAAAGCCTTTGTCCTTCTGCTGTCAAGCCTTACCAACTCAGCCAGCTGGGCAAGCCATGCCAGGAGCAGCCAAATCAGCCCCTTCCCCGAACACCCATGCCTCACCCCGGCCAGAGGGAAATGCCCGGACCAGGCACACGCAGAATAAGGATTGTAGACACATCTGCTTCCAGTTAACTGAGAGTGAAACTAAATGGGAATATTTTTTTATTACCCCTTCTTTGACAGCATGCCACGGCAGTCCTTCCTGGGTGAGGTCTTTTCATAAGAGAGCCTTTAATCAGGAAGACTAAAAGGAGCTTTAAAATCATTGTTTTAAACAATGACAGTGCAGAATGAGTTCACGACGCAGAGAACTAGCACATTCCCTCCAGATCCCAGCAATCATGAGATCCCGAACCCTTCTCCAAACGCTTCTCCAGGCTGTGCAGACCCCGAACTGTTCTTGCTTTATGTGCTACACAACAGAGTGCTGGATGGTTTAGTTTTAAAAATAATCAACAATAAAAGACTATTTTTAATTGATTTATCACTGCAGCCACGAACGTCCCGCAGAGTTTACTTTCCTGTTCTCATGAATGTATTTGTTTATATTTGCAGAAGGATTCAATCTGATGTAAACTATGAAATGTTGTTTACTGTACAAAGACAGATACCCAGGCACTAGTTAACAATGAAATCAAAACCAACTCTTACATATGTATTTGCATTTGTCAGTCACTTCAGTGTCAGCGTACCTGGCTGAACACTACAACACTTCATTAAACAGTCTGTGAAAGCATCTAGAAGATAATAACCTGTTAAGACTGTTAAGAAACTTCTTTTGTGAAGCTGGACATAAATATGACCAAACCACAGTGTACACAGTTTCCATTTTTGTCCAAAGAAGTGGTTGTACATTATAAGTGGGAGCCAGTGGATCTGATGTATTTTTGTCTGCAGAAAAGCTTTTCCCACATCTCCTGTTTCCAGTAAGGAAACAATGTTGATAAATTATTGTATTGTATTCAGAGTAGTTATCAATTGTCTGCCATAAAGCTGGAAGACATATCAAAAGATTTGTAACACAGTCTGTGCTTGTATTAATGCCTTGAACACCAGAAGTCCAAATGCAAAATTTGCCGATGCTATCAAGTTGGTTGTCAGCACTCCGGAGAACAGAATTGGAATTCTAAGTGCTTTTGATTTAAAAAAAAAACCAAAACCAAAAAAATGACAAAAATTCGTGCCTTGTATGGCATCTTTAATGGCGTATCTAGTTTTATGTTTTACTTTACCATTACACAAAAAGAGTCTGCTCATAGGGTGAAGCAGCCTGCAGTCTTCACTAGTAGGGTAAAACCAAGCAAAAACCCCCGAAATACAGATGAAAACTGAAACTCTCTTGACATTTTGTTTTGCTAACAGTGTTAAAATGCCACATCTGTTTCATTGATACCAAGAGATTCTCCAAGTTCACCTCTTTCTGAGCAATCAAGAACTGGCCAGAACGAAGAGAAGCATTAGTAGGATTAATTGGAATAGAACCCAGGACCAGACACTTTGTTTGCTGTTTGCAAGTGGGACAAACAAGTAGAATTCAATTCTGTCCTGGGGAATATGTTTCTTGTAAATAAAGTAACTTGGGTTTTTTTCCCATTTACTGTGGATCAGCTTCTGGTACCATGTTACTCTATTTTCATTCAGACACGATTCCCATGTAAGTCACAATCCACTTGACAAAGAACCGGGAGATCTGTCTCTGTGAGCCTACTGCAGGTCCCTCACCCTTGTTAACTGATGGGTTACAGAGAGAATCAATTCACGTTTGAAGTAATTTTTCATCTGGTCTTTCCAGTATATTTTTCTCACATGATGGGACTAGTTTGGGATGTGGTTTACTGGTGCGCTTTGAGCAGTACAGGGCCAGCAATGGAGGCAGCCACACTGACAAACTGCCACTGGTACTCCTAGGGTGTCTTCTTACTGGGACTACTTATGACAAAATACTGAAGTATACTGAAATAGAAATACATGTACATTCAGTGAGCGATAGTATTTTATATTTATGGTTGCAGATATGGACTGTGGTATGCAGAAAGGCCTACAGAAAACTCTGAGCAGTGGGTTTCCTGGCTGGGGCAAGGAGTCTGCCTGCCAAGAGCCGGCCAGGGGATGAAGCCCTAAGGCAGCAGTCAGTGTCCTGGTGGGGCGTGATGAGAGCCAGCCATCAAACAAATTCCCCAAGGGATTGTGGTCACATCAGCATTCCTGACTGCCCTGGCTGACAATATCGAACATGGCTTACAGATCAAGTAGTATCAACATCATTTTGTCTTATCTGTTCATTCTCATGAGGTCATCTGTCAATACAACAGAGGTTGTTTGTGCCGTGACTTGGCCTGGAGTCAAGCTGGGTGGGGTTATCTGCAGAGGCCAGGTGTTGCAAGAGTCAGTTTGCTCCCATGTTCACGTTAATCTGGCCCAGCTGCTGAAGGACTGAAAGATGAAACAGTATTTTGGCTGGTGACACAATCAGCGGCCAGCCACAGTGATCCCTCCAACCTTGACCAGCCAGGAACAACTAAGCTATAAGCAGCAGCCCTTTTAAAACAATCAGAAAACATGGCATTTTGTTAAAGTAGAGAACTTCAAGAGATTTGAAGGCTATTGGGGCTGCAAATAACTTACATCAATCTGAGCCTAACATGGGGCTTAGTTTTCTCTCAGAAAACCCTTATCTCCCTTGTTGATACGTTTACCCCAAAATTACTTCAAAATACTCAAGTACAAGCCTACACACACATAAAGAATAACAATCAATATTTAAACTTGACTGTCTTCAATTACCCAAGATGGAGCAAAAGAAGTCTGCTGGTTATATCAGAAGCCTATATGCCATATAAAACCAGCATAAGTTTCAGAGCTGAAATGACAAGATCCTTTCTAAAAATCTTGTCTTATATATTCTTCTCAGATGACTGAAGAGTGAAATTATACAACTGGCACTGAAATGGTTTTCACTGACCTGCCATGTGGCCATCATCAAGGCTGCCAAATCTGGCACGGTTGTTTCATAAACTGCCATTGCCCATATGGCCACATAGCTTGCAGAGATTTGCTGACCTTGCAGTCTGCCTGTGTATTACAAAATAAAGCTCAATTGAGCAGGCAGTTCCTCTTGTCTATTTTAATTTCTCCTCTCTTGCAGTCTTAAGGACTCAATCAGGGTGAGGCTGAGGGATCCGTGGCTTGTCTGCCTACGTGAGCCCTAGAGATGCTCAGCTCCCTGGAGGGCCACACTGTAAATATTTTATGAGTTTGGACCAAGTGCCTACAAATGGGTGCATTTTTTGTGAGCTTCTGCAAGTCTAGTAATATCATCATTCCTGAAAAAGTCGTGTGGGGATAGATTCAGACAGCGAGCAAAACGTGCTTGTGTGGCAACTTTCTCCTGCACAGCTCTTACCACAAATATAAAACCAAAAGCAGGCAAAATGCCTTGATGGTTATTCTGTATGTTTATTTGGTTTTAAAGCTTTGACTGTGCATCAATTGCTGTGTAATCCTTTCTAAACCTGGAGATACAAACTGCACCTTGGCAATGGCTGTAAAAGACATCAGAGAAATGCTATTTTAAGTCTCCTTCGATATTAACCTGCTTGGCTCAGTGGCCTAAAGGATAAAATATGGTAAGACAGGACAGAGAACAAAGAGTCAGTCAGCAGACCTTCATTGATCTGTCAGGTAAGATGTGAATTTATACAGACGTTCCTGGAGGCTGAATAAGTGAAGTTTTTCCATAACTCAACTTAGTTTGTTGCAATCCATGTTCCTAACTTGGCATCTCCCCTTCATAGTCAATGTAAATGTTCACAGCACATAGCATCAGTGGCAAAAAAGGAGACTTTGGGTTTAAATATATTCACTTTGAAAACACCTACTGTGATTTAAGGCTCAGCTTCTTCCATTCCTCTTGCAACTGAATCTACACTACAGGCTACAAGAAAGCTGGCAGAAAAAGGAAGCTGTGGACAACCTCCTTGTAGTTCAGTGCAAAGCCAGCTCTCTCAGCTTTACCTGACAAAGGGCTTTTGGGCTAACCTGGCTCACCCTGTACTGAAGTGGATACGGAGCCGTCATACAGCACGTGATGCAGGGCAAACTGTGGATGTAGAGACTTTCAGCTGGGGATGATAAAGCCATCATGTGCTCCATCCGAATCCAGAAGCGGATATGTTGTCCACAGTTTTTAAAATGTAGTTAAGAGAAATAATGTCAGGAGATGGGGAGAGTTTACCTTGACAGACATGTTACGGTAATTTGAACTACAAGAAAGCAAGCACTAGCAGCTATTAATTTCTTACTCGCTGTTAGGGTTCATCAAATTGTACCACAAAACACTGTTCAACAGATATTTTGATTAAATGACATTCTAGGGGGAAATTCCATGCTGTCCATTGAAAACTACAAACACCCCTAAAAATTAAAACCTTTCATGTTTTCACTACGTGTAAATCACTTTTTCTTGTTAGTGAACGGAATAAGTATTTTTATTTCTCTTGTTCTGCTACACAGGGGAAACAGGTTCTCTTGCCTCTCCTATCTACAGGCCCCTTCCTCACACCAGTTCCACGTCATCCACTTAATGGCTATGAACTCACTGGTTTGTTGGATTCACCTATCACTCCATAAAGTTCATGGGAATTAGAGACAATGAAAAAGGAATGGAATACAACTCAGGTTTTCTCTAGGAGACTTCCTTCCATAGACGTACTCTCATTTTTTTTTTTTTTAATGGGAATGTGTTTCTCTCATGACTAGTCAGGGAAAAATCCCCAGACCTTAATAACCATCAATACTTACGACCACAATTTTACACCAGCAATCTGAGACCAAAGGCAGACTGTTACAGCAGTTCCTCGCATGGAAGAAAAGACCGTAACCTGGTGACCTGCAAACACCACTTTCTGCTTCTTTAGGACTTCTGGGAATCTCCCATCTCACTTACGAAATATGATAAGATCACAGTTGAAAGTATTCATTCCTCACTGCCATTTGACAGAAAACTGTCAAGCAAAGCTCCTTGCTCCTGGTCAGGAGGTGGAGAAATTAAACAGTGAAAACTCACAAATTATACCTTTTTGCTATATCTGAACGCTGCTGCCAGCAGAGGTAATACTGCAATGTGATTTAACGCCATGGGTCAATGAAGAAAATGCATTTTTCTACAAAAGGGCTTTTGCTGCAGACAGGAAGTTTGTTTTCCGAATTAGTCACCAGTTTCACTTCATGCCGGTTATACCCTTGTCATTAACACACAATAGCACTGTTTCCATGCAAGTGCTATCAAGATTACATTTATGGTTCCGAAAGCTGTTTCGCTACACCTACACACGACTGCTGCACATTAGTAAGTGTTCTCTCTTTGTTTCGTACGCTTACCTAAAATCCTAATCTTCACCACCTTTTATGTAAACTGCTACTGTGGTAAATCAAAGGGGGTTGATCACAAATAAAGAACATAGAAACAGACCTGAGCTTTGACAATTAAGCATGTTTTGACTATAAACATCACATCTATGAGTAGGATGCAAACACGCCGTTGAACACATTCTTTATAAAGAAAAATAAAGTGACATTATTACAGCAATTCAAGTGAGATGATATGTAATAAGTTCTGGCAGCACAGGCTATTTTTTCAAAAGTGATAAGATCTCTGGCAAGACTTTTGATGGAAATAATGAACTTTTTCTTCTGTGTATGTGTCACTTCTTTTTTTTTTATTTATTTACACCCACCAGCAGCTGCTATTATTTCTTGAAAAATGAAACTTGGCTATCCTGCATTTGAGAATCTTTTTTCAGAGGGAAGTCGCAGTGGGGCTACATTTCCCAAAGACACGCACACTAGACTTGCTAATGCAGACAGGCAGGAAAAGGATGACTCTGCATAAATCAGTTCCTACTCAGGAAGGAGCTGGCAAAAGGGAGACAGTTCAGCTGGTTGAGTCAGGGGAGAAACCAGCTCATACTACTACAAACATATCCAGTTACAGCATTAAGCAGTACCTTTGGCCTGAGTCACTTAGCAATTTGTCTTATCAGTTCCTTCCTGATTATCTGGGTGTTGAGCAGATGGAACAGTTTCACTTATAATAAAACTAGTCTACCCATGGAATTACCCTAATTGACTATTTCATTTAACTCCCTATGTAGACATTTTGATTCTACAATAAGAATACCTAATACCATTGGATTAAGATAAACAGACATTAGGCAGCCTTGTTTCAAGTATGTATTCACATACCGAATTATCAAGAATAACTCAAGGTGCAGACAAGTTAATTATTATATTTAAAAAACTGTTGGAATGCCAGATTATTTTTCATGAAGAATTTTGAAAGGTCTTTTCTCCCTTAAATATGAACCTTCCTTAACATAGAAAGCAGGAAAACAAGTGCACTGTTAGAAACAACCACATAACCTGGACCCAAAAACGTCCAGCTTTTTGCACAGCTTTCTGGGCAGAGAAAGAGAGCAGAATACTTTATTATATCATTACCTTGTGATCAGTATTTAGGGTTACCGGCATGGGAAAAAGGAAGGATGAAGTAGGAGAATTAAAGATAGGAGGACACAGATCTTCAACCCACTGTCGCCAGGTTGTGGACAGATTTTCACTGTTATTCTTAAAACGAGTTTACACCAAACACGTCAATCTTTCTTGCCGATTTTTGGTTAAAGCTTGCCAGCAACTTTTTAGGGCTAAGGACTGAGTCTCTCCCTTGCACAGTGCTGAATGCACCACCACTATTCAATAGCAGCAACCCAAATTAAATAAGGAAAACTAAAGTTATTGTTTCAGAACAAGAGGGACACACTGAATGTCAGTGCCAATATTATGAGACACTATAGTGACAAATGTAACCAAAACCACTCTTAGCTACTATTAAAAGGGAGAGGAGGTTTTATTGATCAAATATCCACACAAAATCTTAAAAATGCTATTGTTTATAAAGTAGTTATTAAAACCTGCAAATCCTTTAACATGCAAATACTTCAATTTTTGTGCTCAGAAGGTCATCTTCTCCTTCCTCCACCCCCGCCGCCAAAGGAACCCCAAACCAACCTAAATCATCCTGCTGGTGAATCCAAAATAAAGACTTCTTTGCATACCACTGAACTAATTCATCTTCTCAGTTTCCCTCAGTAATTATTCTCCCTGCACCTTAAGGTTTACTGCTAATATTAAGGTCACGTACTAACAGTATGGGAGTGACAGAACAGCATCTCTTCCCCAAATGTTTCTGAATCTTCTCAGTTTAACTGTTTTATATTGGACTATGAACCAGTTAAGTCATTAAAACTCAAGTGAATTGTAACATGTCACTATTCTATCCAGGGAACATTTCAGGTATTAGGAGGTGAAATGACTGCATGCAGTATGCTTAGACCACGACTTCCCTCAGGACTTTCTCGGCAGCAGTGCGAAATTTAGACATTCTTGGACCCTTCAGTTCTGCTGAAAATAAGAATCAATTCACCGTTCAGCTCTTTGCATTTGGCCCCAGTGGCCCACGAGCCGTTAAGCAGAACCCACAACAGAAGGGCCTATCCTCATCACAGATCAGCTCATTGTTGTAGGGCCCATTTACACAGTGGACCGAAAAACTGTTGCTGTACAACTGAGAGCAAGGAAGGATATCAAGTCCATTAGTCACCATTGCCACAGAGGAAAGGAAGGGAAAAAAGCATATGCAACTGCATCTTTGTGTTGAAATGAAAGGTGTTACATAAATATATGTTATGAAATTATTATTAAAATCACTTTTATCTCATAAAAACTGAACATAAAAATAGGACATTTAGTATTATTTGTAGCCTTAAAATTCAATTATCACCATGCCTAGGTAGTACATGGCAGAGCACTATGATCTCAGAAGAGTCTCTCTCCTTCAGTCACAAGAGCTTCCACATACTAATAAAAATTACTTAAATGAGTAGTCACCAACAGAAGCCAGAGAAAATCTGAATGGAGGCCATCATCTCTTTCCACTTGAGCATTGCAGAGTTTCAGATTTCAGATACAAGCATATTCACACACTCACCTAACTCTAAGCATGTTTTCAAAGCATCTGTTTTAATCAAAGCCACACATTTCCTACAGATTCTAGCTCGGCTTCATTTACAGAGCTCAGGCCTTCCAAAGTTCGGAAGCATACAAATGCTACGCAGGACATACCTTGCAACTCAGCCCACTCCTCACATCAGTTTTCTGTTCCACAGGTACAGCACAGTTTTTCAATAAAATACTTATGCTAGATAAGCTCAGTGGTACTTAACCCGGTCTCGGGAGGCTATATATCCCTTTGCTAACACTGACCTTGGCCGGGAGTAAATCCCATAGCTGTAAGTGGTTTGGCTATGCCTCTTTACGGAAGGAGAACCAGAGGAGACGGTTAGAAGTAACACCAGAACATCTTTACCTATTTTTATAGCGCTAAATCCTGTCATCAGACATTGACAAGCTTTCATGGTACTGAAATTTTGGTTATCATATGTGTTACTGACGTAAACTACACTTAAGCTTAGTCTTTGCCTATAATAAGTGAAATACATTTTTTTTTAAAAAAAAAACAACACTGCTTTATAGTTCTACAACGCTGATACTTGTACGGAAAAAAGTAAATATAACAGATGAAGCTAATGACTTGGTCTTTCTAAAAGATGCAAAGAAATCATCTTAGCTTGTATGAGTAGTTTTACCGAACGAGCAAGGTTACTCAACACAGTAAAAGCTAGTTATATATGTAAATATTGTATGGTAAACTGCTTAGTAACCAAATGTATGCTTTTCAGCTGATTCTTATTTTGACATTTTTAAGATAGTATCAAATCATCTTGAAATGGGTTTTTAAATATGCTCGATCATTTTGAAAATCAAATTAATACAATCAAGTGATAATTATATTTTGCCTAGATTCTGCTGCACTGTAATGCTTTCATGTCGCCCCAAGAGAGCTGGTTTCAGGACAATTTTCATTTATTCCTGAGAGAGTCTAAACCACGGTACCAATCATGAAGTACAACAACCCAATATAATGCGTGCTTCGTAATTCAAAAATGATGTGCTGAATACTCTTGTCATTTATTTAACTTAAACGTCTAAACCCTTAGCTGAGGATTTTCAACCTTTTCAACTCACAGATCCCCTTAGCGGTCTGTAGCCATGCACAGAAAATTTCTTTCTAACAAAACCAGACCTGCTTCTTTTAGTTACTTCCCACAGACTCCTTGCTATTATTTCACAGACTCCACATTTCTAAAAGTAGCACTGCAGACTAATTACCTGGAGCTGGCTGGTAAGAAGAGAGATTAAATTAATATATATGTAGTAGAGGACTGGGACTTGAGAAATAATATTCCATATTTAAACTCAACAGTGTAAAAAGATAATTTGTTATTTTGAACTCGACACATTTCCTACTTCAGAAATAGCAGCGATTAATAGCATAGTGTAGAATGAAATAAAAGTAATTTTATTTTGTCACTGAAACCCCCCCCCCACGCCACAATTCAACGGCGAGTTGGCATTAAATAGGCTGGACTTAAACCAACACTGCAATTGTCTGGTCTTGGTAAAATCGGCTCTTACCATGTTAGGGGAAAGTGCCGTGTAAGTAATTTACATGTGGGTTTGCTACAGGGGTGATGAAGGTAAGCAAATCCACATTGTGCCCAAAACCTTAGAGCAGCGCAAGCAAAGTGCGTCAGCAGAACAAGAAAGTAAAATATTTTTGCACTGATACTGCAGCCTTTCAACCAATTTTATTTATAGCTGTTTTTAAAGATAACTCTGCAAGCATTTGCTGGCTGATGACTGGTTTTGGCTGGCTTACATAAAGGTGGGAGTGGGCTGTCAGCGGGTGATGTGCTAGCTCTGCCTCTGGAGTACTTCTAGAAGGGGGAATCAGAGGAACAGCAAACTGAGATACAGGAAGAGGTGGGGAAAGGACTTAGAAGCCTCATAGTGAGCTCAGTTATTTTGTTTCCAAACCCAACATCTATGCGTGTCTATGCATGAGTGGAGCAGTCATTGAGAGGCAACTCATTCGGGGGACAGGAGGTTATAAGTAGTTGTAAGGGTCTTTTTCACTTTTTCAAAGAATTGTAGTACCGCTCTGAAAAAAAAAAAAAGATGGCCTACGGGTTCGTCACAAGCTAAGGGTAATGTGGTTAGCAGGCAGGGTCTAGAACAGAGATAAGGCCAAAGCCCAGCCGTCAGGATTCAATGCAAGATAAAATATCTGATCAATCTTCAGATTGATCTGTACATCACCTTGAACTAGCTCAGGATCAGCCTGAAGCTGACAAATTCTACAGGTGAGTGAGAAGACTGTGCACCTGGGAAAAACCAGGTGGAGGCCTGGCAGATCAGCATCCCACCTGGGGACTCCCAACTAACAGGTACAGGGCACAACTACGCCTACAAGCTGAATACAGAGACTGCCAGGTTTCAGAGAATGTGATGTATTTAAGGAAGTTGTTTAAGCTGTTGCCCGCTCCAAAGCGGGATTAGTGGAATGCAACTTTTACGTTCATCCGGAGAGGCTTCATTTGCAAAGATGCACTCAAGCAATAGCAGAGAGGGTTAGTTTAAGCTCTGGAAGACAGGGGATCACCAGAAACGCGGTACTCACCAGAGGATCGGTGGAAATGCAGTACTCGCCAGATGACCACGGGGATGCAGTACAGCTAGGTCCAGCAGAGCGAATCCCCACCGCGAATTCTGGAAAAATAATTTAAGTGGAATTTAATCTCTGTGAAAACTGCTCAGTAACAACAGAGTGCTGCTTACAAAACTTATTTCAAACCCTTTTTGTCTTTGTCTGCCACAGCCTGTTTCCTCAAGTACTGTGTTTAAATTAGATTTGGAAACAATAAGGTAGAAAGGACCTACACGCCACAACTGCTTGAATAAATACCGGGAACAGCGAATAGTTGGGTAGGATATAAAAGCAAAGACCGGAGGGTGCCGAAACAAGTAACGCTATTTTCTCGAAAGGAATGTCCGATTGACAGAAACTCCCAAAGAATGACTTCGGCAAACAAACAGCCATCCCCCACGAGTCAACCTCACAGGGGCTAAAACCGCTGCTGCTCCCGGGCCACCAACCGCAAAGGGCATCAACATCTGACAATCGCCACACCTTCAGCCTGAACAGATCAGCCGGTCCCGACTTCTGACGCAGGGCGAGAACACAGAGGCTGGGAAGGGGCTCCTCAGGAGACCAGGGCCAAGGTCTCCCAAGCTCCGGGGGCGGGAGGCAGACAGGCCGGCCAGCTCCCGCCGCCTCTCCCGAGCAGCCCCCGGGGGGGAACATATTACAGGTTGTAATCAGCACTGTCAAAGCCAAACCA
>JANZLQ010000089.1:42192378-42211406 GCA_026212715.1 Elanus axillaris | reverse complement strand
GATGTACCTCCAGCCAGCAAAGAAGGAAATCTTATCGTTGTGATGTACCAAGAAAATTCTAACAACTGTCATTTTAATTCCAGACATGCATTTAAGAGATGTCTATCCATTTTAAGAATTTTAATACAAATGCTGTTTTTTAGAAAACAACTTTGTGCGCTTTTATGTATTACATGAAACACTAACTTTCACATAGGCTGTTAATCTTGATTTATATATTAATAGAAGTGAAAGGTGGGGAGGGGGCTCGATTTAGCTAAGGACAGTGTTTAAAAAAAAAAAAGGACAAACCACAAGATTGTTCTTTTGCCTAATATTTTGTCACTTTTAGTATTAAAAATGTTTTTCATTTGTGTTTAGGTCCTGACCCTATGTGATGCCAGCATGCGAGTGGAACGCTGTATTCAGTAGGCAGCTTTAGGAAGGTAGCGTGTCTTTAATGCAAAAGGACTTGTAAGATTAGGTCCTTATTCCTTACTGGGAACAGCATGGTTTACTGGCGTAAAATGCTAAAGGTCAATTATTTATAAGATTTAAGCTTTTAAGCGCATTGCATTATAACTCTTTAAAATTATGCATCACAACCAGTATTTCTTTACGGGTTTGAAGAGGGGTTGGGCTGGGAGGAGAGCTGTACCTTCTGTCATTTCTAAGACCTAAGGAGTTTGTTCACCTCCGTTATCTTCCTCTCTTAGCCCCTTCTTTAAAGATTAGCACGCAAAACCTCCAACTCTTTTTTTTTTTTTTTTTTCCCCTCTCACCCCTTCCCAAGAAGACTTGAAATTATCTTACAACATGAAAGCGAAAGTTGAGCAATGATATGTAAAGGGGTTTTTAATCAGGCCAACTGAAAACTAACTGCTGTGAATCTGATAATTTCTTCTATTTTAAGTAGGAAAACTTTCTGCTTCAGCACTGGAAGTGTTTAGTATTAGTTGAATTCTATGTATTGAAATCCCAGTGATTGAAATGAAAATGATAATCTTGTCTTTTAGTTGAAAATTGGATGCGTATTTTAGCAACATCCAATATGTACTGAAAATTTGGGAAAGATTGTCTGCTTAAGTATTGAACATATCTCCTCTCCTGAGCTCACGTGTATCCTTCAAAACAGCAAGGACCTGTTCTGATAACAATCAGTCAGACTGATACAATCACAGTTAAAAACAAAGAGGGTTGGAGAAGGCAACCTAGGGATGGTCCTCCAACCTCTGCTTGGGGCCTTTGTATAACAGACAAACTGATCCAGCCCCCCGTTTTTAAGTGAAAACTGAAAACCCCTTTGCAGCTTATCTTCCATAAATTTCTAAACATTAATTAGAAGCCAGCTCACCGAGGACTTTTGTATTAGAAGTAAGGGCTTCTTGTAACAAAAATGCCGCATCGAAAACTAAAAGCTTGACTGCCACCATGTCTGCAGTTTAAAAAAATTCCGTGTCTGAAGTTTTTTTTAAAAATGCCATAAATTTACATCTCAGTGATTGCTATGGTTCAGTTTTGCCTTAAAATTCAATGGGACTATACAGTTGATGGCACTCAACAGGCCCTGCTCTAGATCAGTGTATTGAAAGCAACTTGTTCCACTTAATAAAAGCAGGTATTTATTCTGTTCTCCCCAACAGATAGCAGATTCTTCATGTTTTCTAGTGCCTCTTGTTTCCTTACTGCCTGTGTTTTGATTAAGGAATGATGCAAAAATGGGTGTTTGTAGCACAGAGTGGCACGTGAAGTCCAGTTTTTCTCAGCCTAGCGGAGCAGCTGAAAGCAGCCTAATAAGTTCTGGATTATGCTGGGCTTTTTTTGTAGTTATGTTCTGGTTCTTGCTGAAAAGGTGTGTTCGTTAAACAGTGAAGCATTTAAGAAACCATGGCATGGGTCTAATCAAAGGTTTGAATGTATTTAGATGTTCAATGTTCTCTATGACTTGGTGAGGACAGTACAAAAAGTAGAGCTCAGTAGTCTGATCTTCCAAATACTCTGAAGTGTTTTGGTGCTTGTTACACATAGGCCTTGTCTATAAAGTAGGAAAAAGTCATACTGCTTTAACTTGACTGAATAATGAAAGCTATATTAGCTTCTACACTTGAGGAAAACGTTGTATCAGTATAAAGGTACTCTTTTATTCCTTTTCCCTGTGGGAATATGTGATACCCGTGTCAATAGAAAGGTGGTATATAGCTCTTTTCACAGTGAGAATTGCAAATATTTAATTGATTTGGAAGAAAAATGACATTCCCAGCCAAAATACTTCCTGACAGTGCAGAAATGATGTAAACAAGGCCTTACTTTAAGGCTGGTCTTATGGCCACATATTTTGCTGTACATAATGATTGTATTTTTAAAAATCCAAGCTTGTTCTATTGCAAGAAAGCGTGTTGTTGAAATCCTAGTCTCTGTGATTGTAACCATGCAGTATTCTCGACCTCATTTTCAATACAAGTGTGGTTCTTCTCAACACGATGCTCAGGCTTTATTGATGCTTACGTTTCTGGAGATGATGTTGAATTCTGTGGCTATGGGATTCCTGATGGTTATGCTTCTCTCAAAAGAATGTATGGCAAGTTTTTTGCAAAGGGCATTTTAAATAAAGGGCAGCTGGCTCTTTATGACTTATTCATTTGGATACTCGTTGTGTGCAGGTGTTGTTAAGTATCACGTTTCCCCAAGGAGTGACAAAATGCAGAAACTTCCATGTTCTTTAAGAATTTTTTATGAAAAGGAGTGCCATGCGTGTTCTTCTGCCACTGAAATTGATGGACAACTCCCACAACTGTAAATGGAGAACGGTTGGAGGTCTCCTGCTGTTAGAAGCTCTCTTACCCTCCAGGTTTGTATGGTAGGCAACCCAGACGCTCTTCTGTGTGGACCTTCGCTGTATCTTTGGGAGCTGCTGTTTGGAGTGCCCATTCACGTTCTGGTGAGATTCGAAACTTGATGCAGAAGCGAATGTGTGTTACGAGCTCTGTTCAAAGGTGAAGTAGTTTTAAATAACGATCTTTGTAGCTTATGGCCTGCTCCTACAGTGTTTATAGCCTCATGCAAAACGTGTATGTCAAAAAGATTCTCCTTCCTGTCATATTGTCATAGCCTGGTGTTCTAGAACCTCATTTTTGTAGGACTCCCGACATCTGACCAACTTCTAAAACTTTTTATTTGAGGCTGACAATCTTTGGTAAATGTGTACATAGCAGATGAGAGTGATTCAATAGCAGATTTTTAGCTTAAAAAGCTAAAGATATTCAAGTGAGTTACAGTGATGAAAAATGGAGTGGGAAGTGCATTGCTGGGGCTGGGTGTGCTAGGTTCGGGATTTTTTTGTTGGCTTTGTTTTTTTAATTTGAGTAGACTAAGTGTTAGTCTGTAATTGACAGTCTTACTGTATTTCCCAAGTAAGAGTCATCGTGTGTGTGTATTCTGACTTCATGGGGGTTGCAGTCAGAATTCTTGCCCTTACCACAGATGATCTCAACCTCTGTGATCTCAATTCTGCATTTAGTCAGTATCATGCTGAAGAAAACGCCCAGTGAAACCTGACCTGGTTGACCGATAATGGCTAGAGCAGAGAGATTTACATGCAGAAAGCTTAAGAACAGCCATTAAAATTGCCCTATAGCTATTTTAAATTTTTTGAAGGGTATGACTGCTGTAATACACATCAGGTGCTGCTTTAATACTGTTGATGCTAGAGCATAGTAATGCAGTAGATGACTTATTGTGCATAAAACAAATACTGTATGTGTCTGTAATACCTAACAAGGTCTTAGATCTTATATACAACACTGTAAAATTAGAAGTCAGTCAACCAGAACTTGTAAGTTCTTCAAATAAGTCTTAAAGTATTGGAAGCAGCTGTTCTGTAATGACTTAATTTTATTTTGGCAGTGTCTGGGTCTTTTGGAGGTTTGAACAGAGGAGACTTTGATCAAGAATCCATAGCTTTGTTTTGGTAATCCTTGATGGAGAGATATTTTTAGGGAAACGGTGCCTGACATGTAACTTCAGCTTTAATGATTTAAAAACTGTTTATTTCTACAAAGTTCTTTAAGGGAACGTTATAAAAAGGTGTAGTTAATAGACCTGATGTCCAGGTAACAAACAGATCCCAGATGTTTCTCTTCTGCTCGATTGACTGATTATGATTGTGCAAGAAATGCTGCAGCAACCAGACTGATCAGAGTGACATTGCTAAATTTTTTGCCTTTTGATGTGGTCTTGTTATCCTGCTGTATTATGATGCTAGGATGAAATGGGATGTTTGTGGTTGGTTTTGTGAGGATGGTTGTAAATGGACTTCTCGGTGAAAACCTGATCTGAAATGGAAGGGGTTTTTTGGGTTTGGGTTGTTTTTTCGTTTTGGGTTTTTTTTTTTCCCTTTGAATTAGGTAGGTACAGGTCAGCATTCGTATCGGTATTCCCTTCCCAGTTTACGGGCATATTCATCTAATGCTTTCTTTCTGCAGTGTTACTACTGTTATTCCAATTTAAACAATTAGGATGAATCCTTAAGAATTCAAGTTCTTTCCTTAGAGGTAGAATTGCAGGTAAGGCAGTAAGCACTGAGCTACAGTTGAATGTGTGCATCTGCTCTGTTACGAGTAGGCAAGATGTTCAGGTGAGGAGCCCAGTGTGGGTATCTGAAAATAAGTTTTGGTTTAGCTGTTAGAAGTGATCCACCCAAAAGTGTTCCTGAGAAACATGACTGTTGGCCCCCTCGTGATAGCCTTTGTTCTGAGGGTTGGGAATAGAGGTAAGAATTAGATGCATTTACTGTTGAATTAACTTGAGTTGTATCATTTCCCTGCCTTGCCTAGAGATGATAGAACTGGTAGTGTTCCTTCCAGCCATGGTGTTGACAGTCCAGAGGTGGGGAAGCATTATACTTTCCTGGTGGGAGAGATCATTTAAGTTCCTTACCATCTTGCTGCCTCTAAATAGTTTGCTACTCTGTGTCAGAGTTGGAAATGAAAAGGAGGGAGCAAGATGTTTCTGGCTTGGATTGCTGTCTAGCTCAGAGAGGTGTCTGGCTTAGCCCTCTATCAGAGCCATGCCCTACTTCTGGTTTCCAGCTTCAGCACTGATTCAGCATGTTTCCAGCGAACATTTAAAGCTCTCTACACCTCAGTTTCTCCAACTCTGTATTTTGTTGAAATGTTGATTTCGGTGCAGAGGAACTGATTTTGCATGAGCGTTTGACTCTGGAATTGCAGCACCAAATGAAATAAAGGAAGAAGATTGAGAGGGAAAGATTGAGGACACAAGAAAGTATGCAGAAAGGATGCTGTCACTAAGAGTGTGTGACTTTCTTCCTCTAAGACAGACCTAAATACTGGAAGCAAGTTTTTGAATGTTAAGCGTCTAGCAGAAATCTTCTTGGTTTCACCAAGCCTTATACTTAAATTGGAAGATACTTAAAAGCCCTTTGCATTGGAGGTATGGTATTTGAATGATTTGAGAGAATTATCTTTGTAATTTTTCACCGACCTTGGTTTGTTTAAATATTCTAAGATTTATTTATTATTGTGATAGTTATCACTAGATAGAGGATGTGTTTAAATATGATTTAGTATTTATATTAACTTAGTACTATCAATATCTTCCATGTTGTAAGGATTGATAGGCATGGTAGGCATGAAGTGAACGTCTGTTTACTTACTGAAGGCCTTATGGGAGGTAAAGAATCAGAAGATCCAGGCTTCTGTTTTGAAAAATTACGATGATGCAAATAAGAATGTGTAATGCAACTTTTTGAATTTACAGGTGACTTCTTGTTGCTCAGAATAATAGATGGGAGACAACTACCCCTTCTCTTTGCTGCTGTGACTAGCTGTGCTATTCAATTTTTTTTCCTATAGTGAAAAAAAACATGTGATCCTTCTGCTGCCATGGGTGTTTTGTCAGACATGGGCTGACTTCATGACTTTGTTGCTCACTCGGAGCTCTAGCATTCTTCCTCTCGTAGGCTGCGTGGGAGAGGAGGGAGCCCAGATGATGCAGTGATAACGAAGTGATTGCTTATCAAAACCCAGGGATGGTAAGCAGTCTCAGGTCCAAACATCTGAGAGGGTGTATCCATTGTTGGAGTTATACTTGAAACTGAGTGTCCATACAATACGTGCAAATCTTCACTCATCACTGTTACATGTTTGTAATAGGTTTGCTCTGGGAAAGCAGAAACAAACAACTGTTTCCTGCAAGGTGAACGGAGACCTTACAGCATATTCCTATGGCTAATGTACAGTAGTGGTATCCACGCTCAGAGGAAAATAGTTTGGCATTTTGAGGAAGAAGTGCACATGTGTTGTATCCACTCTTGCTCGCCTGGAAGGGTGGATTGAAAGATAAGTCTTCTGCAGATTTCCTGAAAATAATTTCTTTACATGCATAAATAGATATATTTCAGAGGTCAAAACAGTGAATCTTTTTGGTTTCTTAAAAAAAACACATAGTGTGACTTCTGTTGAAGTTCCTTTACTGGATCATAGTTTCTTCCCCTTGCTCACCAGCCCTAATACAGCAATGAGGTCTGGTGCTTTAGACTCTTGTGAGTGATGAGAAATTGAATGTACGTTCAGTATTTTCTACATCTG
Organism: Elanus axillaris; assembly: GCA_026212715.1. Lineage (NCBI taxonomy): Eukaryota > Metazoa > Chordata > Aves > Accipitriformes > Accipitridae > Elanus > Elanus axillaris. The sequence continues at coordinate 42,204,819 of JANZLQ010000089.1, read as the reverse complement.
TAGTAATAAAAGTAAGTTTGGGGCGTTATTGTGCATACCTGTCCATGACATTCAGTGCAGTAATGTACCTCCCCTGCATTTTTATGGGAGAGATCGAAGTGATTAAGAAGTAGCAGCATAGGGGTAGTAAAATATTGGCTAGGTAGGACAGGAATCTGCTATGGGAGACTGTGGTTTGGTTTTGTGGTACAAGGCTGCAAGCAGGACACATGTTGCCAGATTTGCTAAATGCCAGATGTGATTTGTGTTGGCGGGGTAGGAAGCAGGACGTCCTGCTGAGGGCATGGGGAGTTTGGGAGAAGATGGGTTGAATTTCTCTGTTTCAGGTGTAAAGAAATACCATTATGTGCATGTATGTTGTGGATATTCCCACCCCATGGTGCTAAGCAGATTCGAAAGCACAAAGAAAGTTTGCGCAATGAGTGTGTTATCCACCGAGGATGATTTTGATGTTGTAAGTTTATACTGAGTTTCATAGTTTCCCTACACCACTAATCACCAAAATCTCTTTTAAACTGTGTAGAACTTCATAATGATGGTTACAATGTGACTCAAGATAGTTACGAGCCCTATGTATTTAAGGATGAGATTAGTGATAAGCTCATTCCTTGAATGAACTACAGTAATATTACGTACCTCAATTTAGTATTGGGAGTTTGCTGCCAAGTTTGCTTGGTGATTACCAAAGTTGAGATGAAAGCATACTAATGAAGTACTTGAGTAATTAAGTTTCTAATGTTTGAGGTCTTGATTTCTCTCCTTTTTGGAATATCCTGCCATGTTCCAGGTTGGCTGTCTATTTTCTGCTGGGTTTCTTATTTCAAACATTATGTTTGCTTTAGTGTGGGTTTTGCTTTCTCTTTTGTTGTTGGGACCTTTTGGGTTTTCCTTCAATTAAAGGAAAAAATGGGAGATTCACACTTGAATTACTTACTGTATAGCACAAGCTGCCTAGATTCCAGAAATACATGCCATGCACTCCATGTATTTTTGCAATGAAAACAAGTTTAAGGAGAACACTGTATGTTTAAGCTATTTCCAAGGCCTGGACTCTCAGCAGAGGAACGGCTTGAAAAAGCTTATTTACCAAAGAACTAGGTCAGCCTGGGAGTGAATTAGTGTTCACAGATACTGAGGTATTTATTCACTTACAGTATTACTATACTTCAACCTCTGTAGTGAGAGTGAACGTTACAGATTTCTGAGCATAAGTATTTATGCATACATACAAAGTTATATCTGGTATCCACAATTTGGGAAGCATCCACATTTTTCTACCCTGACCATAGAAAATCAGGAATTGGGTGCCTACACTCAATGAATATTGGACCAGTAGCATAGAAACTTAGGTACGTATTTATTTAGCCAATTATAAGCACCTAAAAAGAGTTTTCCTGTTTCTTTTCAGGCATTTTTGACCTGGCACAGTTTAATTTTCAGCATTACTAAACCAGAAAATCACTGTGGTTATTAAACGTGTGCAGCCTTTTACCAGGTGTAGGGATAGCAACCTGTCGAACTTGTCTGAATTGTTTGTGGTCAGTGCTGTCTGAATAAAATTTCTAGCTTATGTATTACCTCTGTATTTCTTGTGATAAGGAAATGGAAACCAAACCTGTCTAGACTGAAATACTATGAGTTCAAGGAGAGATGTTCTTGGATGCTTTACAGACTTTATGATAGATTGGAATTGCTCAATGTGCACCTGGTCACAGCTTGTTTCAGGTGTTTGTAAGACACTGACTTCCTTTATCATGGCTCAGGGTTTTTCAGCACTTAGAGTAGTTAACAGACATTAATTGATGGGTAACTGGAGTTCTTTTGGCAAGCGTGTTTGTGCATACTAATATGAAGACATACACTGTATTATTCCAGGATGTAAACAAACTCTAAACAAATGTTGGGTATCCTAATGGCCTGCAATAGAATTTTTAACACAACTTCATGACTGAAGTTGTATCTGTGTACTGACTTACACTATTATGAATCTGAACTTGACTTGTTCTCTGATTCTATAAATATATGTATGCTGAATTCTCTGTTCTTTTGCAACCCTATTGAAATCAGAGCCTTTATTTAAGCATATGAGAGCAGAATTTAACCCCAGTCTGCATTTTAAGTATTTCACATGCAACTAATAGTGTGATCTTTGTCCTTTTCAAAGTTGTAATTTCATTTTTAAAAAAGCCTTCCCCTTTGCCTTTACTTGGATCTTCAGATGTCAAAAATGTAAACTACTATTTTTCATTTTTCTTCTTCTATGGGTGTTTCTTATCTTGAAGTGATACTGGGTTTATGTAAACTGTGAATGCCATCTTGAAATGTCAATAGGTCTGTATAATTTTTTTTTGTTTTATACAGCTGTTTCCTCCCATTCTATTGGAAGTTGTAATATGTTATATTTTAGTATCAGTAAGGTTTGTTCATACTCATAATTCACAGCCATTAGATGACCTTTTATCTTTTAGTGTTATCTAATGGATCTGATAGAATCACAGAATTGTTTAGGTTGGCAAAGACCTTTAGGACCATCGAGTCCAAGCGTTAACCCGGCACTGCCAAGCCCGCCACTAAACCGTGTCCCTGAGCACCACATCCGCCCGTCTTTTGAACCCCTCCAGGGATGGCGACTCCGCCGCTTCCCTGGGCAGCCCGTTCCAGTGCTTGACAGCCCTTTTGGAGAAGAAATCTCTCCTGACGTCCGATCTAAGCCTCCCCTGGCCCAACTGGAGGCCGCTTCCTCTCATCATATTGTTGCCTGTTCCTTGGGAGAAGAGACGAACCCCCGCCTCACCACAACCTCCTTTCAGGTAGTTGTAGAGAGCGATAAGGTCTCCTGGTGTGCAGGAGAGCACGGGTACTGCGCGCTGGCTGACCGGGATGCTGGGATGCTTACAGTGTAAAACCCCTCCTACATCTAGCTTGCATTTAACAGTGGTTTTATTGTGAAAATGAGAGAAGAACAATTTTCCCTATGCTGCCCAAGGGATGTGGAGACAGGCTTACAGACACAGTGGTTTATTTGCATGGCTGACGGCATACGTCAGCTGTAACAGTAAAAGTTCCTTTTGGTGACAATTTGAAGAAGAAGAAAAAGAAAAAAGAGAGGGGGGACGACAACGGGGGGGAGAAAAGCAGAGACAACATGGAAAACTTGTGCTAGTGGCCAGCCAGGAAGAGCAGCACCTTGGGTTCTTTTCCGATATGGGTCCTGCTCTGGGTGTGCTCGCCTGTGCAAAAAGCAGTCCCCTGCAACGCTGCTTCCATATGGCTATATGGTTTTCCAGGACCCGCTCGGACTCCCTGCAGGTTGCTCCTGTTTCTGATGCTCCCAGTGCTGGTCGGAGCGTGCCTTGGTCAGATGCAGGGGTTACCTACTGGCTGGGTATTGAGCTTGGCGCATGCTGGTTATCTGGTGACGCGAGTGGGCTGTGTAAACCATACCTGTCTACTGGGTAGTTACTCTGCAGTAATTCACCAGGGAGAGAGCAGCAATGTCTGTTGCCTTAATCTTTTAAAGCTGAATTGGTTGCACTGCAAGGCCTTTTGGTGCCCTGTGGGATGAGCAACGTCGCAGCTGGAGCAGTCCTGGTGAACGTCCATGATGTCTGAGAGCAAATATTGAGGTTATGTCCTAAGTGCTCTTCTCTGCAGCTGCTCTATGCTGTATCACAAGAGCATAAGTTAGATGAAGCCGTCACTTTTTTTTTTTATTTATTCTACAGTTGATGCCAGGAGCTACATAAGCCCCTGAACTATGTCAGAACTGGAGGGAGAACAAAGGTGCCCTGAGCTTGCCTTTCCCTCCTGCCCTTCTGCCTTCTCTGCATTCAGAAACAGATGAACTTTGTGAGCCTTGGAGTCTGTGGGTCACTGCGGAGGTGTATGGTCCACATATATCAAAACACATACATACTAAAATTTTAAAAAATGTCAGTTCTGTACTTCAGGAAGCAAGACTTCTGTGTTGCTTTCGTGTAAGTACTACACTGTACTGTAGAAACTGAAAAGAGAAGTAAGTATTAGTTCCTTTGGGTGGCCCCACCCTCCACTCTTTGAAGAAAAATGGAAATATTTCTCGCTCAGATCCAAAGGTTAGATGTAAAACACATGACTTGAGTAGGCTTGAAATTGAATCAATTTGAAACTGTTAAAATTTTTATTCACTTGAAACTGGGTCAATTTCAAATCAATCTCTTTGAAAGATTAAACACACTTACTTCAAAAAGGGCCTTTGTAATGATCCATCACAGTGCTCATCAAATTAACAAAAAGGGTTGATCCAGCAGAGTATAGGAAAAGGGAATATTTCATTCCTGCATTACGGCATTGTAACAGGGTGCACACGCAGTTGTGGCTCCAGCTTTCATTCAAGGATAGGTGTTATTTTTAAGTCTAATAACTATCCTTATGGAAAAAGAAAATATTTTTAAAACCCTCAGGAAAGATTCAATCTAAAAAATAGCGATTGCAGGTCTCGGGGAGGATTATGATAACTTATTTCAATTACCAATGCAAAACAGGTTATACATCTCTGTGCTTCACCATCTTGTGGCAAAATCTAACATAAAAAATGTAGCGTAATCGCATTTTGATTTATGCAAACTCTCTTTGGAAGACAGTATGCCAGTCTCTTGTTTTGCTGCCCAAAAGGCCGCAGTGATTGTTAGGAAGTTTATGTTTCCCTTGCCTGGCGAGGCTGAAATAAGCTCTGACTACTGATGGGACGGTGCTCCTGCCTGCTGCTGCAGCTGTGCAGGGCCGTCATTACACCTTGCGGAACAGAACTGCTCTGTCGGCAGGCATTGGGGTGTCCCCCTCCAGAAAACCTGTAGTCTGGCGATCGGAGCCCTTCCCTGGGAAGGTGATCGTAATCTCGTGGGACTCCTGTCTCTCCAGTAGGTGTTCTGCACGGTCAGCGTCACACAGGCATCAGTTTAGCTTGTTTCCAGCAGAAACTTGTGAGGCTGAAGAGCAAAGAGTGATGAAGCCTCACCCTGCTTGCAGCACCAGCAGCCCACCTTGCTGTGTTGTCGGGGTCTCGCGAGGGAAGCTGTGCTCGTTCGTCTTTTTGGTTGATGCTTGTGCCTGCTCCCTTTGTAGCTGTAGAAGAAGGTTGAAGATCCCAGCACGCTTCGCTGTTCTCGCCTTCCTTGCCTCTTCCCTTCTACACACACGTACTTGTGCTTCCTCCCATCCTACCCCAATAGAAAAAAAAAACAGTGGTTAAACTCATATGTGGGGGTGCTAATAAGAAGGAAGCACGTCTTGTCGTGTCTGAATTTGGAGTGGGTGACTGCACTGTTCAGCTGCAGCCACCCTGAGTTCCCCCACTGCACACCTCACAAAGATGAGTGATTATTCTGCATTGCCTGACGCCTCCAGCACCTGAGGGCAGAGTGTCATCTTCTTCCTTGGCATAATGGAAAATGCAGTGAATGCTGCAGCACTAAATGACTAGCATCAGAGGTTTACAGAAAGGTTATAAATAATTTAAATTTCCAATCATGGGTTATTCCAGTCACTGCTAATTTCACTGGGTGTAGAACAAGTGACACAAGCTCTGCCTTAATTTGAAAAAATAATCTAGCTGATGAAATGCGCTCACTTGGAGCGTGGAGTGGGACATACAGTCTTTGAGCTCTGTGCAATAGCAATGGAACTTCCAGTCTCTAATTTTAAGCAATAAACACTGATTAATGTTCAGAGTTTAAGCATTCTGATTAAAAGCAGTCAGCACACGACTGACTTCCCTTTATCTGTTAAAAGGTTTATATTTATTGACTTATTTGGAATAATAATGCTAAAGAAATGTATAGATTTATTGTTTACAAGCTACTGATTTCTACTATTTATCGATCGGGCATCTTGAATACACACATCTTCTGTGGTGTTCTAGGCATGTCTGCAGTAGCAGAAGCGGTGCTGTGGCTCCGTACTTGGGTTTCATTTCTTTGTGCGGGCAGGTTTCCCAGAAGGCGATACTTTTGGCCATGTGTTCATAGCATCTTCTGGATCTGTACGTTCATCAGGTCCCGCATCTTAGCAGGAGGTGTACGTGTCTTCATACAGTGGTGCGGTTTGTAAAAGTGTGATAAAATGACAGTGTCCGGAGATGCTGGTAGTTAATGGTTCTTTGCATGAGACTTTGCAGACAGCAAATCCAAGCTCCCCAGCAAGCTGGTGATGTGGGAAGTGCTTGATGGAGCCCAAGTCTCTCACTTGCCTCCTGGCTACGCACTGGGATCACGCGGCGTTTTACAAAATACAAAACTACCGATGTGCCTGTGGGAGGACATGGGTATCGTGTGGCCCCGGGTGACTAAATGATGCTCGGAAAGGCCACGCTGGGGGTTCCTGGTCTGCGCCGCGGCTGCCTGCTCCGGGCTGGGACCCTGGAGTTGTGTACAGGCAGAGTCGGCGAGTGTGCTTTCTGAAGGTTTGCAGCTGCTTAATTCGGCTTGGGAGCTAGAGTAATTGGCTTCGGAAAAGAAAATCATTGTGTATGTTATATCCTTTTTCTCAGTCATAGTAATTTCCTAATATGTTTTAGGAGTTGGCATCTATGTTTCTCCATAACAGGGTAAAACAGAACTGGCTGGCATTTCAAAGCCTGTTTATGGAAAAACTGAGAGTAAACATACTTTTTTTTTTTTTTAAACTTACATCACCGTCTATTCCAAGTTGTATTTGAATTGACAAATTCCACATTTGATTCCTACAAGGCACTAAGTGCGTTAACTCCTGCCCATCGCCCTTCAAGTCAGCCACGTCTATTGGCAAATAGTCCTGGGTACAGGGGAAGACATTCAAGAGGATGGTACTTGATGCTTTCTCAGCTGAAAAGTGCCAGGCAGTGACTTAGTCTATGTCGATTAACAAGGTTTGTCTTGTTGCCAGTGCTCATTTTTATTATCCACACTTTCCTTTTGGGAATACTCTAAATAAATGGAATCAGTGCTTCTGCCTAAAGCGTATGGCAGTGAGGATTTGAGATTTTTTTTCAGCATCATAAAGATCTGAAAGGGACTAACACTTTTTGTAAAGACAAGATTTCATGACATCGTTCTCAAGGACAGTGAACGTGAAGTCAGAAGCCTTCTGCATAGGTTATACAATCAGCTAGTTACAAAGTACCCGAATTTAATTCCTTTTTACCATTTGTCGTTTGCCCTGTTTTTATGAGTGTAGCTGATCTTGCTGTTGGAGGTCCACTGTTACATTCTTAGATGTTTCATTAACGAGTAAGTCATACGTACTTCAAGAAAAAAAAAAAACCCTCCTCTTAGCTTTAGTTTCTCAAATTAGCTCTTCGCAATAACTGCTGTCGATTTGGGTGTTCATTGATAAGTACATGTATGAAGTTGTTTTTCTGAGGTAATAAAAGTGCTAATTCATTTTCCATGTCTGCTCTTGACAGACATGGCCTTTTAGCTCTGCTAGTGCAGGGTAACCCCTCTGTGCTACTGAAGGCATGTAGGTCCCTGCTCAGGGAAGAAAAAGCAGTGGAGCACCTAGGTAATGGGGAGAGGAGGGCAATTTAGAAAAGGGCAATAGAAGCTGTTGTGTCAAAAACAGGGTGGTATGAAACTTCAGCTTTGGGTTTTTTTTTTTTTACACTTGGTTTCCACACAATGGAGTAGAAAATATTTTGTGCTCAGGAAGTGCCTGGAATTTCAGTTGGAAATTTCAGGTACAATATTTTTATATTTCATGCCATGCAAGCAGGAATAGTATGTGTGTTGCTCCCCTGGTGAACGAAATACTAGTAAAAACATACATATATTCTTTTGAAATAATTATTTACTATACTGAATGTGCTTATTTATTTCAAAGTGTTTTCTTTCCATGCCTGATCAAAATCGAAATGTTCCCTGGAGAAATTTAGCATTACCTGCCAGCTTGTGCCTCCCCGTGGTGGCCCACCAGGTTCGGGGCTGGTGGCCTGCATGGGCTGGCCCGGGGCTACTGTGTTCGCCTGCCGCAGGGCTGCCCACCTCCGTCTGCTGGTGACGGGGGCTCGACCACGGGGAGTTTTGTTTGCTGAACTGGAAAGAAACCAGCTTGTTCCAGTAGGGAAATAATGCATGGAATCTTTCTCCACCTACTTGTAAAATCAGATTTGTGGGTTTCTGGGTGGATGGTGAAAGCTTTCTGTGCAATATTTGGGTGCTGACTTTGAGTGCTACAAATAAGATGCTCGTGGTTAGATCACAGTTGGATTTTTGATGGAACTGGAGTTGATCCATTGACGTGTTGATGGAAAACCAGTGGAGGGATTCCCTCAAACTTGAAAGAAATTCCTATTTATGGGTTTATTCCTGGTGTTTACTTTGATCGTTAGTATTTGACCATAGTTTACTTTTGTCAAGCGTACTTGTTCTGGGATTAAGGCCAGGACAGAAATTCATGGAAGTGAAGATACCAGCATAAACCAGCCCTTTCTGCTCTCCTCCAACTTTTGGTGATTTAATTAAGGAGACTGGCAGAATCTCAGACCACTATACTCCACTAAAGAAAGCACAAACTTCAGTACAGGAATTTCACCATGTCTCCAGGGCACCTTTTAACTGGCTTCAGATCTTCTAACAACTCTTTCTGTCCTGTATTTCGTTTTTTTAATAGTAATGATGACAATCTCACTTTGTCAGAATTAGTCGTAGCATCATTTTGAAGGCCTTTAAATCTTCCCCGTCAAATTTGGTAAAGATCTTCATTTGCCGTTTTCTTTCTACTCTAGGTGAAGGTTCCCTAAGGAATGCGAAAAATCCTCCGCATCTCTGCCCTTACAAAGTGGAAAGGGTCGGCACCCTGTCTGCTGGTTGTGTGCAGCCTCTTTGTCTGTATCGGGGTAGATGGCAAACATTTTCAAGGCGCCTTTTTCAAGGAGAGTGTGAAACAAACAAAAAAGTCTAAGCTCCTGTCACACCTTCTAGTGTCTAAATGGCTCCAAAATCCTGGCTGGAGCCTGACAGTTTCCCCGAGGATTTGCCTCCAAGCTTTCCCTCTCGCAGGCGCATCTGGGGGAGTAACGCGCCCAGCAGCCATGTGTAATCAGCCAATTTTTATCTATTTACAGGGTTTTCAAGTGTTGCTGTATAACTCAGTATTTCAGATATTTAGAAGTATTTTGTATGTATTTTGTGTGTGTCAGTATCTTTAAATGATGTTACGTAGTGTAATTATTTAGTGGTAATTAGTATTATTTTGTATAGGGCTTTTTTGTCCTCTTCCAAATTATCACCTAACTGCACTGTCCCACACTTCTGTACCAATAGTACAGAAATCTCCAGCTCGGTAAACAAGCGCTAGGCTTTCTGTCATGCAGTACAATCCTCTGATACCCCAATTCAGGCAATGGTTTTCTCTCTGCGTAGAATTTGCAGTTTCTGAAACGGATGGTTTCTTTCACACGCGGCTGGGCAGGCAATTTATGTGCTGATCACCATAGAAACCTGCAGATACATCACTTGGTCAAACCGTTTCCATGTTGTATCAGCAAGCTGGCATTGGAAAATGCAAATAAGGGGCGTGAGAGAGGAATGGTGAAAACGTTGCCTTCTTTCTTTATTTTTACCAATGCTAATCTTTATTCTAAGCTGCCCATACTCCTTTTTTACCTCAAACTCAGGCTCTTTCCTTAGTAATCTTTTTTTTGTCAAGTTGCACCAGCTTTTTTGAGAGGTTGCTGCTGTCCCTGCTGTCTGCTCGGGATGAGGCTTTTGTTGTAAACCTCTTCCAAGCCACATAAGCGGTTTGGTCTTTCTCAGGGCTGTTCAGACCTCCGGGGCAGCAGGGTCTTTCCCGGCACCTTGAAGTGTCCTGGATCCACCAGCTCCTCTCCTGTGTGGTGGGGCTGGTGAATTTTTATAGCTTAGCTTATTCGTGAATTGGCTGCACAGGATTGCAGGCCATTTTGTTACTGAACAGTAATTTTTTTTTTTAATGCCATGCTGTTGACAGTTAAAGCAATGAATGATTCTCGGGAATATTGAAAAAGGGGTTGATTTTCTTAAAAAATGAAAAGGCAAGGAAAGACTGATTTACACTTGCATAGAGTGGATAAATAGTCAAAGTATTTGCGATTACAGCTGCCCTGTAAATTAACACTGACAATTTTTTAATTGCAGCTGACCTTGGATGCTCTGTGCTTCCCACGACAGCAGGAGTTGTGTTAAATTCGAGATGTGAGCGTGACTGTTCAAGACAGGAGGAGGCTGACAGCAGTAAAATGCTGCTTCTGTAGGAAAACAACAGAAAGGTACAAGGGCGAGGAGGAGGAGGTTTGGTCTAGGGTACAGAAATACCAGAAGATGAGGCAGCCCTCATTATTAGGGAGTCTGTCCAGCAGTTTTTAATCACGCACGCACAAAACGTACCAACCAAACAAAAAAGATGAGGAGAGACTGTGGTTCTGCCGGATTCCTGGGCTGAACCGCAGCGTGACCCAGGATATCACATTTACACCAGCTCAGGATCTTGCCTCCCCGGACAGACTAAAGTCAGGTTTGGGTCCACAAAGATTTCACTTTGCTTTTAAGCGTCGTGGTATTCAGAGTACTGACCTCAGTGCAGGGCTGCTGAAGCTGTGGTCCTCTCCCAGGGCGAGCAGCAAGCTTCTGCAGTCCCAGTCTCTCTTCGTTATTTGCCTTTTGGGCACCTGTTTGTCACAACCGTCACTCCTCTTTTTGAGGCTTTCCCCCTAATCATAAAGCTGCTGAACTGCTTGGAGCTAACTACAATCTCTTGAAAAAAAGACTAGAAAAAGGAAATAATAGTTTACCAGAAAATGGTGATTGCTTATGTAAATGGGTAAGTACAGAGTGAGGACAGCGTGCCTGGAAAGAGAGGATGGGTGGAGGTGAGAGAATCCAATTATAACGTATTATAGGTGTTTCAGAGGGCTTAATAATTCACTTTTCTTTCAGTAATATTGCCAATCACGTCCAACTGTAAAAACTGGAATCACTTTTCATACAGCATTTCAAACGATTGGGACCAGTTAGTCTCTTTTTTGATTATCACAGCGTGGTGTGAAAGGAGGATTCCTAATTTGGCTGCTGGGATTCACATTTCATTCAAAACCAAAAACCTGCGCAGCTGATGGGAGCAGTTTATGTACGGGAATAACTGGGATGTTTTGCAAATACTGGACGTAATGGACAGCTTTAGCATAACCACAGAAGACCTGGTGTAAGAAAGGTTCTTCTTTTAACTTGTCATATGAATGTGGGGGTGAAAGAAAGGACCAAAGCTGTTCCACAATCTAAGCTGAATATACTGAGCAGTTTGCATGGGTTGGGGAGGACACAGGGGAAAAGATCAAAAGCATTTTGTTTCATATTTTCAAAACCAAGTTTCATCTAGGAAGTGCTAAAATATTTTGCTTTAAGACACCTTATTTTCAATTTAAAAATTGATCAAAATTAAATGTGAAGGTGCTAGAACAAAAATCAAAATACTTATTTAAAGCACCATTTTTTTAATGGCTGAACAACATTAGATTTGAACTGTTTCTCTTTCCATGTAGTTTGAATTTTTATGTTATTTTTTGGTTTTAGCTACTAGTAGAGAAGAAGGTGGTTTCTTCCAACACAACATTGTGATCATTTTAGGATATCTGAGTCCTTTCCCATAAATTCAATAATAGCAAACTTGTTAATGATTTTTTTTTTCTGGTTTGTGTAACATGCTGTTGTTTTTCCTTCCTTGTTCACTAAATGACAATCCAGACTTTAAGTTTGATGTCACTTGTCAGATGCTGTCATTCAGAACCAGATGTGTGAGTACTTGGATCTCATTTCCACAATAAGATTTATTTCCAGAGTGAGGAAAGAATAGTTTTTCTTTCTGTGCATTTGATTTTTAGAAGTGTATATGCATGGTGTCTGAATATTTGACATTATAATCACTTTTTCCTCTATCAAATACAAAATCAAAATTAAAACCATGCTTAATGCATCCTATCAAACCCATCTTTTTCTTGATTTTGAGATGAACTACTGCAATATAGTATTTTTTTTTAATTGACCATGATCTGACTTTGCAACTAACTTGAGTTGGTATATGTATTGGGTTTGTGTGGCAACGTTTTTGTAGTGAGGGGGCTACAGGGGTGGCTTATGTGAGAAGCTGCTAGAAGCTTCCCGATGTCTGACAGAGCCAATGCCAGCCGGCTCCGAGACGGACCCACCACTGGCCAAGGCCGAGCTCCTCAATGACAGTGGTGGTGCCTCTGTGATAACATATTTAAGAAGGGGAAAAAAACTTGCTTAATTGCAGCAATGTGAGAATATGTGAGAGAAACAGCCCTGCAGACTCCAGGTCAGTGCAGAAGGAGGGGGAGGAGATGCTCCAGGCGCCGGAGCAGAGATTCCCCTGCAGCCCGTGAGGAAGACCACGGTGAGGCAGGCTGTGCCCCTGCAGCCCAGGGAGGTCCAC
>JANZLQ010000089.1:42178661-42191788 GCA_026212715.1 Elanus axillaris | reverse complement strand
CATGTTGAGTCTGTTTTGCCCATGACAGTAGTTGGTGAGTGATCTCTCCCTGTCCTTATCTCGACCCATGAGCCTTTTGTTATATTTTCTCTCCCCTGCCCAGCTGAGGAGGGGAAATGAGAGTGGCTTTGGTGGGCACCCGGGTCCAGCCAGTGCCAACCCCCCCCGCTATAACAGGTGCCTACTCAGGGGCCATTTAAGTCACATAGTGATTTTCCTCAGCATGAGGCACAAATATGATTTATTATTTCTGCTGGTGACAGTCTTTCTTTGATAGAAAACAGGAAGGAGTTTGATTTTTATAGAAGACATATATTGGGTCGATCAAGGTTTGCATATTATGAATGTCTACAGGTTCTTTGTTCAGATTGCGCCTATAGAATATATACTATATTCTGGTGACTTGGCTGTCACCTAGTAGCTACACGTAATAAATCATAAATTGCTGCTTTATATGGATAACTAGAGATATATGCACTCTCTCTATTGAGAGTGCTGTGCAGCAGAAATTTGATTTACGTGCAGCTCCTGTCAGATGATGCTAGGTGATCAAGACTCTGTGGTGATTTAGTTCCTGGCTGGTGCTTAGTTAGCGGCTGCGTGGTGCTTAGCTGCTGGCTGGGGTTAAACCATGACACTATGGTACTAACCAGTTCATAAAGACCAATTTAGCATTTTTTGTCTCACTAGGTTTTGCATTTGGATTTTTATCAGAAGTGCCATATTTCTAAAAGTTTGCTACTCGTTTCATGGTGTTCCTTTTTTTGTTGCTTAACTTCTTTTGGGCAGAGCGCCCTCAACCTAAGGCTGGAAGGTCATATTCTGAGTTAATCTGAATGGGTCTGCTATGTAAGCAGATGTATACTGGTTTATGGCTATGGTCTGACTCTTAAGAGACAGGGTGGTTTCTGGTCTAATACTGTTGAAGTTGGGTTAAGGTTTTGCTTAAGTTTACTCTACAAATGATATGATGTAGCTGCAGTTCTGTTACGTTTGCTTATAGGAAAGATGAGGCAGCAATGGCATTTTCTGGGAATGCTGCGAAGGCGTTCATCACCACGGTAATTTGTTCCAAAACAGGACACTCCCATTAATTTGTTTCACATGTCTTCAAAATCGTGAATGATCAAAATATTGCAAGATAAGTATTTTTGTCATCATCAGCCTTCTCCTCCTTTTCTTTTTTATTTTTATTTGACTTAAAGCCTAAAATTTTAGACTTGGGTTTAGGATTCAATATGTAAATCCTAGTCTTTCAGCAATGAGGACAGACAGCTGTTAATGTCTTTCAGAGAGCGGTATAAAATTGTTTTCAGTGGTTTTAATCAGAATGGCAGATTACTAAGCTTGAATTATTTAAGACAATACTCACTTAAGAATAAAGGAGACTCAGTAGAAATGCAAGCTGCATGTGCTGAAATAGCTGATAAGCTTTTGATTTTAAAGTAGCAACTTTTGTCAGGGATCCTGTGTCATGGTCTTTGAGTCCTCTAGTGCTTCTATTAGTTTTTACACTGGTGCTTGTACCATTTTTGTGCTTTTCAGAAGAACCAGAAAGTACATCACCAAATGTGACTGTAGGAAATGAAGAAGGGTTTCTCTGATGCCCTCATACCTCCTTATCCATTGGCACCCAGGCAGAGCAAAGGAAGAGGCAATGTTACTCTGTTGTCTGTCCTTGATTTGCAGCTCCCTACGCTCCAGCTCCTGCTGCAGGTAACTTGCCAGGAACAGGGGCGCGTTTGGAGAGGAGAGTCAGACCATCTTCTCTATTTCTGCAGACTAGCAGCAACTTGGAAGCAGAGCCTAATTTTAGTGCTGGGCCCTCCTACTCAGTGGCATCTCTGGACAAAGCATCTGCTGCAATATTTTTTTCCTGGAATGTATGTCACGGGCAGTTACAAATTTTTACCCCTTTCTGCCTCTCTATTTCACAAGCTTTTGGCCATGATATCTTTTTCCCTTTTAAAAATTCAGGTAGATAGCAAGTGTCTGCAATTCTCTGAACGCGAGCTTGTGGGGGAATTTGGCACTTTTGAACAGCGTCAGCTCTACTTTCTTGGAGATCGTCGAACTTAACCTTCGTAAAACTTAACCATGAGGACTGCCATATGGTGGGCTTTGCAGCGTGAGAGTTTCCCCAAGTTCTGTGTGCTGCCAGCTGTCCAGAGCCATGTTTGGGCTGACAGATGGGCGAGGACCAAGGGCAGCTCTTGTCCTAAAAGTAGTCCCTGCAACAGAAATACCTGTTGCATCCTTCCACACACAACGACCAAGTGCGTGGTGGTGGGATGCCTTCCTAGTGGGGCTGACGCAGGTGTAGAACAGACCGGGAGCTTGAGGATGTAAAAAAGAGATGTATGCTGCTTCTATCTGTGCAGATACCAGTGTGACTGACAACTGGCGTGAGGCTAAAAAGACATGAGAATCTCAAGAATGTGAAGTTGAAGTAAAATACTGTTATTCCCTCTAATAAAAAAGATCATGTGAGTAGACTGTGGTTTTGATAGAACTCTGAATATTCCCTGCGGTCCTCTGAGCAGTTCATCTGCCAATGGAAGACTTGCCTCTTGGGTAGGAACAGAGAAACTATCCTCTAGTTTTCAGTTATTGAAAGGCCTTAGGCTTCCTAACACAGTAGCTTCTGTAGATGTTTCACACAGTTTCATCCTACTGGCTGTAGAAATAATTTCCCATTAAAATGGTTTGTGAAGCATAGCAGAAGATCCTTCATGCCGCTCCTCTGCAGGGATCAGCACAGCAGCACTGGGTCTGCCTGCGCACGTAACAGTGCAGAAAGGACTTTCTGCTTAGCTGGATCGCTGAATGTGCTGTGGGACGTCTTACTCCTAGGTCAGTCCCAGAAGAAGCTACAGTGCATGCTGCCTCTTATGCAAATAAATCTTAAATGGTTGATAACAGTTAGGCAGTTCCTAACTGTTCTTCAGTGGCCATCAACATCAGAAAAATGAAGTGACGTTGGGCTGTTGCACCCTATTGCTGCTGCACATCCCCCCGGCAAGCTGCCCGGCACTGCGTGCTAGCCGCTGCTGCTGGCCAAGGGCAAGCGTCTGGTGGCAGCCGGGGAGCCAGCCATGTCTTGTGTCCCCATCCTCCCCCAGCTCTGCCTTTCCAGAAGGATGTCACAGCATTGGCTGCATGATGCAGAGCCAGGACGAGGGCACACTGGCAGCAAAGCATCACTCCTCATAATTTACTGATACGCCGCTGGCATGGTTCACACTGTTTCAGCTGCTAGTTAGGCTGGACCAGGGTAAATGGGGAAAAAAAAAGCTGGCTTGCGTTACCTTCCTCTCTGACTGCTCCAGATAGTCAAGTGGCATTGCTGTTGTTCTGACTGATTGTGTCTTTGTCAGTGTCTGTCAGATGTTGGGAGTTTGGAGTATGCCTAATTGTGGCAACTCCAAGAGATTTGTTTTTTGGATTATGTAGCAAATCAGCCTGGAAGAAAAGCTGTTATAGGAAAAAGATGTGACTTTTCAGTCTGCCTCTAAATACTAATAGCAGTAGAGAAAATAGCCAAGAAAAATATACCCTCATAGCTTGTTTACTTTTGCCTGTAATACTCCTGCTGAGCTGAAGAATTTCAAATCGGTCTTTATAGACCTGAATCGGTCTCATCAGGGATTTGAATAAAAATAGATCCTAAATGATACCATTGTAAAGCAAAGAGAAATTTTAAAGAGTGGGAATGAAAACGTTGCCAATTTGCTCTGCATGCAGAACCTCTTGTTTCCTTTGCTGCCAACAGCCCCAGTGGGTTAAAGAGCATCAAGCTGTATTTAATGATTCAATTCAGTCTCATGGCCTAGAACTGTGTACTCTGCCATACAATGCAGCCAGAGGGGTTTTTTGTTGTGTGGGGGTTGTTTTAGGCTGGGGGGGGGGGTATTACTGGCAGAAAGAACAAACACTTTCTAGCCACTTTGTGTAAGTGCTGCTCCGCTTAGCAGGGTGCGAAAGAAGGTGGCTGTGAATAAAGGCCCCTGACAAGTCAGTCCCATTTGAACTGGGTCTGTCAATAGGAAATACCCAAACATGATCGCTTACCCAGCACATGGAGAAACGGCTCCTGGGGATGGTTTGCATTTTGTAGTTTATAAAAATGCGACATTAACTATGAAGAAAGAATCTTGATCACTGTTAACTAGTTTGCTTGCTAGAGGTAATGCTGTGCAGGGGGGTTGTGCTGCCTTTTTGTTTATCTTTCTAATAGAAAAAATAGTTAAAAAGAGTACAAAGTGTGGATCTGGGTTCTGCTTCAGGGGGACCAGATGTTGTCCTACGATCTATCATTTGCCATGTCAGCTTTACCGTTTCAAGCTTTGAATATGTTGTAACGTTCAGACAGCAGTTTTGTGGTTTCAGAGGTTGGTTATTCTTTGCAAATAACTAACTAACTAAATAATGGGCTTCAAGGGTCCAAACAAGATTTGTGTAAATCTGAGCCTCTTTCTTTTCGTTAAGGTCAAAGTAAAGACCAGAATTAGATAAATCTCATGAAAAGGAGAAAGCTGGGTGGTTTTCCTACCATGTGTTGTCTCACGTTTTGACTTCCACCCAAGGTAGCTTTTCAGAGATTCTGTGAAATGGTTGCTACATGAGAAACTCTAAATTTAGTTGCAGAATGCTTGTTTCAGCTTTCTCGGTGCTGAGTGAGCTGCCCTCGCCTGGGGTGTGTGACTTGGCTGGGGAGTGCAGGAAGGAAGGGTGGATCTGCTGGAGGTTTCCTGTCTTGCCGCGAGTACTGATGCACACTGCTGTTCTTGCACTTCGCTTGCTGCTACAGCAGTGTCAGAAATGGGGCCCTGAGATCAAGGCAAGAATGATGGTTTCGTGTCACGTTAAGCACATTGCCATCAGTAAAGAGTAAGGCTTCTCTTTTCCAGGAGAAGAGCTGCTTTCTCAAAACAGGAGTGATGGAAAGGAGACCACTGGAAGTTTGCTTTGGCTTCTTTTCTGATTTATTGCTAAAAGTACAATGAATGAACAACCTGTCCAACTGGACTCTGTTGGATTTACCTCTCTCCTGCTGTAGGATTGCCGTCTACTGATTGTTTTGTCTGGCTGATGCTTTGCATCCAGCATAGCCTGTGTTTGTAGGGTCTGGGCTTACACGTTATCTCCAGGTTTACATGTGTGTTATGAGTTGCTGCATGGAACAAAGTGCAGAGGCAACCATAGAAGTACCAGAGAAGCATTTTATGCGTGTCCAGTGTTAAAGGTTATCCTTACAACTTTACCACCTGCAAATAGTCAGAAAGGTCTTGCTTAAACACAGCTAAAGTTCAAGCTGGCCAGCTGCCCCACGTGCCCTCGGTGCTGCCTACCGCGATGTGCTGGGGAGGTGTAGCTATGTCCCCACGGCTATTAAGTGTGCACCTAGTACTCTTGAGCCCAGACGGGCTAGAAGGATAGGCAGAGTCACATAAAGCAATAGCAGTTGCCCACGGGGAGAGAGGTTATGCACCCCCTGCACGAGGATTCCTGCCAGTTACACTGTGCTACTGACTTCTTACCGTTCACTGCCTCAGACAGTTCAGCTTCCTATACCGCTTTTAAATTCTGTTATTGAATTCATACACAGCTGAGGTAATTGCGCTGGCACAGCATCTGGATAAATAAGGTAATTATCACATCTGTAATGTCAACTGTTGAGTTAAAGCAGCCTTTGGAATGCCCTAATATACTCTGGGTCTAAACGACTACTCACTATTGAAAACACAGAAGGAAGAAGTGATGCATTGCTGCAATTTTCTGATCACCTTCTTGTTCTTTACTCTTCTGCCTTCTTCCAGCTCTGCCCATTTTTTCTGTTTCACCAGCTGTAGTGAGGGAGAGTGCGGGAGGGCTCCGGGCATCGGGCTTACACCTCCTGTAGATCCTGCCTGGACACGTGCTACTGGTGTCAGAGGGGCAGAGGTGGCCGCACGGCACCGATGAGCCTCGTCCCCGATGACTGGACACGTTCACATGTTGAATTCCTCCTTTTCAAGAAAAACGTTTAAGTGTTGTCTCTGTGGAGTTCATCACCTTGCTGCTGCAGGCTCTGTCTCTCCTGTCAGCAGCTGCATTCGGAGCAACTGTAAACTCTTTAATCCTGTTTGTACTATGCGTACCCAGTGCAGGAAGGGTATTTCGCCTGAGTTGCGTGGTGTCTGCTAGGTCACTGAGGTGTGTGCTGAGCATGTCACTGGCTTGAAAATGTGGCTGGATTCAATGTCCAGGGATCTTGTGTTTATTAAGTATGTATACATTGTGTTTATTGTATACACTAGAAGTGTATTTTTTCCTATATAAATGTGCACTAAATGTATACTGCATATGTTCTCCAAGAGTGAGCGTTGTTTGCATGAAATGGGTTGTTCTGGTAGCAAATAGGATTGTTGATTTTAAAGATTGTATTATTCATGGGGGGTTTCTTTTGTGGGAGTGAGAGAGTGAGGCTGGTTTGGGAATATTTCCATTTCTGTTTTTCTAAGTTAAGTTGTATATATGCAGACAGAGGGGAATTCTGTTAACTCTGTGTGCGTTTTTTGGTTTGCCTGATACAATCTGGCTGTTTTCAGACTTAGGTAGTGCTGCTCTTGTGAACTACATGACACTGGCTTTCTATCATCTGAAAACTTACCTTGGACTGAAAACAAGTTCTAGGGAAGGATATATGCTCATACAAGTGAGAAAGTGGGCTGGCATGAGCAAAACTTAATGTTAGGGGCTGTACTTACTGGTGTGCAACTGGTATCTGAGCAATGAATGAACCATGTAGGAGCATCTGGCTACCACTGTCAGCAACTGAAGAAATAGCCTCATCATGTGTTCCTTCTTTTCTTTTCTTGTAGGAATGAGGTGGAAAAATGCAGTTGTTATTCAGACAAATATGTATTATGTTACTATAACCATCATGTTAAGCATTTACTCCTTAGTATGGAATACAAAACCCCCTAAATCCACTCAAAGCAGAGAAGTGCAGGGATCGCATGTGATAAATGTTTGAAGTTCACACTATATTACATCAAATGTGGCTTACTCTTGCACCGGTATCAGTCCTGGGTAGGCAAACAGCTGGATGAATTTCATATAGATGAAATTACAGTAAAATATCTGACTTGGACACATGAGTCAGCAGTGATTCACCCCGATACAATGTGCTGAGGAGGAAGTTGGGTTAAACAGGGGTGAAGAAAGGCAAAAATCACTGTAAGGCTAACGCTGAGCTGTAAATTCGTCAGACTGAATTACGATTTTATTTCCCAGTTTTGGATTCTTTATGCTACCTTTCAGGGATGCTTCTGAATTCATGCTTCAAATGGATTTGCACAAATGTCTTTCAGTCGCCTGAGCAGACCACATAGTTAGGTGTGTAAATATGGGATTCAGTATTGGAAAGGATCGTGGCTCAGCCTGTGAATTGGTAGGGGCTGGAGAGCAGTTTCTGCTCTGAGGGATGCAGGTACTGATGTCCACCTCTAGGCAGACTTTGAAAGCGTGACCAGATGACTCGGGAGGCTGCACAGCGGTGTGCTCTGCCGCTTGCTTTCCTTTGGGGCTGTCCGCGTGGTAATGCAGATCTGCTCCAGGTTTAGCTGCTCGGGTGAACCTGGCACCTTCTCTGCCCTGGTGCTGCACAGGGTCACCCAGTTCCTGGAGGTGAGCACCTTCCGTCTTCTCCCAGCTGAGCTGCTTTTATGAGCACTCCCCATCTCCCCGTCAAAGCACAGCTCTGCGGTGGCAGTGAGCACGGCCACGGGGGCTCGTGGGGGATGAAGGGCAGTAACCTCTTCTCCGGACAGCTCTTCGCAGGCTGCCTGAGTGCATGTCCACCCTGATGTAGAAACCCGCCTGCAGAGCTTGGCAATGATGGATTATTGTTAAGGAAAGTGAGAGCTACACCCTGTAGGGATAAAGTACTTGTAAACCTCTGTAGCTGCACTTACTGAAAACTTGCCTCTGTGAGGCTATTAGGGTTAAAAAAAAAGAATGATGATGCAAAATTGGTGAGATGGTTGCTTTTCCTGCAGTTGCACAGTGAGGCTCTTCCAGAGCAGCTGAACCGGGACAATCAGTTTTCTGGCAGTTAGCGTTTCTGACTGATACCGCTTTGATACAATGGTTCTCATTTGGTTTAAATGCTGACTTGTCTTTACTCCCCACATCAAATCACTGAAATCATATGAGAATCACATGCCGGAGCTGCAGAGGAAGACCACGTCACTGTTAATTTGCATGACCTTTAAAGCTGCCTTTGAATTCCGTCTGCGGACGGCCGCGTCTTGCAGCTGCACACCCTCCGAACGCAGCCGCTGGAGCCCCGCTCTCCTCCTCACTGTTCTGACTCTTTAACCCAGTAACGCTGCACAACAGTCCTGAAAGTCCGTTTTCTTAACTCGACTGAACTTGAAAAGAGTTGCTAGCAGGTTAGTTCCCAAATGGGAGCAGATTAAATCTGGCACCCGGGACAGGGAGGGGGGAGCTGCCCAGTGGGACTGATGGGGAGAGGTGCTACGGCTGGGAATTCTCACCCCGTGAGCCCAGCAGGAGCAGATCAGCTTTCTGACACAAAGGAAGTATTTTCAAAGGCCATAGGGGTCATCAGATAGAGGAAGACACCGAGTCAGATGAGCTTTCCATTCAACATCGCTGTCTTTCTGGTGTAATCTGGTTGTGAAGGTTTTGGGCATCTCACTGGGTCTGGCCATCAAGGTCTCTGCCAGCCTCCAGATGAGGTGTGCCTGAAGTTGCCATGAGCTTGTTATAGCTTCTGTTGATCTTGGTCTGGACATAAAGGTGAATTTCTAGATATTCCCACAGTATGTGTGCTCCTTATCTGCTAACGATATGCAAGACAATGTTCAATGGTCAGTTTTTATTTTGCAGCTTTAAAATCAACACCATAGAATTCAACTTTCTCTGTGTTTTCCTTTAGATAGCTTTGTTTTGATGCCCCTACTATTTTTTTGTCTACTTCTAGAGATCTTTTGGTTTAAATAAATTATTTAAAATATAACTGTCAGAATCAATTCCAGGAGGCATGACTTGGTTTGTGGGATCTGAAGAAAGGTCTTGAATCCAAAAGCTTGTCCGAATGTTCCCCCTTAACTCCAGCTTTCCCCGCCTTTGTCACAGACAGGACAATCCCACAGGCCACCCAGTCCAGAGTGTGGGTTTTTTTCCTAAATACTATTTTTTAAATTTTCTTTTTGCAGCTGGCCAGGGGAAGGTGAAGATGGGATAGTGCTCCTGCTGACAGCCTATACTGTAAAGGATTTGGTAGGGTAGAGCTAAGGAACGGAAACTGCCTCTACAAAGGTGCGACACCTTTCCCTCTTACCTGGCAATCACGTGTGAAGAATAAACGAATCGGATGCCCTCTGCTCTGTGGGGCAGTGGTCAAACCACCGTCGCGCTTTCTCTGCCAGCCCCTGCGTGCTGTTGCTGTCGGGACCGTGGCTGGGAAGGGTGCAGCTCTGGGTGCCCCTGCCCCGCCGCGGCTCTGCGGGGTGAGCTTCGCTGTCTCCTGCGGCTCCACGTTTAAGGCTTCCTGCGCTCTGCCACCGTGGGGGAACTGTATGCTCCACCCCAGCAGACCTGGATGGCTCCAAGTAATTAGCTTGTATCTTCGCTAATTGTTTCTATTCCCTCTGTTTCTGGTGTGATCCTAAGGAGTGGGGAGCACCTGTTATTCTCAGGCCCAGTTAATTGCTTCTGGCGATCTCTGTTTTGATAGCTCTAGGTTTATTGGCTTTCCTCCAAGCTTGCTTAACTAACATTACTGATCAGAACAGTATGTGGAGCTACGGATGTGTACTCAAGCATTTTCAGATCTCATTTAATTTCTGAGGCTTAACAGGATTTGTCAGGCCAAGTCATTTTCAGCAAGATGAGTGACAATCACGAAGGATATAGAGAAGGGCTCATTAGAGCAGCAAATTCAGAATTATGCATAAAGAAGCAGTAACTGGTCCCACTAAATTCCCTCAGCACTTTGACACCAAATAGCTCTCCTAATTGAATGTCGAAAGAGAGCATTTTTTACTCGTCTTTCCAAGCAGAAAATGATCAAATGCCCACCAACCAGGACTGGGCAATTATTTTCCAGACCCCACAGCCATCGAATGCAAAGGAACTCTCCAAGTGCAAGGAGAGAGTGCGGATTTCCCCAGCAGCCTTTGCCCCTTATGTAGGCTAGATGTTGTAGGTTGTATTTGTATTTTTCTCACCCTGAGTGAAGACTTTGAAAGCTGTTATTGAAAGTGAGATAAAAGATTTATGACGATGCTCCTGGCTCTTAGAAGTACGCATCAGCACACAAACCATAGCAAAACTTTATACACACGGTCTTACAAAGCTTAAAGTACTCGCCCTGTGTTCAATGGGCTGTTTGGCTGGGATTTGTCTTCATCTGCAGTTGCAGGTGAGCAGGTTATATCTACGTCAGGATCCTTCTTACACTCAGCTGTAATAGAAAAAATCTTCAAGATTATTGTTTTACACGCTGATTTTTATATATTGTGCAAAGGTATTTCCCAAATCCATGAGGTGATATAAATAGAAGATACATTTTGCGTTGCCCAAATCATTATATTGCCTCGTTCTTACTGTTCCACAACCTACAGCTCTCTTTCCAGTGAATGAAAAATCTTTCTATTAAAGGCCAAGCACCGTCTGCACTGTCTCTAATCAGAGGGACAGCCCCCACTCCTGGGAAGTCTGCGAGTGTATTCTTTGGGTCACTACATTTTCTGCGGAAACGAAAAAACAATTTGTCTCTGTTGATACAGGTGGGAGTTTTTCTGACTTCCATAACTTCTGGTTTTCACTGGGCATGAATGGAAGAAAGAATCTTGTATTTAAATCCACCTGGCATTTATAGCCCCTCTCCTTTCCACCCCTCAGGCATTCTGGTTATAAGGATGCAAGCAGGATGCCTGATGTAAACAAAGATTAACTGATACTGATGAACTTCTTCACAATGCAAACTGTGAAGCAGCTGAAGCACAAAGTCCTGTTTAGAAGTTAGTCGGGCTGTCACAGTGTTTGATTTGTCTTTACACAATAGGTTGTTTTCAGTCTTGAACGTAGTAATTTCAACTAACTTCCAATTACATTTCTATTTGTTTGGGGGTTTTTAACTGGCCGAGTAATATTTGAATTTTAGAGATGTGTGCGACTTTCCATCATGGGCATAATGACTCAGGATGGAGGACCATCAATACAGACTCAATGCTCTTCAGTTAAAAATATTAGGTCCCTCTTTCCAGCCCTGTAAACTCCAGCCTAATCGCACAAGAAAAGGATTCTGTCTATTTCTTTCCATTTCTTATCTTTTGGCATTTTGGTTAAATACTATGAAATACTCATATTATGCAGAGGTGAAAGAGCTCAAATGCTGAAATTTTTTGGAAACGCTCCTGTGCGAAGCCAAGATGCTGTAGGTACACGGGTGAGGGGCAGCGCTGCTGCTGTTATGTTCAGCAACCCACGCACCGGCTCCCTGGTGAGGATGAGTTCAGAAGGGAACTGCAGTTCCTAGATGTGAGTTGTAATTCTTCACGCTCTTCTAATCGATTGCTTGGCGTTCGTCTGTACTACAACAAATTTATAGTTAAAAAAACCTCTTGAAACTAAGAGTCTTTAGTTTCTGTTCTGAGAAGGAAATCTTTTTCTACTGATGAAATGCAACACAAGGAAAAGGATCATTTAGAAAGGCTTCTTCACATTTATTTCTTGGAAGGGTTTTCTGAGAATAAGGATCGTGATTTATCATCTCCCTGATTGAAAAATAAAAGCAAGCGTTGTGTGTTAAAGAGGAGAATACACAATCTTTAGTCCCTTTTTTATTATTCTACAAACTGTTTTAATAAAGCTGACAAAGAGGGAAATAAATGAGGCAGACAATTCAGTTTTACTTATATTGACTAAAAATGAGTAGTGGCTGGAGATCCACCACGCCAGCCTGGGGACAGGGACAGAAGGGTTAATAAATGCTGTGGTGTTATGACCTGGTACAGGCAGAGTCAAATCTCTGCTGATGAATTCTAGTAACGATACATGGCCTATAATTACCAAGCAATGCAAGTAACGAGCGCAGAAAGGCAATAACGAACAGGGGAGTTTGGAGAGATAATTTAGGTTACAGCTCTGAAAATACGTGAGTCCCTTAAATTCCAGCTGCTTGGCTGTCCGGCTTCTGCAGTTCTGTACCCTGGAATGAGGCGGTTTTAAATGGACTCCATTTACAGCTGTGGTTTGGACCTGTTCTGTATAGATTGAGGTCCGTAAATGAAACAAGACGGTAGTTCTCGGGCCAGAAAGGAGCTTAAGTTGCGATACTGTGTTGGTTTTGTTGCGGTTGAACTGCTCAAAGCCTCTGCGTGGGCTGTGTCCCCCACGTGCGACATGCACGGTGCAGGGGAGCTGCAGTCTGGGCGTATTTGCAAATAGTTGACCCTGTGTATCAACTTCAGTGTAGAAACGGTGTGGGTTGAATGCTGGCGAACAGCATGTGCCCGCCAGCACCGATAAAGGAGGGGAGTTGTCTGCAGGGCAGGCTCCTTTAACGTGCATCTTATTTTCGGTCCAGGTTTCCCAGGCAGGAGATGGTGCGGCGGCCCAGCGGGTGCCTAGCCAGCCCCTGCACCTGCCGGCCATGGCAGCCCGCGAACGGGTTCCCCGGCTTCTCTGCGTTGCTGTTCTGACAGGAGGGAGCTGGGGAAGAGCGCAGAGCTGCCGTGCTGCAAACTCATCACAGAGATCAGGTGGTATTTATAGAAATATTTTTTGTGGAGGAAGATTGATGGGGGGAAGTAAAAAGCCTGTCTGCCGACACTGAGACTTTCCTTGAATTTACATTTATTTCTCTAAGCTGATCTGGGGAGAAGAAACAGTATACAGCTTTTAAAAAGGAACAAATGCATTTTGACACATCTAATTTAATGTTTTAAGGTTTTTTTATTTTTAAATCAGACGGGTTTGCTTGGCTTGTAGCACTTCTACTTTTTCATAATTTTCAACAAATTAAAACTGATATTAGAATAGGAAGAATACCATCTGTCACCTCATCTTCCTTACGATTAGATTTGTGGTTCATTTTGGTTGAAGCACTC
>JANZLQ010000089.1:42115936-42167816 GCA_026212715.1 Elanus axillaris | reverse complement strand
TATTCTATTCTATTCTATTCTATTCTATTCTATTCTATTCTATTCTATTCTATTCTATTCTATTCTATTCTGTTCTAATGTATTCTATTCTATTCTACTTTATTCTATTCTTCCTTCTCTGAAGTGATACCTACCCAAGTTAGGGGGGATGTGGTTTTGTTTAATTCCATCACTGAATACTCCTTTCCAACATGTACATGAGCTTGTGATCCTTCATGCTTTGCAGCCTTCCTCCTGACTTCAGTGGTATGACTGTCAAATGAGAATGTGAAACAGCTACAGCAGGTGGGTCCAGGCTGTGAAAATACGGACTCGTGAATTGAGCACTGGTAGCAGGACATGGAGCACCATGCTCATTCTTCTACTGGTCAGTACTTGTTATAAGTGATAAAATTTAAAATTCTTATCTGTGTGTCCTCAGCCTGAAAAATTACTCTTGTATGAAACAACGTTCAAGGACCACTATACCATTTCCAGGTGTAGTAGTAAATGCATATGTGCTTAAAGTTGTACCAGTACTGATTAGCATATCAGCAAAATCATTTTCTTTGCCTCTTGAAAGTTTTGTGGAAGAATCACTAAGGTAGTCTTGCCTTGCAAAGCAAACAGTAGGCAAAAGCGTATTTTACACAGATCTTCAGGGGTCAAAATATTTTATTTTTCTATTTGAGACTGGTGTAATTACGAAGTGAAAGCATTTATAATTCTAGTGCTCATAAGGCAGGATTTACTAGCAGCTAGGATTATAAATTAAAAAGAAAGTTGATGTTACGCAGGCCTAGTTTTAATAGATGTAATACAGGGATGTTATAAAATAACGTTGGGAACCTTTTGTGCTGCTAGAGATAATAGTGAGAGTTGCACAGAGCTTTAAAAAGGGACAACTTCATATAAATCTTTGGCCTGTAGAAATGTCTCAGACTTGTAAAAATGAAATAGCACTCCAGTCAATAGAGAACACCTCAGCTACTGCAAATTGTTAGAAAACATTGCTGTCCTGGGAGAAATGCCTGAAATGCATGAAATGCTCTTCACACCTATGGTTATGGCAAAAATAAAGATGGCTGATTGGGAAGAATGCGTAGTAGACTAAAATAATGTTTCAGTCAAGAACAGAAAAAAGAAAGGCATTTGTTTTATGCATAGAGTTTACTAGGTGTTATATTAAACTTAGGCAGACTGTCATGCTCCTCTAAACTTCTCAGAAAGGGCTGAAGATAAAACTGAAGGACTGATCCAGTATATTTGGAAGGCTAAATATGGTTGAAATAAAGGACAAAATTCCTAAACATTATTTCAGTGTATAAAAGCCTACTCCAGACAGCTTCATTCTACTACAATTGCTAGTGAGGACAGCTAGGTGATAGTCAGAGATTTTTAGCGATGGACATACTGCATCAGCCTGCTGCTCTACACATCTGACCTCCGACTGATTCTCCAGAAAGTGCCCTGCCTAATTCTTCCTTTTCCATTCTTTGCCTCCTTTCAGGGCATTCCGCGGGGTTGAAGAAGGGCAGCAGGGGCTGCGTGGGTAAGCGGTGGGACCAGCCGGTGCTGCAGCAGGCTGAGCCCCCTCCCCGCGGGGCAGGCGCTCTGCCCTCCGGCTGGCTGTGCTGGACCCGCGCCTGAGGGTGCCCTGGAGCGCAGAGTATGCCAAACTGAATGCCTTCACCGACCGATAAATAAACTCAGGAAGGCAGCTGGCCTAATAATATATGTTAAACACCATGAAAAGTGCAAGAGGAACTGTGAGTTAGTTTGCAATCAACAATTCCTTGTGAAGTACCATGACAGGATCTGCTACAGTTGTTTCCCTTGATGAAATATACATTAAGTGGTTAGTATAGCTGATGGTAACAGCTCAGCAGTAGAGAGACCCAAGCATCGTACCTCTTTTTCCTCCAGTCTGTTTGCCATTTCAGATGAAACGTGAATCCCTTAAGATGGCAATCTGCTCTACTTTCATCTGCGCCTGACTCCCATGCCTTTTAGTGTGCGCCTATCCAAGGCAAAAATCATGTGAAACATCCTCGGAGAATCTGACTCTGGACAGATTATTTTTTTTATGTGAACAGTTTGTTCAACAAAAAAAGTTGGGTTTGGATTAAGTTGAATTAACTAAAGAGTCTGGCTGAGAAATACTTTTAGAAACTAACATTTAATTTCAGTGGTTTTCAATTATGCAGTTTGATATTTTCTTTCAGAGACCAAGCTGAATTTAATAAAAAAGCTTAAAACATTCATTTGATAGATAGTGAAGCTTTTTTTTTCTGTTTTCCTGATGAAACTAAGAGGGTTTATTGTGGAGTTTTCTTTGCCTCTCAGTATTTTCTCCCCACCCCTGTGTTGGAACATACAGAACAGGAAGATAGGCATCACATGAGGACGGTTGTCATCCCTGCCTATGAGCAACCACACTTGCTAAGAGTAGGGATTTTGACAGTCTGTATGCGTGTGTGTGTTACTTAATCTCCCTTTTTATTACTTTATTTTGCAGTACTTTGCAAGTCAGGAAAGAAAAGGTAAGGCATAATTAGCAGACAGAATCTTGCTGGTTCTTCAGAGGAAGTAGAGAAGCCACAATAGAGAAGGGCACAAAACCAAAATAATTTTGCAGCTGTATTTGGATGAACTGAAAGAAGAGAGATGGTGTGGCCAAGATTTACATAGGAAGAGAGTTGCAGGGAATGAGGCAAAAAATTAACGCAGTGTGGATCACTTTGGCAATAAAGTTTAGGAGGAAAAATTTTTGAGAGATGATGTTAAAGAATAAGGGTGGGAATTAGCTAATGCCTGGTTGTAAAAAGAAATGGAGAAAGTGGAGTCATAGCTGATTAAGAGGTTACAAGCTCAGGTCAGGAAAAGGACAGCGGGTGTTAACCGAGAGTCCGCAAGGGTGGGAGAGCAGGAGATGAGCAAAGACAAAGTAGTGGACTGGGGGTCAGCCTGAGGAGCAATGGGATTTTGGGTCGCAGCTGAATGGAGAACGAGTAATTTGAAGAAGGAAATAGAAGAGAAGATTAAGATATAAATCTGGATCCTTCAGGGATCTAAGCAAGAAGTAAAACAAAGAGAAGTCAATTCAAGGAAGTGCAGAAATGTGGGAGGCACGGAAAGACATAGCGGGGCAGGGTGCAACTGCTCCAGCAACAGAGCGAGCCACAAAAGCCTAACAGAAATGCATTAAAAAATTGTATTTCCTTAATTTTGTTTCATATTAGGTGGAGAAAGGATTCTCGAGATTTTTCAGTTTCATTTTACAATTTTTTATTTTTTTTTTTTTTGTCCAGGTAAATATCCTAAAAGCACAGAGAAGAGGATTCTGAAAATGCACTTAAGGGCTTTTGCTTTGTGGAAGTTACCTGTTTAACTGTGTGTTGAATGAGACCACATTAGGAGGAAGGTGGTTTGTTCTCAGGCTTGTTCTGCACAAATTTCTTATGCATACCAACCCTGCGTGAGTCTATGCTAATATTTAAAATATTTGGATCACTGATATTAATGTCACTAGGTAATAGTAAGTATAGAGAAAGCTCTTCTAAGGTCTTTGTAGAATTCAGCCGTAAGCATGAGGTGGTGTATGTAGCTGTGCTGCAAGTTCCTGAGATAGGTAGGAAGGAAGAATGCAAAAACGTACCCACCAAAAGCTGAGATTTCATACTGTGTACTTTCTAACCGAGCTTCAATTAAAGTAACAGGAGATTAAAATGAAAGCACAAGCTCAATCATTAACTTTAATTCATCATACATTTGTTTTACCTTTTGAAAAACTGCGATTGATTTTTTTTTTTCCCCAGATAAATAGACCAACCGTAGACAGGAAGGGGAAGTAGCTACCAGAAGCTTCCAGTGGTTAGCAAAAAGAAGTGTGTTGGGATTTAAGTACAAATGGCTATAAAGTTCTTCAGGGATAACTCTAAATTGGTGGTGGTTTTTAATCCATAAGGCACATTAGGTTATTAGACTGCTAACAGTATTTACAGAAAACTAGGCTAGAAGCAAACAACTAAGCTAGGTAACAGAAAAAGAAGATTCCCTACTATGTTGGTTAATTATTTAAAAAGAAAGTCAGGCATTAAAAAGTGTCTGTGATATTTTCAAGTTTCTTTTCAATGTCGAAGTTGCAGTCCCCACATGTAAGATCAAGCTGTCCTGCCACTCGCCTCCTGGTGAACCTAGGAGTGATTCCTTCAAAGTTAGTGGAGTTTGACTCTTTTGAAATCAGCATAAAATGAGGAATAACTGAAAACACTTTCTGCAGCTTGAGGTTTAAGTTCATATTGCTGTTATGTTTATTTGTTTAATATCAAAAAGTACAAACAATTAGGGTCCCAGCTTTAAAAAGCATAGTGTTTAAGGGCCTGATTCTGTAGGCACGCATGCATCTGTTTTATTATTCGTTCTATTAAGTTAAGCCCCGATGCAACACTTTTATGTATATTTATCTTTGGGCCAGGCAATTACTGTTAGAAGTAATGCAGACGACAGCTAAGTTATTTACAATTATATAGCGCACTGGTTGATTTTGCAGCTATGCCTTGACGCTCCATGCAATCTGTATACCCAGGTTTTCTTCAGATTTCTTTATGGCAAGACTGATCGAAGGCTGAGGCATGTCCGTGTTTTGTTTTGAGATCTCACGTCATAGACAATAGGCTTCAATCGACAGTACAGGTTGTTGTGATAGCCTTTAGGCATGATGCCACTAATGATGTCCAAGCATAGTGACTACTGAAAGAAAATTCTGAAACATTCCTGTGGGTAAGTAGATTAAGGAAATAGAGATTGGAGGAAGTTGTTACTGTAACGGTCTGTGATATCCAGAACATTTGTTTTAGTGCAATTAAGATAAGCTAGCAGCAATAAAATTAATGATCCTGTGGTGATCTAATGAGGAAAAGTGTGAGAAGACCTGACTAATAAAAAAATGGAAATTGCAGGTTTTGTGAAGAGCAGTTACCACTTCCAGATTGTGCACACTCTAGTTTTCTGTATATTTATTAGTAGAATACATTAGTAGACTGCCACTATAAAATGCTGTAGTTTATTCCTCTTGTAACCTTTATCTTTGTGGAAGAAGGCTACAGTTTTCAGTCTGGGGCAGGACCCACCCTCATTTTCTTACATCCTCTTTGCTACAGACAGACCAATTTATAAGCAGATTCCTACCTAGGAAACAGAAGATGGCTACAAAAATCTAAGACACACAACCCTCCCCTTTAATCGTAAATATATTCATTACCAATTTGTCAGCATACCGCAGTTTGTATGCCGTGTTGGTTCCCATTCAAGGTGTATGTGCGGTACTTAAGACAGCTAGACTGTAATTTGCGTTTACACAAGAAAATTGACCTGAGCAATTGCTGAGGCATAATTTAATTGCGAGATCAGTGCTGTGATAACCTCTTCCCTCTCCGAGCAGACTTCCTGTGCTTGAGGAAAAATTATCACTTCTGTGTAATTAATAAAAGTTAACTATCTATTGATGTAAGCGTATCAGAAAAATACACATAGACAACACAGTTGGGTTAAGTCAGATTTACTGGTCTAGCGAAGGGAAGTTTTAAAAACCAGAGGAAAATCCAAATAAATTTTTACCAGATATACATGGTATTGTGAAATCAAGTGGGTTAATGACCTTACTCGGATGGATTTTGTGATGATGCTGTTACAGCATCCTGTGTGACACTGCCCAGGGCTTGCTTGCTCTGACTGGGTATCACACGATTCGGACACAGGGAAACAGCTGGCTTGTCCCTGGCAGTACTTCATGCTCTCTGATAACATTTTTACTTCAGTCAGAAACTTGCGTGCGGTTTGGGGCCTCATTTTGGAGACAAATACCGAGGGATCCGGGATCCGCTCTGAGGGAATGGCCTCCCCGCCCGCCAAACCCTGCCACAGCCCCGGCGGGCGGCAGCCCTTGTGGCGGGGGGGGGGGAGGGCACGAGAATAGCGGATTCTGATTGGCCCGGGTTCCCGCGGCGCCTGGCGATTGGTGCTCGCTGCCGCCTTTCTGGAAGGTTCGGCGAAGGTCGGCAGCGCCGGCGCTGAGGGGAGCGGGCGCGGAGCCGATGCAACCTGAAATGGCGGCAGGGTACCGCGGCCGTGAGTTAA
This sequence comes from Elanus axillaris, assembly GCA_026212715.1. Lineage (NCBI taxonomy): Eukaryota > Metazoa > Chordata > Aves > Accipitriformes > Accipitridae > Elanus > Elanus axillaris. Next base: position 42,161,699 of record JANZLQ010000089.1, on the reverse strand, counting down.
CCGCCCGCTCCTCTCGGCCAGACCTGCGCGCACAGCCTTGTCCTCGCTGCGAAGAGCGTAGGTGCGGGCAGTTGCAAGAGCCTGGCTCGAGCACGGCTGCCCGGCTCCTGTCCTCACCCACGGGCACCTTTGTTTTCAGGCCGTGTGCTGCTTAAGAACAGAGACAAAGCACCCCAGAGCCCACAGGTGGGGTTTTTGCCACTGAATTGTCGCAACAAGTAGATGAGCTGTGAGGACTGCTACTTCTGTTCAGGTAATGAACATTCTGGTTGTCCCTTACCTGGTTGTGAACACCTCTTTTGGCTTTGTACTGAGGGGTTCCCTTGTCCTGCAGCACACTGAAAACTGGTATTTCAGTGACAGCTTAAAATGTGTGGGGGTTTGTATCAAAATAACAGGGTGACTGCTATTCAGTAGGACTATCTTCATGCTTTATTCGTTAATCTCAATTTTTGTAATTTAAATTCCTGTCAATTACAGGAGAATGATGCTGTAATTATTTTGTGTAAGTTACACAATTTATAGATCGCATTATGATCTAGGGTTCCTCTCATAAGTCTCATTTGTCTTACAACAGCAGTCCCTGTTAGTTATAACTCACAATAAGAGAATTTGGGACCTTACTATGAAATTTAGGTCCAGCTTTCCATGTAATACAGGAGTTGTGATCTTTGCACCAGGGAATGAGTGGGAACATAACCCAGGCTCCTTCGTTCATATCTTGAGATGATTCAGGCATTGCAAGCATACTTACCCAGAAAAAGAGCGGGTAAAGATGTTTTCATCCTCAGCTGCTTCACATAACCTTCTACAGGTGTTATTCTGTCTTAAAATGTCTGTGGGCTTCAGATGGTGTTACTGTTTGCTAAATCTGCAGCAGAGAGAATCAGCCAAATACTGCTATGTCTATCCTGTTAAAATAATTTTGCTTTGAATTATATTATCAAAACTGCCTTCAGAGCAGGAGCATGGTGATGAACCTCACTGGGCTGTTACCTGTTGAAGTGCTGCTGCTGTTTGCTAACAAGCTTTTGGTTACCAGATACCACTGGAGAAGTAGATCGCTTTTAGAAAAGACTCCTCGAATGAAGAAAGGCTTCTGGATGCCTGTTCCCTCCCTGGTCTGTGTGTTTGCTTATTTTGCATGTTGACCTATTCAAGAATGTATATTTATCTGTCATTCAAAATAATTCTGTAACTAAGGCAATTTTAGCTGTGTTCCCTTTGGAGAAAAAAAACGTTAAACACATCAACAGCAGAAGTAATGCAAAAGGATCAAGCTTTCTTGCTCGTGATTTCTAATTAGTTTGGAACGTAGGAACTCTAGGAAAGAGCTGATTCTTCCTAATAACTGGGAGAAATTTGGACTTTCTAGGGTCAGGTGCAGATGTTTGCAAGGCCCTGCCTTTTTTCCTAGGTCGTGGCTGCAGGTAGTCCAGAAGGTGTACAGTTGTGTCATGCAGTACTTCAGTCCAGCTCCTGTCCCTGGAATTGCCAGTTTGGTGCAGCTTTTCCTTCTATTTTCCTTCTTTTCTGTTCTTTGCAGTTTTTACATTAAATCTTCTGAGACATTCCCAAAGCAGTATGTGAAATTAGGCTATTACAATGATTTAACGGTGAATCTTAAAGAAAATATTGGAAGCATTTCCGGGAGACTTTCTTTTAATATCAGAACTTTCCCTGGAAACGGGAGTTATCCTTACTCAGCCAGGAGATCCAAAAAGTACTATGTGATCTTGCATCAAAACAATAATTCTAAATGTCTTGAAAGGGAGATAATAAATTGCCTGGGAGCAACACTCATCCTAAGCAGAAGAAATACTTGTGAGTTACTTGCTGTAAGAATTCAGAATAAATGGAATGAAGAGGCTGTGTCCGTTTAAATTCTTTGCTAGGAATTGTTTGCTTCCATCTACAACAGAATGTGCCTGAAGAACTGCATGCTGCTTACATAGTGTGAATATAAGCATTTTGGAAAAGAGGCTAGTCACCAGCAATTAACACTGTGTTGTTTATCTTTGTGCATTTTGCTCACAGCTTTAACAAGCAGATAAAGAGATAGACAAGACAATGTAAAAATGTGCATTTTGCTTACCAACTAGAAGTCGTCAGAGCTATTACTGCTTTATTGTTCCTGTGCAGAGTCTTTGCTTTGATTTCTCCAGTCTGCTGTACCAAGGAATAACAGTATTGTAATAACGCAAAAGACCTTGCAGGATTTGAAAGCTAAATAAATAACGATAATTCCATTGGAAATCATACTGTATTTACAATATCATACCACATATGTACTGCTCCACTTCAGAGTGCAATACTTGATGAATTTTTGAAATTTTTTTATTTAAATATTTCATCAAATGAAAATTGTCGACGCAGAAAATTTACACACCCTACACCTCTAATGAGTTCCAAAGCTAACTGTGCTGTCAGCTCCACCACAATTTATGTATTTCCTCGTCTGCAGTCTAGTCTAATTTACTGAGTGGCTTTCCACCATAGAAAAATAACTAATTTTAAGGAGTGTATGAAAAAAAGCAAACTCCAAATATGGTGCATTAAGTTGCAGAGACATACTAACTTCTCTAAAAGGTTTTTAACTCTTTGAAGGTTGTCTTAAGGAGTTTCTCTTTTCGCAGGATTGTTGTTGGGCATAAAACTGAGTGACACTTAGATCAGGCTTCATATTTGCTTAAGTTAGGCTGCTGGGGAGAAGTCAGAGCTCAGTGCAGCATGCCATTCATTGTCCTGCTGGTATCTTGCTCTAGTAGCTCACAGTTGCAGAATGGAAAGCACTAGTATTATTTATGCAAGTGAACTTGCTAGTCATGAGGACAACTGAATGGTTTGATCATGGTTTATGCTGTATACTCTTCCCCTTCAACTTCATGTCCGTTTCTCTTCTTTTCAGTGCCTTGAAAAACATGGGAAGGAAGGTAAGTTCTTGTTCTGGAGAGGATTTTTTGTTGGGTTTTGGTGGTTTTTTTTTTTAAGTTTTTTTATGAAGCTGTTACACACTAGCACAGTGCTGTAGTGTTGTGCTGCAGGAAACTATTCAAACTTAGAAACTTATAAATGATTGCTTGGGAACATGAAAAAACACAACTAATATTAAACCATTCAATGAATGTAATACCTGTGCTTTTTGTCAGCCATTTAAGTGCTTAATTTTTCATGTTTGGGTAGACCTTCTGCAACAAAGTGTAAAAGCTGTGCCGAATCATGATCTATTAGATTTATACCATTATTCTATTTAATATCATTTACTTAACTGAATAAAATTATCCCCTTCCCAAAGTCTTATCTGCTTAGAAAGGAATAAAATTACAGAATGTTTAAGCATGGATTCTAAAGTACATAGCAAAGATTTTATTCCTTAACTATTAATGCCCGAATACAATCTGAATATTTTTCTGTGAAGGCTTTAATTGCAAGCTGATAACAGTGAGTCTTTTGTGGCAACAATCATTCATTGGATCATGATCAAAAGCAAAGGAATAGAATTATGAAGAAGAGAGACCCAATTCCCTCCTTGCTCATGTTCCCTCTGCTGCTTTCAGGGTAATTATGACGTGTTTCTGCATTCCAGAATTTAGGGGAAAAGAAAATGGGGGAGGGAAGTTAAGCCCTTTGGTAGTTCTGACTCAAAAGAAATGTGTTCTTATTCACAGAGAGATCTGTCCCCATTACTATTCAGAAACCAAACAATAACTGTGCTCAGCAGCGCTGGAATGAACTATGGGTTGGCCCAGCAAATGCAGTACTAAATCTTTACAGAGGGACATTGGGGATCATGTGTGTCTCAGTGGATAGACCACCCTACTTGTTCCTCAGATAAGCTTGAAGATTCGCTTGTTTGCATGAGCAGCGTACACTTTTACCATAGGAACATTTGGAAAGCAGGTCATGTTATTGTGGTCCCAGTGGACTGAGGGAGGGAAGCCTGCATGCTTTGCAACCAAATCCACTGGCACCATTCACCATGCATATGTCAGACTGGTATTAGTATTTTACTGAGCTAGTCATGCTGATTAGTTTTTTCAGTTTTGTGATTGTGGCTGAGTAAACAAAATAGATGCTGAAATAACTTAAAGGTGCCCATAGCTACCCAAAGACTTGCAAATCCCACTAGAGATTTACAGAACGAGGGACTTTAAGTTTCATCTTCTTGTTGAGGCTTGTAAACCATGAGGGATAATCTGATCTGTTATTCCACTTCAGTGGTGAGACATTAAAAAACCCCAGTTGTTTAGGTTGACAGTATTATAAATGGCTGTGGGAATTGTTAACCTGATTCTTCTGGCCTGTGCTGGTAGAAATTAGTACTGTTACTAAACGCTACTGGATGTCTTGGAGCCTTGTGAATGCAGCTATGGACATTTTTTTAATCACGCAAATTTTGCATGTTCTTGTAAAGTTTTTCTAAACTTACTTTATTCTATTCTTAAGCCTGTTTTAACCATCCTTGATCTGATCTATCATTATCCAGACTCAGAATTTCTTTTAAGCAGCATTACACACCTGAGCATGAGTTATAAAGAGTGGGCAATGGACCTTTTGCTTGAAGCTGGGGAATCCCTACAGTAGGCGCTAGCCTTGGTCAGTAAGGAATTGGATGTTTTGCTCGTTTATACCAGAGCCCTCAGGCTGGCAGACACTGAACAATACCCTTTCATCCTTGTGACTTCAAAGTACTGCTCAGAACTTTGCGGAAACAGGCTTTTAGTTAAATCTGTAATGGAAACAAATCTATGAGACTGACCTGACCTCATCTTTTCGAAATATCTTGTATGTAACCTTATAGCAAATGAATATGTTCTTTTCAGGTAGAGCATGGTCTCATATATAATTATTGCAGCTCTTTTTTAGCTCTGTATAATGCACCTTCCTGGATTTCCATTTGAGAGATGAATGAAACAGTAGCTTATCTCCTGTTACCTATATTTTTAAAATATTCAAGGCTTTCAGAGAATTGGAAATGAATGGTTTCATTATAAAGTTGGCCTTAGCATTTTTGACATGGCCTACAGATTTCATCCTCTTTATCCAGACGAGCTAAGAATATTGTGATCAAAGAGCTAAAACTAGAGTTGGCCTAGAGGATGTGGTGGGGAATGTTGATATAAATACACTTGTGAGATTCCTAAAAATTCACATGTGCACACACATAGGTGGGTGAAATCCTCATTTCTTTGTGTTCTGTTTTAACCACTGATGTTCTGGTGGTACAGCTGCCTCGTTGACAAAGGCTTTTCAGAGTTAAAAGCATGATCTACTTTAGTCTGAGTTAAAAATCCTAATGTTAAAACTCTTCCTATGGTAGACTGGTAACCTCTGATTATGAGGCATTATGTCAGGGTGTTTGACCTGGTGCTGGGATGGAGAGTCTCTATGGTACTGTGTTTTGGATTTGTGACTAAAACAGTGTCACCCATCACAGACCGTCACACTTAGGACAGGTGAGATGCACATGAGGGCTAACGTTCAAGTAATGTGCTGCTAGGAGCTGTTGTCTGAATAACAGACTGGTCTGATTCCAGGCTGGAATATTCTGGTGGAAATACAGTGTTTCTATACAAGTTGGTAAAGATGTAAGACAACATTGTTGCATGAGGTTGAGAGTGAGCTGTTTGAGGATTTGGGTTTTGTGGCTCGCAGTGAGCAAGCCCTTGTTGGTTTTCATGTATGAGATTCCTGGAGAATATGTAATACAGGAAAATTGCAGTTAGAAATAGCCAGCGCTGATTTTTGAAGATGTAAGGAAAGGAAGTAGCTAAAAATGCCATAGGACTTAGGTTCTTTAAACACCCTGTGAAGTAACTTTGGAATTTTCAGATTTTCAGCTGCCTAATATGGATACTAGTTAACCCTAGCCATGCACTGATGTAGCTGAAATCGGTGACTCTTTAATGGCAAAAATCAGCTGCAGCCAGTTTGGAGGTCTAGCAAAATACCCCAAAATACCTGAAGCAGATAATTAAAAAAACCAACCAACCAAAAAACCAACAACAAAAAAACCCCAACCTACTTTTAGTGTGTGCTTGATAGCCTGCCAGGTGTTTTGAGGCTTTTTTTGCCAGCCAGATTATTTTTGTCATGTGGGCTGTAGGTTAGTTCCTCTGAAGACCTGAGTTGTTTGAGGGAATAACAAGTTGCATTAGTTGATTTAGGGTGTCAAAAGAACTACAGAGCATTTCAAGGTGAGTATTTAACGGAAGTGTCCTGCCCTTTTTGTACACCACTATATGCCCAGGGGCAAAAAAGCAGATGTGACCTGTGGGAAGTCAGTACCAGAGTGAACAATGGGTAAGAACGAGAAAAGAGAAACTGGGATCTATTAATTACAGGAAAATAGGAAAAGCATACATCTTGCTGAGAAGCCACAAAGCAAATACACACATGTATGTTGTTTCTGCTGAATTTTCTTAGCATTCCCAATTCCTGAGAAGTTCTGAAAAACACTGGTTTGAATCCAGTTCAGACTCAACTCCTAATGAGAAAAAATGCTGGTTTTCTGCCAGATCTTTGACCAGAATCATATCAGGAGTTAAGATAGGAAAGTTCATTCTAGTGATAGTTTGATCAGTTATTATCATCACTAAATTGGCTAATTTTAAAGCCATGTTAGGCAGGGTGTCCAGTGACAGCCCCATGTCCTGGACAGAAATTTTTGCTCTGGAAGGGAATGTTTGCTCCTTTATGTTAAAACTAGTTGCTTCTCAAAATGTGAATCTGTCTTCCAGGGGTTGTAATGTTCTATATAGCAAAACATAAAGCTGTTGTTGTTGTTTTTTTTTTTTTACCAGAGGTGATATTTTTCTTTTGGAGGCTTTGCAAATTTCTATGTGACTGTCACCTCTGACAGATGAAGATGTTTTGCAGGGGTTGCTAAGGTGATTTTGTGGGATGGAGATGCACTGGTAATTTGCTGCAAAGTTGTTTATAGGAGAATATGAATGAAATTTCAGCACCCACAGCAAGGCAAATGTCTGTGTCTGATATTATTTCCAAAAGGTTTCAGTACGGAAGAAAATAGCTGTACAAACGCACTATTTGCAGCCCCTCCAAGGATACTAAAATACAATCTAGATGTCTGTAGGGTACAGGGCATAAACATTTTAATGTCATTTCACCTTTTCATCATTTTAACTGGAATGTGAAACATTTTAATTTTTCCTCTTTCTACTTTGTGATTTTTATTATATTTTTAAAATTCCTATACGTAAATGGTTTGGCAAGTGTTATTTGGAATATTTAGTGTTCAAAAGTTGGTATTTACACTGAGTCATCATGAATAGCTTTAAAGCTCTGAACAAACTCTACTGCTTCTATGCAGCTTTCTTCCCAGGAAAACAAGAAAGCACTACCAGCCTTTGCTGGGGTAGAAATTCCTTCTTGACTCGAAATATCAGGGCTGCTTTATCCCTAGGATACACTGATTCCATGTGGGGTGCTGGCATGTGCTCAACATCCTGCCTTTTCCTGTGGCCACTTTGTCATATTTTAGAAGGAATTAAAGTTATGCATCATAGTGAAGTTTTGAAGAACAGTCTTAAAGTTTAGAGCTAATGTAATATAGATCTCAGATCTGTAAATTACAGACGGGTACTTTGGTAGTTACAGTCTGTTTACCATTGTGACATCTAGCTTTTAACTTGATTCTTAATTTCCTTCTTTAAAAATTCCTCCTTTCTTATTTAGGGATGAATTGGCATCATATGATTATAGTATGGTTCTTCAGTTTGGTTTTCTGACCTGACAGAAGGATACAGTTGACTTACCTATGTAGATTTGTTGACTTCATCTGCACTTGCCAACAAATTGCTAGAGAATTGTGGATTAATTTTTTTCACTTACTTGAGGACAAACTTACACTGTCTTTGAGTCTGCCCACCCCCCAAAAAAAACCAAACAAACAACCAAACCAACTTTAACATAGTTTAACATCACAAGGCCATTGGCAAGTTCACTAGCTGTGCCTGATGTCAGTGTATCCCTGACTTTCGGTGAGCTTTAGACCTGATGTGGTGGTTTGGCCATAGGTGTGCTGCTGAGAATAAACCCCAGTGGATGCACGCTGCTGAGAACATACTTTTTTCCCCTATGTGCTTGCGTATACTGACAGGTGACTGAAGGTATCTTGGTTTGCAGGCCTGCGGTCTGACTGACATCTCATTAAAGTTGATGGGACTGGTCAATTTAATAGGATTCTCAGTCTGGCTTCTCATCAATATTTATGAACATACATGCTTTTTTTGTAACTTAGTGTTGGCTTTTATTAACCAGAAAGACCTGACTCTAAGTAAAAATATTCAAAATAAACAACATAAAATATTCACTACCTTCTGCACAGTAAGTGTGAGCTATCTGAAGACCTGTCAGAATTCACAGACTGCTGAATCTTTTGAGTCTACCCTGAATTCATTTGTCAAATTTACCCTTATCTAGAGTCTCTCTAATTAAAATACATTTCCGAATCTTCTGAATTCTTCTTTTCTGTTTCCTTTCATACTCTCTTGGTTTGTCTTGCTATATTACTTTTACTTTTTATGCAACTTTGAAAGACAAAAGCATTCTAAAGTTTGAGCCTTGACTTCCCAGACCAGATTGATTTCCCCCTAGTATTCTGGGCACAATAGTGATATTTAGAGTTTTAATAAAGAGGTGAAGAAAGGGAAATAACACCCTAGTACTTTTCTGATAAGAAATGCAGATGCTGTGATTTTGCAGGTAAGGCACTAATAAGCTGTTTTACTGTATGCTTGTCCAGGGTGAAACAGTATTATCCATCTGTTAGTATCTTTTTGTACAAGTCCTTACCAAGATGGGCAAGATAGAATTTTACACCTTCTTCAGTTTCTTTATAATTAATAAGACTTCATTTTTGTTTTTCTAAGCAGAAGCAGCTTTTTTTTTCCTAATGCAAATGTAAAAAGCATCAAATCTTTCATTCTTTTAGTTTCTGTATATGTTGTAGGACAAAGCAGGGTGAAAGGAAAGCTTCTTTAGACTTGCAGTGGCAGTCGAACTGTAGAGCTAAAAGGAATGGCATAGTAAAATGAATGGCATTTGCAGCAAACAGCAAAATTCTGATTTCTTCACTGGAATATAAGTCCTCCCAAGAGAAGTTTCGTCCAAATTTTAGGCATTTGAATTAAATAAAATACAAAAATTCAAATGTTACTTGGAAAGTTACATTTGTATTCTGCAGAGAGCTTGTACTAGCTTTCTGCATACATGCAAGAGTCATTCTGAAGGTAATTTAGCTTTTTTTCTCACATAGTAACTAAAAAAACCTAGCAATTATCTCCATCTGTTTTCCCCAGAAGAGGCAACATAAACAAGATTTCCAAGGTGCCAAAATGGGTTTTACCTGGTTCCAGTACACTGCTGCCTCAGTCTTTTCAAAGATACCAGTTGAAATGTTTTATCGATTAAAAATGGGCCCATATTGCATGCATTGTTTCCAAGGACATGTCTGCCATTTTCTGGCACTGTAGCTGAATTTGAATGATAAAGAGCAGCACAGAAATGAAGCTAAGGAAAACAAGTTCCTTAAAGAACAACAATTCTTTATCCACTGCAGGTTGATTTTTGGGGTTGTATTTTTGTTTGTGTGTTGGCTGTAAACCTGAATCAGTCTACTTTCTTTATTTTAAAGAGAATTTTGATAGGGTGAAGCAAATAACAGGAGTAGAGTCTTGTGTGAGGCGGCTTTTGCCAATGAATGCCATACAGTGAAGCCTAACAGTTGTTAGGAAAGAGCTGGGTTTAAAATGCTGGCTTTAGGACAATGGTCTTGCTGTTGTAAGAGAACAAAAGGCAGCATAGACGTCAGCTGCTTCAGAAGCAGAAATAGTTTCATTTTTTCCTTTTACAATTACTGAAAGTTATAATGACATTATAATGGAATCACACTATTCTGTTTCAATGAAACACCACCCCAGTTCTGTTCATTCAGTAATTTAAATATCTTTATCATAATTTGCACAGGCTATTGTTTAGGATATTGGTTTTCATTCAGAGGTATGCAGATTTTTGTGCACTGATATCCTATGAAAAGAAGTCATGCAAATTGACTAAGAATAACAAGTTAAGTTATCAGCAGGCTTACATTTATTATGGAGAAATCTGAAATCCAATGTAATTTTCTTTTCCATGTCTACAAATAAAGGAAATATTATAATAACTTTCTCTTAAGAAGACTTTGATTAAATTGGGATTAGAAAAGTTATTAATTCTGTCAAATTTCTTGAGAAAATGCTATACACCATATTCTTGCTAAGAATAAAAAAAAAGCTATTGATATAATCTAGTATTTTTTTTTATGTAATCAGATGCTTATTTACTAGTCAGATGTTAGTAAATAGTAGTCAGCAATGCATTCAAAATCCTGCAGGGCTCATCTTCATGTTGCAGGACAATAAATACTGTTGTCAAAGAATAGAGTAAACCAGAAATTACAGCTGCATGTTTTGGAGGAATTTGTTTTAAAAGGTAGATAAGGGGGGAGCTTTTCTTTCTTCTGATGCACTTTTATAGCTGAAGTAGGACCAGATTAATGGAGCAGATACTCCAGTGCTCTCAATTCTGTTCATGTTTTAGGTAGAATGTAAAATAACTGTGTAGATACACACTAGAATTTCTGAAAGATAGGTGTTACCATGGATACACTCAAGTAACCAAAGAGCTTGTGTGAATGCAAAGCACTAATTTTTCTGCTAGTTGCAGGAGGATTTGTCCTGATGAGAAACTTGTGCTGCCACTGTTTCTCCTCCCCCTCCAATTTGTTATTGAAGCAATACAACTCTTGGATGTTACGTACTATGTTGAGGGACAATTACAATCCTGTTTTTCCACATCTCCTATTCAGGGTTAGCATTTTCATACAACAGAGACGGTTGACGTAAATGTTGTTTCAAATGAATGATATAACTGATTAATTTTGGTGCTCTAAATTTTTAGATGGTGACAAAACACCCTCTCTTTAGACTGCTAGTGTGTATGAATGTGCCTGTCTTTCCACTGTAGGGAGATGGGTGTTCACAGTGGGGAAAAAAACCTCTGTAGAGCAGATAATGGGGATAGAAATAAGTTAGGGGGAATTAATAGAAAGCCTGTCGAGTTCATAGCTAGTATGCTTTTCCTACGAGTTAGAGTCCCAAGGGGATTGACAGGAGGAAATACTTACCTGGAATGTGCAGAAGATGATTATTGTGAGCAAAAGGGCTCCTGAAGATGTGTGGGAAGAGGATTTAAAGTAGTCTCTGAACTCCTGCTGTAATTCTGAAAACCTCCGCATTCCTTGCTGCTTGCCTTGCTCTTCTGTAAGCTGTGGCGCTGAGGAAGTGTGAGAAGGGCTATCATCTCTTCAGTGTCTGTCTTTTACCAATTCAACTGTTGGTTTCCTTAATAGCATCATCTATAGTAACACCTGAATGAAGCTGAATCAAGCCAGGGGTATCCCAAGAGAACTCATAGCTGATGCACAAGACTGTTACCGGCACATAGAGATGTGGTCTGTACCACTGGCAAAGCAGATCTTGACCATTGCCACTGTAACCAAGGAATCCTGTGCAGTTACAGCTGTAGCTGGTAGTAGTCAAATCAGTAAATGTTGATAATATCCTAATGGCTGTTAGCACAAGAAGTATCTTTGTCAAAACTGAAATAGATTCGTGGTTTTACATTTCAGTGGGGTAAGCATTTGTTCATTTAAATAGTGTTTCACTGACAAAAATACTGACATCTGAATTGAAAGATTGAACATCAACTGTATAGCACATCAAAGAGTAATACTGAAATAAACTAACTGGTGTTGATATTGTTACTACTTCTGGAAATAGTTCTTGACTCAGTACAAAGTTGCTGAAATCCTGCTATTCCTTACTGTATTATGGATTAATCCTAGTTCAGTTGATACTAACTTGTCTGGTGTACACTAAATAGACAGATCCTTATGCTTCATAGCCCTTAAGTTGACCTGTGAGTCCATGTTCATTATAAGATAAATAATATAACAGAAGTAGTTCAGAGGTGGAAGACCAATATATATGTTGGCTCTCATGGGGGAGGCAGGGGGGAACACGGCAAAACCCCAAAGTCTGTTTTTATCCCTGTCAAGGAAACAGTATTATTTCAAATGTAATATGGACAGAGTTCTAATGTTTCCCATGGTAAATGACTTTGGGAGGATGCTGCTATGAAATATAATATAGAACAGTCTATAAGTTATTATGGAAAATACTTTTCCATAAGGACACATAATTTTAAAAATCATTAACACTGGGAATAATAGTGTGCTGTAGTTGGTAAATGGTTTCCTATTAACCCTCAGTATTCAGTTCTTGTTTTGTGAAATTACGGAAAACTTTCAAGTTCATTTTTTTCCTTTCAAACCCTGACTAGATCTGAATTGATAGCTGTATTAATACACTGATAACATTAATGTGCACCTAGAATAAATGCTTCTTTGTAAGATGAGTGAAAATAAGATTATTACTACTGTCTTCTCATTTTATTAGTGAAATATTTTTCTCAGTCTACATGCTGTACTACTCGGGTGTAGCTGATGGTTCATTTTTGTCTGCTAATTAGAAATACTGTATACAACTTTATTTGAAAATGCGTGATTAAGGTCGAGCTAAATATGTAAGTGGGAATAATATGAGCTTACCTAAACTGGCTTGTGGAAGTCTATATTTGTAAGACTACTCTCAGGATTTAGAAGTTTTAGGGAATTGGATACTTGACTCCCTGGAAGCCTAGTATTTGCCATAAATGAGTATGAATGTTTCTTCTGAAAAATCACTGAAAACAGCTGAATGTTGCAGGTGAAATTGTGATAAAGCCTAGAGCATAAATTTCTAGAATAACTGGCCTACAGAGCACCCCTCTGACAGACTTCCATCTCTTAGTGGTTTGCTACAGCGGTAAAGCACAAAGATTTTTACCTGTTCTGTAACATTTTGGATTGCTTCAGTAACTCCCACAAATTTTCCTTCTTTGAATTCCACTGAGTTTGTAACCTCACTAGTGATTAACAGCAACTTGTTCCACAGAACTCATGTGCTTCTTCAAAGTATTTCCTATTACCAATTTCTCTTGAAAATCAGCAAATTTTCTTATGGTCTTGTAAGTAATGCAGGTTGCACATTCTACATTTTTTGCTGGTTTTGTGAAAAAATGGCTTTAAGTTGATCGCAAAATTCTGGTTCCCAGAGGGCAAAAAAAGTGAATTACTCAATACAGTTCTCTCCTTAAGTGGTGACAAGTTTCTAGATTCAGCTTTCAGAGAAAAAAAGAAAAATTAGAAATGTGCGAGGCCAACATCTTACTGAATCTCTGAGAAAGGATAGCATTTTGCTCTTTGTATATATTCTACTGCCTGAGTAGGTCACTACACAAATGTTTTGCAGTGGAAAAAATCTCAGCTATGAGTATATAAACTGTGAACGCGCAAAAAAATTAGGTGTGTTTGTACATCCAGATGCTGCTAACGCTCTTGCAGTAGCGTGTGCTGTAAAGATCCTGGGTTAAAAAAGTAAGTCAAAAGATCGAAAATTTGTTAGTGAACCTCTAAGATACTTCGTGAGGGTTCCAAAACTTGTAGGTGTCAAATACCCTGTTAACCAACAAGTTTTGTTGAAATCAATGCAAAGTTATCTCCATTCTCAGGCACCTAAACGTATATGGAAACTTGGTTCCCAGGAATAAACATACACTTGCAGATGAGTTCGGACCTCTCTGAAAAATGCACTTTGTAAGCTGTATGATGTCTTCTATGTTATATGAAACAAAATGGCGCTTCCTTTTTACTGAGACTATTTTAGCTGTGCTAAGTTATTCCCACCTAGAAGTTCCTTCTTGTTATTCTAGTCAGTGTATTAGCATGCAATGCTCTCAGTGTGTCTGTTGGTCTTAGAAAAAGATAGCATCATCCCATGGATGAAGATTCTGGCAGTGGCATATCTGATAGTATGGCAAGATATTCATACGCCCGGTATTAAAAACATACATAATATGTTTTTTTCCTATATTGCACAGTGATTACTCATTTGGGATATTGCTAGATGTGTAGTAAAGGTTTGTATTGCTGAGGAAAATACGGGAAGGTCGTATCCCTGATAATTTTCATAAAACCGGCGTATCTGCATTAACACTAGGTGAGTCTTTGGTGTGCAGACACACAAGTGGAGAAAGATCTTTATTATTTTGTCACTGTGTGTATAGCTTTTACCATGTTTTCAAGTGATACTTGAACTCTGTTTATTTAGGCCGGTTGGATGCTGAGAACCAAAATCTTTCCATTCCAAGGACCTATGGCCCAACAGGCATGTCTGTTAAAGCAGTTCAGTAGTCCTGAATCACTTGACACAATTTATTTCTTTCTTGCTTTAGAATCCTGACAGCTCACTTCAGCTCCTGGTGTCTTGCTGTGTGAGTGTTGTTATGACAACAGTGCAGAGTTTGTTACTAGCATAACTTTACTACTTGTGTGTTAATATATGCAATGCCTTGAAAAAAAGGTGGCATTCTTTATTTTTGAACTTACACCGAACTGTGCTAGCCCCCGCTCATAGACACGCTTTTTCCATACTGAGGGAACTTCTTTATGGTTTCAACAAGTCCTCGTAATGTGTAATATGAATATCTGAAAGGTAAATTAAGTCGTATTCAAAAAGAGAAGCCTGTATTCACTGGTTTTGGTAGGACCTAGGACTTTTTGTGTGCTCTTACAAACCAGATATGAGACCAAGAACAGATGTTAGTGCCCTAGCTTGTTTTGCAGTTGTTTCCCTGTGTAGACAAGCCTTCCATGTTGAGGAAGATTGCAGGATTGGCAGTTTTTGTGGCCATGCAAGGTTGCCAAACCATTAAGCCACTAAGATGTCTCAAGCTGTTGCAGAAAGCTGGAGAGAAGCTCAGCCTTCACGTACATTATGTCCTCTGCTATTTCCTGGGATTTACTGATGATACAGACTGTTTCAGTGTTTTCAGGCATGCTGGAGAGGGAGCAGAACATACTATCCGGCATGATTCTGTCTTGTGCCTTACAGTCTTCTGCAGTTTTGGCTTGGAGAACGTAAAAGACAACCGGTGAATGTATGAAAGTTGGACCATCTAACACATCCTCCTGAGCCATCAGACCTGATTAAAATACTTTGACTTATGCTCAGAAAAGCGATGGTGACAACTTAAAAATTATTTTATTCTTGTTTTCAGTTTTGCTGCTGCAGTGAGCTGCTTTCCTTCTGCCCTGTGTCCAACAGTCAAGCTAGAGCTGCTTTTCTTTACCTTTGCCAATAAAGCCAAAAGGCAGAAAGTGAGTGAGAAAGGCTGACCTATACTGGCAGTGGGGAGGGCCAGTAGACTTGATATAATAGAGAATTTCTTTTTTCTAGGAAGGGATTTTTATTAGATCTCAAGATTTAATTTAAAAGAAAACTGGTGTCGTGTGTCTCAGCCACTCACAGAAGAACGTCACAGTGTAATCCATTAGAAGTTTTCAGAATCGTAGCAGAGGTCAATAAATTTTATAGATACTCTCTTCTCACAGCCATATGCTTTTATAGTGATGAACTGAACCCTAGGCAGAACTGTTGCACCACATAATACCGAACCTCTCAGCCATATTGGAGAGAATTTTGATTTTAAAAGATACTACATGCATTTTAGAGACCTGAAAACCTTTCTAAAAAGAAGTAAAAAGAACAATTGTTTAACAGAGCGAAAAGGAAATAGGTTGTTAAATATTTGCATTAGGTGCAAATCTAGTGCTGCTCTGTTCTAGAATAGCTCTTACTTTATCACTTACGATGTAGGCCAGTCCATATGTTTCAGAAGGTGGTAGCAATTCTGAGGTTTGATGAATCACCATCCAAAGAATAAGAAAGTGTCGTGATCTAATCATGATCTTAACAAGCCACTGAATATCTGCAAACAAAAGAATAAACCACAGATGTATTACACTGGAACGTCTTCCAGATGGAAGATATTACTGTTTGCTTGAATGCAAATTATTACAGATTCTGAAGCAATAAAGAAGAAATTAATTGTTTTTTTAATCTTTTTGTTTTCGTCTGTCAGTTAAAATTTGTTCCATTGTATGGCTCAGTGTCTAACTAATTGCATTTCTTGCTGGGATAAGAAAATAATCAGTGAAGAAGAGTATGGAGAGAAGCACAATGTAGTTTTAATCTGTTCAAGTTTTGAGATCCTTTCATGAAGCCAAGAGAAATGATGGAGATCCTTTTTCTGGCTTATTTAAGGGCCCAAGTCAAATTTTGCAAAAATAAAGTAGATTATTTCTCATAGCTTTAATAGTCACTTTTTTTTTTCAAAATCTGAACTCTCTTTATAGCTTTTAAGTAGTTCCCCAGCAGTGAAGAGAATGTATTCAGAGTGTCCCAATTTTAGCTGAATCTTCTAAAACTGAATTGGATAACGAGGAAAACCATCAATCTCATCCTAATTTTTGTTCACATTTTGCCTATTTCCTCCCTTTCCCATATGGATGTGTAAAGTCATATACAGTTTTGGGACATTGAAAGCTGCAATTTTCTTAAATTTACGATTAGCAGAAATGGGTTTGCTGGGCCTTCTCATGTAATAGTGGTAATGTTAATCCTTACAGACTGCACAAATGAAGAGGATGTGTGTGGAGTTGTTTCTCTTCCATTACTCAAATCTTCCTGGGGGTACCCTTCCATACTGTTTCAATACATTCTCCTGTGTTTACATTCTCTCTGGCACTCCCTCAAGCAAGATTGCCATATTCTAGGGTGTAGGCAAGAGTAACCCCTTGGCAGGAGAAGTGCTTTTATAGTAACTGCTGTTAATATCACTTGACTGGTGTCTAGGTCTGAACTGTAAGACAGTATCTGCAGTGAGAGAGGCATGAGAGAAGCTACATAAGGCTTAAAGTGTTCAACACTGGATGGTAACGGGATGGAATCAAACCCATATGCATTACGGACTTCCAACTTAATAGTACACTATTCTGACACCATTGGTGTCTAAATTGAACTTTTATCACCTAAGTACAGTTCTTGAATTTGAGGCTTATTTGTAAGAAAGTTCCTGCAAAACCTTAAGAGCTTTGTTTCATTAAGGTACAGAATGACTTGTGTCTTTAGGGTGTATGAGCTTTTCACTAATAAATATCTTGGACATTGAGAAGTTCATCAGTCTTTTTCATACTTCAGAAAGTAAGATCCTTACCAGTTGTTGCCTTTAAGACCAAACAAATCTTTTTGTTTGTACATAACAAGCCAGCTGTCTGGTGATGCCGCTAACATGGGTATTTGGCATTCAGTTCCCCGATTACCTAGTAACTTCAGTAGTATTCCTTGTTTTTATGTGTCTTCAGTTTATTTTATTATAAAGCAAGCTGTTGATAACTACTGTATTTGTTGTAGAGATGATTAAAATTTAACAGGAGATTAAATTATTTGTGTTACTTATGAGGGCACATTGCTTGTCACTTCAGTCATTGTAAAGTATTTGTGGAGGCATTTTCCACTCCTCTATTTTGAATTGCAATAAAGTGGAAATTACTTAAAATAATTCTTAAATTTTCAGTAGCCTCTATTATAAGCAGAAAAAAGGGGAAAATAAAACTTCTTGAGCAAGAAGGATAGTGAAGAACAGACTAGGTTTGCCACTGATTATGTTTCTTTCTGAGAACAGGACTACTTATTTCCCAGAAGACTTAAAGCCTTTTGCTTGACCTTTATTTTGTCTTTTATGAAAGCCAATGGATTTTACTTTTATTGAAGTCCTATTTTTTTGTCTCTTTGGAAAAAGAAACAAAAACCACTGGCTCCTCTTCTGCCACGGAGAAGTCTAATTGTGACATTTCAGTTTATAGATGTGCTTAAAAGTATACAGAAATTGATAATGTATATTTCTGTGGACAAGCTCTTTCATCTTATGCCTAAAACTGGGAAGACTTTTTTAAGGAAACAATGCGAAGATGCATCCTAAAACTACATTCATCAGTTCAACTAACTCCATGAGCCAGTATGACCCTGCTTTTTTTATTATCCCCCAAACAAGCAATAAAAAAAAAAAGAGTTAAATGTCCTCACTTCTGTATCTTTTTATGATTTAACACTGTTTTTTAATCTGTTTTCTGGCATAGGTCAAATATCTTATGTGTTTGTTTTGTCACTTAAGCTCAAAGATTATTTTTTTTTATTGTTTTGTTCAGCTTCTTATAATATAATTGTGCTTCTTGGGTTGCTAGGCAGCTTCCCAGTTTGATCTGGTACAGCAGCATTTGTTTTCTGGGAACTCGAGGTATCGTTCTCTTCTGAGTTTTCTGATTTTCAAATGCATTTAAGATATAATTTGCCAGATATTTGTGGTTCTCCATAGGATTAATCTGGAGAGAGAAACTTACGCACATACTTCTACAGAAAGACAGAATCATTCTGCCCTCATGACAGAAATGGATTAGAAGGGACTGTAGAAGTATGTGCGTGTGAGGAGAGATGAGAAGGTGCAGACTGTCACTTTGTATTTCATATTCTTTCAACGACTTACAACTTTACCCATACTTTTGGGTCCAAATATGTGGTACAAAACGGGCACTACAAGATGCAGCAAAAGAATATGGAAACTGAGATTTAGTTCATTCGTCTTTTCTTCCATTACAGTATCAAAAAAATCAATTTTCTTTTTATATTAGTCTTTTGTAAATAGTAAAGGAAAACAGTTGTGGGAAGCTTGGAGGCAAAGATGAAGGAAAGCAAATGAGTTGTTTAATAATTGTATGCTGCTTTCCACTTCATGGTTTAAATTCAAGTGTTCATCTTTTTTGGTTTTTTTTTAGGTATGAATGTGCTTTAACCTTGCTTGCAAAAATGGACCTGTGGTTTGAAAAATGAGGCCCTCTAAACCTTGCACTGATACAGATCCAGTGTCTCCCGAGTTGATGGTATCAGTAGTATGGATTGGGAAGGACTGTTAAGCGTGGAAGTAGCCAACTGGAATTTAGGCCTTTTTGCTCCCAGAGATATATGCCTTGTTAACTATATCCACGTTATTCAGACTTCCCAGGGTTACGATTATCTTTTGTGTTCTTACTGGAACTGGTAGTACTGGGAGTAAGAGCCCAAGCAAAAGTTGTTCTTGCATGTCGAAAGAATCCATGTGTCCATCTGAGCTAACGTAGGCAAAGTATATGGGTGGGGTCCAAGTTGAATGAATGGTTTGGAGTAATTTTGTCAACAGGATAGCTGGCATCAGTTGATGAGTGTGTATAGTTTGTGCACTGTGAAAATACAAGTAGTGAATGTTACTACATATTCTAAGTAGAGAGGGAAAGTGTAGCCACCTCCCATTTTCCCTGGTTGCTTGCCATAATCGTTACCAATATGTAAGGACCATGAGTAGTTCTGTGTCAAGTGATGGATCTGGAGGGTCTGCACCTGATGGACATGTGATGTTTGAGATTTATAAGTCTCTACAGTCTCTTTTCATCAACTAGTCTAGAAGATTGACTAGCATACAGAAAGAGAACAGACTTGTGATTTCTAGAGATGAGTGAGCAGTGAGTAAAACATGTCAGTGGAGTATCTGGCCTTCAAAGAGAAAACAGTTGCTTCATTTTAAATCTGTTGAGTTTAGGTCACTTGTGTATGTTTTTCACTTTCTGCTGTTGTATTTACTTTGTTGTTTTCTTAGAGAAGCTGGAATTTGTCAAGTGTATCTTTGTTTTTTAATTTTTCTTCGTAATCTGTGATTCTAACACATATTAACAGTGAGGGGTGGAAACCCATACTTTTTTTGGTCATGGTATGGTGGCTGTGCACCAAGGTGTAGGGAAGAAAAGACACTCAGCTGCCTTGTACAGAATGAATTTTAGATCTAGGGAAGCAAATTTGAGAAGGCTGCTTTTGAGGGATGGAGTCTTTCTCCAGGGTCATAAATGTTTACAGTCCTCAGAGTGGGCACTAAACTGCTACCTAGGGTTTGTGTGCTGCCACAAAAATGACTGTTTCACAGGTCTGTTTCTATTACTTGGTAGAAGCAAGAATGTGTCATTGGTGAACTTTTTCCTAATTGGGCTATGTGCTCATAATTGATTCTACCACTTTTCCTGCCTAACTGACCTGACATTCAAAATCTACATCTCTGTACTGAATTGCAGGTAAGCCTCAAGGCTGTTACTTTAATTAAAACTTGTGACATCTACAACTGCAGGTGATTGTCACATTAGGTCCTAAAAGTAACTCTGTGATGCTGGATTATTTACCTGAAAGTAAGCATTGCCTCTGTACACACACAAACACACCAGGTTCATCCTTCTCAGTCCAGCTTTTGTGAAGGTTGAGTGTTAAACACTCCTTGCTTTGCCCAGCTTCGTATTGGGTAGTGACAGAAGTCTAAGGAAATTTTGCTTTCGTTCCACTTGAAAAAAATTTTTGTAGTCCCTCGCAGTGCCCCCTCCCAACACATAGTGGGAGGTGTGGTACAGGACAGCTGTAATCATTAGCATTTGATAGACCTTTTTCCCAGACTACATGCTGAGTCTGGCAGGTTTCCCTTATACAGGTGGTGTTACCAGTCCAGCAAGAATTATTTTTTCGCTGCACGCACAGTTATGGGGTACATCTGTAGGCTGTGTGCATTCAGCTTCTGAATAATAGCAAAGGGTTTATAGTAAACCATTGGTTTGAAAATATGTAAAGGTCTGAAAGAACATTTTCTGTTACAGAAGAGACTGGTACGTTGTACAGACTTGTGGCTTGCAATCAAACATTGAATCAAAATTTATTTTGGTATAAAAAGGCATGACAAAATATTTCACTGTACAAGGCAGAAATATGAACGTAATACAGAATTGATTGCAGATGTGCTGTTACTGACATCTAGAAAACAGGGATTTGCATTTGAAAGTGATGCTTAGATTTGGTATAAACTGTTTATGAACTGCTGTACTTGTTTTCTAATGGAATCTATTTAACCTCATAATGCACAAAGTTAAGATACTAATTTTCAAAGAGAAAAAGCTGCTTATCTTTCCCATTACATTTTCTCAGATCATTTGAGGAACTGGCTGTGGTTCCATGTGCCCTTCTTCTTCAGTGGTGTCTGTCTGCACAGTCACATTCCACCTGTGACCATAAATTCCTGTCCCCTATGTTATGCTAGTACAAGGTCTCTGGGCACATGGGTGAAGCAGATCAGTGAACTGATGTGTCTAGGTGGTTACCTGAGTAGTTTACCACATGGTGTGAGAATCAGCAGTTCTAGTACACTGCAGACCATGACATTTGAACAGGGGTGTATGGCTAATGGAAAGATTACTGTTGAGTGTCTGGCAGGAAAGATATGCCTCTGGGTTCACAGACCCTTGGTTTGAGCCTCATTTAAGACACAGAAATGCAGTAAAAATGTTGAGTTTTGGTTAAACCTATCTTCTGGTCTAGAATGGCTGAAGCCGTCTATCCAATTTGATTTCCCAGTTTTCCCACCAGTGCAGTGCCCTACATTTCTCGTACCTCTGAAGAAAAAGGTTTTCCTGCATAGGTTTCTTACCTCAGTATAATGGGGTTATCCCCTGAGGACTTTGCTGCTTAATTCAAAATGAAAACTCTAATCTAGAAAAGTAAGAATAATGCAGGGATCTAATCTAAAGTTAATGAAAGTCAATAGAGTTCTTCTAGCTTAGAGATTTTGGCTTAGGACTTTAAATTTTAAGAATGTAAAGGAAATAATCTTTCAAATTGTGATACAAATGTAAACTGATGGAGTACTATCTACCTGGGCTATCAAAAAATGCAAAGAACTATTCAGATTGCCTAAAACTATCTTAAAATGGCTGTGGTTTTAAGGTTAATGAGAAAGATCTCAGAGGCTGTTTAAGACACTGGTTCTGAATAGCTTGTTAGCGATACAGCTGCTGCTCTTCAGATTTGGAGAGGAGGATGCTTTCAATCAGATGGACTCACAATCAGTATTTCTTCCCTTGTCTGCTGAAGCAAGATAGTGATACCCAAATCAGACTACAGACTAATATGAGAAGAGTACCTAATTAGGTACTCAGAAGACTTTTCCAGGCTGATGCAGCAAAAGTTGGTAGGAAATGATTCACTTTCATTTAAAAGATAAAAGAAAAGGAAAAAAAGCCTTAGGTGAGTTTGTAAAGGAGAAGGAAGTGAAAATAGAAATTGCACATCTTTACCTTGCTGTACGGTTTAAATGATTCCCAAGAGGTTCCCACTGCACAATCAAGGTATTTTATTAATTCACATTTTGTCTTTCTGGTAACCTGTCCATTTTCTTGCTCCTTGGTCCTCCTTAACACAGGATTTCACAGTTAGTAACCAATGCTTGTATCCTGCTGTCCATTGCACTTATGCTGTGGTAACTCAAGCTGGATGTTTTGTGTTTTGGCTCAGTCTTTTGAATTATTATCATTTCATTAATTACCAGGGAAAGCGCACATCCTTTGTGTCTGGTTGACTGACTGACTGCTTAGTGCGACAGCAGTGTAGACAACGAATCTGATAGCACCACCTTATAGCTCTGGGTCTCTTAGGTGCCTTCAAGTTGTCATAGCTCTCTCTTCGCTTACATAAACAATACTTGGACATTATAATCTCTGAACAACTAATTTTGTGTAGTGAGGAGTTTATCCTGCCTCATGTACCACCAGAAGATGTCTGTCTTGATTATGGAAAAATTTTATCAGAAGATGATGATATACAAACAAGAAGAATAAAAGTAAACTAGGAGACCTTGAGCGAAAAACACATGTTGAGCTCTCAGCCCGCATTTTATCACATTCACAGAACAGCCTTTTTGCCTTTAATGCCATTGGATGCTCCATATGGTATATGGATGCTTTGATGCAATACAAAACTATTTTTTGGGTTAAAAAAAGGAGCAACTGAGATCACTGTGAGGCATGAAAAGTAGAAAGATTATGGGCCACATTGCCTTCATAGTTGTAAGGGATTCTAGGCAGATAATTCTGGCAGATTTAATGAAGTCAATTAACTCCAAATCTCACAGATCCTAAATGGGAACAGAAGATAATGCAAACTCATTTAACATTACCTTTCTGTGAATGCAGTGAATGCCGCTGCCAAAGCCCTCCTACTTTCCAAGTCCACTCGGTCTAGCCTTACAAGACCCTTATTTATCTTCCTATAGCTGCATTCATTCTGTTAGGCAGATTCACCTGCCTCTCAGAAGACCTGCTGTATCTAGCTGTCCTCTGGGTTTGGAGGTAAGAGTGCAATTTCTAACCTTGTGTGGGAAAAATCTAACTTATGTGGAATTTCATTTAATGAACACACAAGAATTTTCCTGTTGAGTAAACTATGTGTCAGTAGACAGTTGCTTAACCTCTTTTCTGAGCACTGTGTTTTCAAACACCCCTGCGATTTAGGTGACAAACTTTGTTGGGTTTTCTTCTTTGTTGATTAAACTTCTGGACTTCACATACTTGATCTCATAGGTATGTGTAGGAAGTTTAAAAGAAAACCTGAGACACCTTCCAGTATCAACTGTGTACTTTATTAAAATCAGAGAAGCTAAAGGAATATGATAGTTCATAGTAGAAAAAGATTAAGGAATATACAGGAGTCTTAGAACTGAAACCACTAAAGACGTTATGTTATTTTTAGCAGCATATGGATTAACAGGAAGGGAAAACGTGGGACACATCTGCTAACATAGTGTTTTGGAAAGGCCTAAGCGTCCTGAGGAAATCCTTAAAATTGGGGTGGAGTTGGCTGGTGGAAGGGTCAATTGCAATTTAGTCTGGATGCTAAGAAGGTGATAGATGAGATTATAAAGAAGTTTTCCAATACATTTATGAATGAAAAAACTTCAAATGTGAATGATAGGAACATGAAAATTGGCTTTTCCAGTTACAAAACTTTGGACTTGTGTACTGGTTGTACGAGGTGAATGTTTAAGACCCCATTAGCAGTTGTCTTGACCAGTTAAGATGCATCCTATCTCCTCCATGGCTGGGATTTTCAAGGCATCTAGCACTCACTGAGGTTGAGTAGACTCATACTAGTTTTTAGTAAGCACATACAAAAATACTGTTTTGTATTTTACTGTCAACAAGTCCAAATGTATTCTTCATCAGAACAATAGTATGGTGATATAGATGATTGCAACCACTGCCAACATCTTATTAATTAGATCTTTTCTGGAGGGTTAACTTCCAGTGCTTAGTTCAGTTTTAATTTGACTTTGCTGAAATTTTGAGTTCAGAGCCCAATCCTGAAGGATGGCAGTTATATTGCTCTGACCATCCTAAGATCCTGTCCATCCCCATTATTACATACTTCTCACTATTGTATGCTTCTAGAAGATAGTTGTCAACTTTAGTTTGTAATTCCTAGCTTTTGATGTGCCTCTGTTCATGAAGACATGAAAACTCATTCATTCATCTCTTAACCTGTATGATTCAGCAGATTAGCTAGAATCTCTATATGCTTTTTGATTTGGGGCAAGGAGCATTTCCATTCCTCTTCACACAGACAGTGACAGTCCTGACTCCAGTCTCCTGTTAGCTTCACATTATCCAAGTTCTCTTGAGAGTCTTCTCCATTATGAAGAGTTAGCTAATTTCTGCTTTAAATGAAAGAGGACATGAACATCAGAAAGAGAAGTATGTGAAGAGAAGCAAAGAACACACTGCATTTCCTACACTGAGCCAATTTTACTTTTAGGAAAATTTAGTATGATCTTGAATGTTAAGGTCACCCAAAATTGAGTAACAGATGCCACTGTCAGAGAGACAAAAGCATTTATTGAAAAACTTCTGTGTTTCTGTTTGTGAATGTATTTTTGCTGTTGGATTCTTCATTGGGTTACAGTTGGGAATTACTGTCTCAGTCTTCAAAAGTGAAAGGTTGTTCAAATGACAAGCAATGATTGGCTCAGCTGTGGACCCAGATGTTTAACAGGTTTGTAAGCTACAGAAGCCTAAACCAAAATTTGGCCTAAACTGGGCAAAGGCCACAAACTTCACTGGAAAAAAAGTGTGAACTTGGAGAATTAATGAATTAGGAGATGAAACGTATAATTTAGATATATTAATTAAGTTCTTTTGATTCTTTTCATACTTTATTTCTATCAAATACATTTCATATATGGATTTGTAATTTAAATGAATGGGAATGGCACAGCACCCACGTAAATCTTTGTATTGATCGCCATATACTGTGAAGTTAGCAGGAACTGCTCAGAGAAAATGAAAAAAAGCTAGCTTGTCATCCCTTTGATATGTGTTCTTTGCTGAATTCTGAACACTTTCTGTAGTTTTAGATTAATTCATTCTTTGACTTGGAGCTAGTCTTAACTGCAATTCCAAATCTGTCACAGTACGAGAGAATTTAACCTTTTGCCATCAGTGTTATCAACTGCAGAAAAATTACTCCTCTGATCTTTTCAACATACCCTAACAAAATAGTAATACTGCAGAATGCTGAGGACAGGAGGGAACAGAGTTCTTCTGGAGTAAAGAGGAGCGAAAGGGGAGAGACTGGACGTGCTAAGAACCACAGCTGCAACTCTCGTAACAATGAGGATTCATTTTGCTCTGTATTGTAGTATTGGACCCTGAATCTGACCATTCTTTTGGCATCTAAAACCAGATGTGGAATACTGTTCTGTGTTTCCTGATCCTGAAAAGGGATCCCTGTTGTTGCTTTATAAACAGTTCTAGGGGCCCTAAAGTCTGAATTATGCACTTGATGCATATTGAGGTGCACAACCCTTGTGCTTCCATGATCAAGTTCCTGTTACTGTTCATTTCATCCCTCACAATATTAAGAACTGTGTGACTAGAGCTGTCAGTAATGGGTAAGAAAATAAGCAGAAAATGAGTATCACAGAATTAGAATGTGTATACTTAAGCATCTTTCTATTCATTGACTGACTTTACGTTTTGAGGGCTTTATTTTGCAACCTCACTGTAGTAAATAAATTGCTTTATATAAAGTTTTGGTTGTTTTTTCACTGTTGGGCTTCTGATGAGTAGAAGAGATGAATGAAGTACAAATGTCTAGCATAAAAATGACTGCAACAGATGCACTGACATGTGGCTGTGTTCAAGACTGACGTATATGTAGGCTATCCTTTTAAAAGGGAGCCTTCACCTGCTGAATTAAAAAAAAAAAATCAGCTGAAATCTCTAGTTGTTTTCAGAACTCAAAATTTGTGACAGAGGAGAATTAACAATGTCCACTAATACAAATCTGAAGTATGTAGTGATGATATATAATTAAGTCATGATCTCTTTAAGCTACAGACTTTATAAGAGCAGGACCTCTAAGAATTCAAAACCCAAACTAAAAGGAATTTACAGAAGTATTTTTTATGTAACCATTAGTTAGAGCTTCCACTCTGTAATTAAATTTTGTCTCCTTGACAAGGGAGAATGAACTTTTCCTGAAAAAGCTTCTCATATGGCTGGCAATATAGTTAGAGAACTAGTTATGCAGTGTCACACAAAAAAGACCTTTAATGAAGCAATATAAAATAAAAAAGCTGTTACAGTTATGCATCATGAAGAATAGCTAAAATTTTAATTATTGAGGTGGATTCTGGGCCTACTACTATTCAGATCCTCCTATGTGGGGCTCCCTATCGTATGTAACCGAGAAAGGATGAGATGAAATAGTCATGTGGTATACTCGGTGTATGAAATCATGTAAAAGTTTGTAAAGGAATAATTTCACTTTGCGCCACAACTGGCTGCAGAAAGATGACAGGGTCTGTTCATGTACAGTGTCTATGTAACTTCCCTTCAAGGGTGACTGCAGTTTTGTGGAGCACATCTTTGTCAGGACCATCACCTGTGACCCCAGTAGCAAAAGCTGAAATTAAAGAAATTATTTCAAAGAGTTAGCTGGCTGAGGCTTCTGATCTATAAGCAGGGGACAGGAAAAGGATGGATTGCTTTGTAAGACTGTAGAGCATCTGTTATGACTGGTCTTTAAGAGCAGGTTAAACAGATAATCTGTCAGGAATGATCAACACAATCAATATTGCCCTGAGGCTGTGACAGTGAATTTCTCCCAGTGTCTTTATTTTTCATAATTAATTCCTGACACATATTTTTAACATAGATGGATCTCTTTCTTCTCATTCTGCATATGCTAGGATATTTTTGTTGCTGATGATCTTTTCTTTTTAATTGGTACTTTCATTGACCCAAGATGGCACTGTGGTCAGAGTTGTTGTCTTGTGTAGCTAGGTACCAAAACTGACGTAAGTGATTGTGAACAGAAAACTGCAATCCTAGACAGAATTTCCTTTTTTCTTTGCTGTGAGCTTGTCAATTTGCAGCCTAGATACCCTGTTAAAACTAAAGACATTTATGCTTTTTGCTTAAGCACCTTGCACATCATAAGATTGTTTAATCTCATGGCATTCCTTTGCTATGGGAGTTGAGGCACAAGTGCTGAACAGTTCTTGAGGTGTGATACAGATTGAGGGGTGATAGTCACTGTCTGAATTAGTAAAAAGAGCACCTGCCTACTTCAGGAGTATTTTTCTCAGTTTTAACTTTGAACTTCAAATCACTCTGGCAAAATAATAACAGATCAGTTAATCTTAGGTGTGGAGAACTTGGTGTGTCCTGGGTGATTTTGCCATAGAAACTGAGTGCTTAGCAGTTTGCAGGAGAGTTACCATCGTTTCATGTATATGAAGACAGCATCAGGACTAGTGTGACTGGTACCATCATAGTAATGAATGGTAATAATCCCCTGCTTTATATGTCAGATAAGAAACAGGTTATCTTACTGATACTGGCAGTTCGTTAAAACTGTTCCTGTGTAATTGTAGACCAAAGCAATGAGTGGTAACAAAGCTGCTTGTTAAATTTATTTTTAAATACTCCGTTGAGAATTCAGAGCACATGTCTTGCTTGCACAGGGGATGATGATATGTGGGTTATGTTGACCAGCTCTGATAGACAGATTGAATAACTGAGGCCATTTTATCATACTCCAACTACGCACAGTCTAATCAGCCTCTGCCATCGGGAAGTAGTTTTGCTACAGTGACCATTACCTTTAGTGTGGTAGCTGTTAACAGCTCTTCTAAAATAGTAGTAATTAACAAAATCTCACTGTGGGTTTAATGATAGCTAGTGGATGCTAACTGCATGCCATAAAGCCGTGTATTGTAAATACATTATTGGGTCAGTCATCAGTGATTCTGCTGTCATTGAAATGAACAGAAAAATGAAGTTCAGACTCCAAAACCAAACCAGTTTAAGTGTATTTCTGTTGGCTTCAGTGAGTTTGGACAATGCTTAGAAAAGCATATTTTATCTATGCGTGCTGTGTTCAATATCTTTGAAAGATAACCTTTACAGCTTCCATTAGCAGTTTTAGTCGCATTCAGTTCACATTGTTGTATTGCAGCATATTTTCTCAAAAGTGGGTGCATACTGGTGGGAAAAATCCGATTTGGGGAACATATATATGCACCTTAGTATTCCTAATCCTGTGAAAATGTTTCCTGATATACGTATTGTTTTATTAAACAGAGCAAACTAAGATTTTTTTTCTTCTGTGAAGAGTGATTTAAAGACAAGGCTATGCCTATCGATTTTCCTTAAATCATTTTATACTGTGTTTTAATGTGTTTCCAAGTGTTTGCATTTTCTTTTTGGTCAGTATTGGTATCCCACAGTTTTTAAGTTAGAGAGATAATCAAGCATCATGGTTAAAACCATTTAAAATACATAGAATTTCAAGCATTCAAATTTGGAATAGAATTTGTGTGTGAAAATTGCACTGTAAACTGAAAGAGCAGGTACTCCCAAGTAGCATAGCTGGATTGCCATAAATAGGTTACCAAGAAGCAGTTGTCTAATGGTTTAAAACAGTGCAGTCCTGTTATTGCTAATATGCCTTCAAATAATTTAGTTTAGGTTCAATGTAATGCAAGGTCTCGTCAGCTTTATTTTTAGAAGATTGACTTTAGATGTAAAGCCAATAATTGATTTTAATAGAAATGAGAAATAGGTACATTAGGTTTGATTTTAAAAAATAATTTTACTCCAGAATTCAAACTAAACATCATTGTTGACTATGCTGACTGTATCACAAGTCTACCAATATTGTCTGGCTTTCTTAAAGGCCGTCCTGCTGCTACAATGTGAACATCTGAGAGTCTTCTGGTTTCAGAAATAGTAGAAAAGTATTCCAAACTTCCTATCTAAAGAGCAGTGTAAACAGTATAACCCTACTCTGGATGTCATTGGTGCTTTCAGGGCAAAAAAAGTCTGTGTGAATGTGATGTGGAAAGTCATCTTCTGTTTTGGTCCAACTATCTGTTTATTTATCAACTCTTTGATATACCACCACCCCAAGAATGCAGTAGTTACTTTAAAATCTTGTGATGCTGAATCAGACCAATTTGATTTTTTTTTTTTTTGCTTGACTTGTGATTTTTACATGCTTGGCCTTGACAATACTGTAAACATAAAATTTAATATGTAGAAAAGATTGTTTTCTGCTTTTAAGATAAAGCAGTGGTTTCCTTCCCATTCTTGCATAGACTTGCATGTCCTACTTTGGATTGGGCAAGCTGAAATACTTTATTTTACAATCTTGATCTGAATAACTGGATAATAAGACATTTCACAAGAGCCTTCTATCATATGATAGCCAGTTTGATGTCTAATACTAGTATTATACTCAGACATTAATAAGCATGAGATTAGGAAATAAATTCATTCTGTTGGCCACATGAAAAGAAACACTACAATAGTTCTACTGAGACATTTTAGTGCTTTGGAGCAGGAACTTTCCATTAGTCTAGGGAATTACTGTAGTCAAGGTTGTGCTGTGCTGTTTCTGTACAGAAAAACATGGAAATTTGGTGAAGATACAGGATTCCGCAAAGCCTCTTGAGTTCATCTGTGCTGCATGGTGCTGTGCAGTGATTGCTAAAGTAACACTGAGCAGGGATGAGTACCTGAGTGTAGCTATCACTGGTGTACTGCTCCATATGCACTAGTTGAAAGAACAAGTCTGATTCTCCTGGGCACTGGTGCTGTGGTAGACGTTGCTGAAAGTATGTGAGCAGGCTGAATCTTATGCTGGCATTGAAGCTCACCAAAGGTTCTCCACATGTCAAATTCCAGATAAAAATCAGGATGGAGTTTCCTAGCACTTGATGCTCTTTGTTGCTATGGGCCTCTGCTAGGTAAGAACAAAACCTATGGGTTGAGTTTAGCACATAGGGACAGAAGGCTCTGCAAACCAGTAACATATACTCTTCTCCAAACTATCTGTTCTTCTGAAAGAGAAGGCAAAATTCTGAGTCTCAACAGTATTCTATTGTCAAGAAAATTTCACTTGTACTGGCACAGTGTGTTTCTCAGGCTTTCATATCAGTCATTGCAGAGAATGATAATCAGTAACAGCTATGACTTACTCCCATTACTTACATTAATGGAGATTTGTGCTGTGGTCCTAAAGAGCATGACCCTCCTCACCATATGTGTGTCAGTAAGATGCCATGAGTTGGATTTTCTTTTCTTTGGATTCTTTCTGAGTCTATGACAATGCAGACAGACATTATTGAAAGTGTTAAAGCTCAACCTGCGCTTTCTGAAAGTGAAACAGAGAATGTCTGTGCAGCCTTCACTTCAGGCCATCTGTGTACCTGTGTAATGACAGTCCTGGATAACTGATTTGCATACTAGATTTCCCTTTCTTGCATTTCCATCCCTCACTTGGAGGTGTAGTCATGCTAGCTGTTGCCTATAGAATACTGTGCTGTTTGGAAATAGGGTGTGTGTTGCAAGAAGAGAAGCAGCGGGGCAGTAATCTTGTATACACGCTTCAGGCAGTTGACATGCAGAGTTCTTCTGCTTTTGCCAGAGCATTCCTCTGTGGCTCCAAGAAATTGACTGGAAGCAAGCTGCTATGATCATTCATTAATGCTTACTTCATTTTTCTAGATGCCCACTTTGGGATGCTCACCACCTATAGGTGGAAAACATGCATCTAATTTTTGACATTATAGTTGCTCTCAGCAAGTAAGAAGCTGACTATCATCATGGCTGTATCTGGAGAACATTTACTGGTGCTACAGAGACAAAGAGAATTGGTCTTAATACTTCAATGTCATGGCAAGGTCCTTGAATTCATGATAATGTTCCTGAGGAATCTTGTGCTTCAATGTTAAAAAAGAAGTATTAAGACAGATAAACTTCTGTACACCTTCCTGTTGCTCATTCCCACTTCCCTTTCCACAGTGTCTAATTTATCTAGTCACATATATAATCAAAGTATGCCTTTTTGCCTCTTTTTTTCTAACCTTGCACAGTGTTGACGCTGTATCTTTAAAAAAAAAAAAGGCCCTTCACTATTCCTCTCCTCCCAGTGCAAAAAATCTCCACCAGTTTAAATGGAACTTAGTTTGTGAAATCAAACTCTCAGAAATTAGGAAATACACAATTTTCTTCATCAGTCTCACAGAACAACCATTGAAAATGTATTTCCAGCTCCATGAATCTTCTTATGGATCTTACTTCCTACACTATTGGAGTTCTTTAGAAACTTCCTCTTTATTGATACTCCTTCAAAATTCGTTTGAGAGGCTTGAAGATGGTATTGTTATTTGGTTGAACCGAAGTAGTGAATATGTATTAATACTGGTTACCATACTGTATATCCTTAAAGCCTAGAATACTCAGCGTTTTTATAGTGCTCAGCATTTTGATATCCTACTTTGAAAGAAGCAGCCACATAGTGGAATTTTATTGTCTTTTAAAAAGTTCTGGATTGGAAAGCCACATGGTAGGAAGAATATTACAGGGTGATTAAGGTTTGTTAAAGACGTAAGCAAATGCTGAAAGGCAGTTAGTGAGAACTGTTCAATAACCTTTTCAGTATATGACAGTAATTTTTCTGGCCATGCTGGGTAAAGTCTCTAGTGTAGATCTGTGCTGTTCTGTCCTGCACAGAAAATGGGGAAAGCCTCCTCCTGCTTGGAATCAAAGTGGTTTTAGTGGACAGATGGCAGTGTGGTTATATGACACCACGTTCTAGCAAAGCACTGCTCAAATGAACCTCTTTTTTGGAAATTAAGTAAAATGTTAATGACCTTTCCAAGAGAAATGGGCAATTTCTGATTCACAGTAGAACATGGGATGGAAATTTTTAGATCGCAATTTTCTTTCATTCTGTTAGAGTTTATTGGAAAGAAAGCACTGCTAGTATGTCTGAATCCTCAGACACTTTATGCAGGAAGCTGGTATCAAAAGTTTATTTCACAGTGTTTAAGTTCATGTTGATTCATACCGTAATTTTTTTTCTCCGCTCCAAATTTCTGCCAAATTACATTTATGTGCTAGGGCTCATCTAATCTCTAGCATCACAGCAGGGTTTCAATTGTCTGTCTTACCCAGAGGTAGTGCTGATGTCCTTTTTTGTCCTTAGAGGGAGGAGTGGTCTGTGGATAGAGTACTATGAGTGAGAATCAAATCTCAAGAATTTGGAAGTTGATCTAGTGTCCCACTCAGGCACAGCTTTTCCATGAAATGTTAAGTGAGTCACTTACCTTATTTGTGCTTTACTGGTCTTCATGTGTCTAGCTATCTATAAAGTGAGATGGTTAAGCACAGAAGTGCCTTGCAAGGTTTTAGGACAGCATGTGTTGAAATTTCCACAGGGAGCCCTCATGTTTCATCTTCTGTCCTTGCAGTGACTGATGGTTTTGAGAACTCTCAGCCACAACTGCTTGGCTAACTGTAAGTTGTATAAACACTGTGGTTGCAATCTGCTAGTTTCTTGAAGCTAAAATTACCTCCTCTTCTATAAAAATATGGTAGTCATATTTGATCTGCCTACAAATTGAAGGAAGGGATTTCTTTTACTCCCCACCTCCCGAGTTAAGGTTAACAGTGGCAGTGAGTGACAAATACACCTTTGCCTATGTGTTTGGGACAAATAGCTGATTGCAGATCCAGGGCTAGATTACTTCTACACTGTGACCTGTTTCATCAGTGTCAGGATGCAGTCAAAAATTACATGATAGTAAATGGCTTCAGCTGACAAGCATCTCATGCAAAAAGTGGTTTTATGGTTGCTTAAGCATTAAGCGCTTTTCTCTGTAGTTGTACATTTGACAAGCAGGGGTTTTTTGATGTTATTTGTCTCTATTTACTTGATCCAATAGTATAAAAGCAAAACACTTCAGTGAGGAAATAGATTTATACAGACACCCCCCCCCCCCCCGTTTCTTAAATGAGTAGTGTTTCTGCCTCTTCAGTTTTGTTTACTTTGATTCAGTGAGTTAGTAAAAAAAGGCCCTGTCTATAAGTGCATGAGTTGTCCCATTCAGATTCTTGTTTTTTAAAGTCAGGCAGTTGCTCCCTTGTTTTGCCAAATCAAGGCTATAAGCACTGTAATCGCATATTTCACAGGAGGCAGCTGCCCACAGAACATCTGAGCAGTTCAGTCTCTCCTTGAGCATAGAGCAGACTTGGCAAAAAGCATCAGAGTTGGTGTAGCCAGCGTTCAGTGGTTCACCATCACTTCTGATGACAAATGTGACTTGGTTTTCTCTGTGTTTTGGGGAGTTTTGCACCGAAGAGAACAAAATACCATGCCAATTTTAGATGTAAAGAACAGACATAAGGACATGGAACAGTCTGATGGTGGTAATTTTCTCCTGTTACTTTCCTAAGCTTTTGTTTGCCAACTCTTTGAGGGTGGGCTTTTACTTTGATGTTTTATTGTCTTTCAAATCACTAGTTTTACTTTTACCACCAGTAATTTTTGGAGTGCTGGCGGGGGGGGAGAAAAATGGGATGTAGTAATTAAGAATGTATTTGGTTAGATTATAAAGTCTCAAAGCTCATTAAAAATGAGAAACCATGGCAACCTCAACAATACATCCCACGCATATTATACCTACCTAACAATGTGCAAAGTACATTTAGAAAAGAGAAATTAAGCATAAAGAAAAGGGGAGAAAAAGCATTCACTTTTTATATTGCTATTTTTAATTCTCGGATCTTGAATATTGACATACTTGTGCTGGCAGCACTTCTAACTCTTACATTTAAAAAAAAAAAGTAACTGATTATTAGGTTGAATATGGGATCTCTTCTCAGTATTGTTCTTTATTCTCCTCAGATTTCCTATGTTGTATATTTAGTAAAGAACAGATTTAATGGGAGGTTGGTAGCCAAGGAAAGAAAATGTGAACATTGCAGTTCCCTGGACTTGTCCTCTCCTAAGAGACGTTTAGAGTTTTGGATAGTACTGCCTCTTCTTGACTCTTCAGGTCACAAGAAAATGTGCAGAAATGTCTCTCTCTTACTGTGCTAGTGTATGCCCCATATGTAGTGTAAATCTAACGTCAGTACTGGTAATCCAATTGAAAGATTCTTGATCCTTGGAGCCAAGTCTCTTGCAGGAACCGTGCAGAGTTACGTATAGACATATATACGTTATATACCTATACGTTTCTGTATAGAATATTTTCTCAATTATGTCTGAATAGCTGTGCCACCAAACAGATCCTGAGTGGAAAGTTTACGATGAGTATGGAAATCTCTGTGATTCAGGATGGATGGGGTTGTGTGAAGACTGGTGTCTGGCTTCAGAGGGAAGACTTTGAGCAGTGTGTACTGGAGGGCAATCCATCTGCTGCATTTCTGATTTTTCTTACCCTGATAAAGGTAAAATTATTTTAAAAGGCTGTAATTAAGGACAAGAAAGGAGAGTGGTTCCCTTATGCTGCCTGAGTTTTTGTGTTTTGTCAGTTGTAGGACAGCAGTGACCCTCTGTCATGTTTGGAGCAGGGACTTCAAAACTCCTAACAGGAAAATGTTCTTTTGTGTCCCTGATTTTACTGTTAAGCAGTATTCCACTGTTCTAGAAACAGTTTCCTCTGGCTTTTCTGGAAAGGTATTTTTTAAAAGTGGAATCTATTAATAAATGGGAAATCTTGTTTTTCTAGTGGCAATGGCATTACACATACAACCACTGTAACTGGTGACATAGAATTGTGTTCCTTTTCCTGTGCCACCTATATGTGCCGATCAAGAGACTGGGATTCCTCAATTCTGCAGTAAATTTCTGTATGCGTTTTATGACTAACCTGTTTAGTTTTAATGTACTTGTGGTTAATTGTATGACATGTTACCTGTGAATCTCACAGCTTGCTTGGCTGCGCTGTGAAGAAAAAGGGTGACAAAGACTGCATTTTAGTTTTGGGAAACTAAAAAGAAGCTAACGCAGTTGCTGGATTTTGTTCGGAATGCTTTAAAGGTACTGCCAAAACCAAGCTCATAAATGTTTGATTTCAAGTAATAGGCACTTCAGTGGTATTAATTGATACAGTTAAAACATCTTAAAATTTGCGTGGAACAGAATATAATTTTCCAGGTAACAAATAAGTGTCGGTAATAGATGTTAACACGAAAGCCAAGGGTCTCTGACCTCCATCAGGCCTTCCTGATAGAGGTTTTAAATTTTCTGTGTCTGTGTTGATCCAGGATGTTTTGTTAAAAACTTGGAGTAATGACCCTGACATCACACTTGAACTGTATTGGCCTGCTCAGGAAATGCTTCCTGTATTACATCGCTTCAAAAGGCACACTTTCCGTAAGGGTCATTCATTCCAATTTTATCTGTGTTTTCTATAAAAGCGTCTGAATTCAGATTTTTTGGCTTAGTAAGGCAGAAGATGAAATCCTGATGAATAAGGCCTAGAAACTGAGTAATCTGAAAATGAATAGCTGACTGACCTTTCTGACACCCCCATACCATTCTCCCTAAAGGCCATAAGTGGAAGGGCAAAGGAATAATTTTAATTTGTCATATTCTTCCATTAAAAGATAATAGACTAATACGATTCTGCAGCCTCAACAGCAGCTTTGCTTTAGCATAAGCTTCATTACTATCTGGCTTTTTGTTTGTTTTGTCAGTTACAGTTTTACTAAGTTTTTAAAGTCTTAATCCCATTGACTGTTGTTTTGGATATGATGTAAAGAGGTGATAATAGATTGCACTTCTGTGACAGAACTAAATTGACTTGCATGTCATTTGCTGAACCAGCCTGCAGCTGGTATTGTTAGATTCTTACTGGAAGAACAAAAATAGAAGGTATGCTGGGGGGGGAATTTTTAAAATGGGGACAGTAACACATGTCTTCAATTAACCAATTATAAAGACTGGAATGTATTCTCTAGTCCTTGATTAGTGATCACTACACAATCTTAAAACAATGTAAGCCCTTTGGTTTGAATGTCCAATATAGAAAGCTTACTACTGGTACTGACTGATCAAAGAAGCTCCACAGATTGCTATTTGACTGATGATGTAGTTATTTCTAATTTAAATTAGCAATTCTGCAGACTTCCGTGTTACATCCTCTCCAAAATACAGTGATTTTGTCTTACGGTAGTCTTAGTCTTTGACAGAGTAAATTTTTAATGACTAATCAATATGGAAATTTCAGGTAGAAACAGAAGTTTCTGCAAGGCCCATTTTTTTCTAGGGATAGTAGATTTCATGGATGTTTCTTGAGAAAAGTTGTTCATTGTCTGAACAAGCTGTGCAGATCCTACTGGTTTTAAACTGGGAGGGGGGAAAAACCTCAAACCCTCAGGCTAACAACCCATTCTCCCCAAAAGCAGTTTTTCTTCAGCTGCCTCGTCACACTCTTGCAGGAACTGACCCTGGCGATCAAGCAAAACCCCAGTAAGGACACAGCTTCATCGGAGCAGATGTTGAAGGGCGGAAGACAGTTTGTTATGTAGATGCTAACAGTACCCGATAAGTTTCAGTTTTGATCCCCCGATCTAATAATTGTGCTTATTGCGTTTACTAACTGCTTTCAGGCTGTTGCTGTCAGAGTCTTAGTGAGGCTGCAAGTACTAGAGAAATGGAAAGGGTATACTGGGTAAAGGATGCCACTGCCATTCTAGGAAGATTACTTGGAAACTAAAGGGTTTGCTTCGACAGCAATCATAACGCTTTCAGAAAAGCAAGGTTGAATTTTTAGTTTGAAGAGTCACAAGAATGCAAGTCTCTGGCATGCTGTCAAGCTCTGAAGAATGTTCTTTTTGTTTACCTTTTCCCTAATGGAAAATCTTGTAGAATTGAATATGCTATGCATATGTTATATGCTGTCTGAGAAGGATTCAGTCCTGTAATCGAAATACTTGTTATTACAATTTGTACTTTTCAGACTAACATCTTTGATTTTGTTTGGTTGGGGCTGTTTTTAAATTTTGGTCACTAGATTTTATTCCTCCCATAGAAATTATGTTATGTCATGGAAACGCTCAGGTGGCTGAGAGCAACATTAGAATTGACCTGAAATAATTAACTATCTTAGTTTATAGCTAAAGACAGCAAGTGTACATTGTATTCTGTATCTTTCTGCAACATAATTAAAAATGACCTCTAAGTAAGCTTTTTGTTACACCAGGAAAAATAGAAATTATTAACCCATTGGAGGTAAAGGCTTGATGTTACGAATTGAAAGGGCAATTGTAACCATCAGGGTCCTTCTACTGCTCATCAGTGTTTGGGTTGAAGGGTTAGTACTGACCTAGTAGCAGTGTCTCAAAAAACCAAGTTTCAGTACCCAAAAGGTTCTGTACTAAATGTAACCTTAAGGGTGCAAGTGATTATCAGTGGTGTTTGTACGGTTGGTCAAGGTAACCGAAGTCGAGCAGGTATTTGCTAAAAGTGTAATAAGCTGTGCTGTATTATCTGCCTTAAAACCATTAATTTCAGTCAGTCAGAAGCAGGATTTCATTCTGAGACATTCTGGATTATCCACTTGGAATAGGAGGAACATGAGGAATCCCCAAAAGATGGTTCCAAAATGCAAGCCCAGCACTCTGTTAGTGACTAGGAAACTTAAGACAAATAGATTTTGCAAACTGCTTCAAAGAAATAACAATCAATTTATGAATTTTGGTTCTAAACTTGTCAAGTGATCCAGTCCCATTGAAATTCATGGAACCAGTATTACTGAAATGTAAATACTCTTTTTAATAGTCTCAGATACTAAAAAATTACAAAGATCATCATGTTGTTTTAGATGGGCACCAGTCACAGAAGAAAATATTCCCAGTTTCTGAATAAGGAGGAATTAAATGACAAAAAACACAGGAAAATCCAGAAAGCAGTGACTACCAATTACCTGAATAGGGAACAACATCTCTGTATTCTGCTGCTGTATTTTGGGGGATGAAGGACTAGCAGGAGGTAAAAGAGGGAAGTACAAGAGGAAGAAATAGAGGGAAAAGGAAAAGATGGCTTGCATGACCAGTCTCTCTGATCTGTAACATAGCACTTAATAATTTCTTAAAGCCTTTGCTGCTGATAATATGTGATTAACAAGAATCTCTTTTTGGGGGAAAACAAAAAACCCAACCAAACAAAAAAAAGAGTGGGAAGAGTGAATAATCCAAGGGAAAATCAGTGCCGCAAACCCAGGAAGTAAATAAAGCCATTCATACAGAAATGGACCCAATCTTTTCTCTCTTCTCACAACTGACCAGAAGCAAGAAACTCCCAGAGCTCTGTAACTGCCTCAGCAGGTACTGTAATTTTGGAGCTCAGTGTGTACTAACACAACTTTGTAGCTTCTAGATGGGATGTTTATGGGCATGCCCATAAAATAATAACAAATTACTACAGTTTGGCTATTTTAAACCTTCTCTTTATGAGGGAATGGATGTGACTTTTAAATGCTTAGGATTGGCATGCTGAAAAATCTGAAAAGGAAAATGCAAAATGCACGGAAGTTCAGCAGTGTTGGCAAAGAATAACATTGTGACATTTCTAGATGCTCAAATACATCACTAAAACAGACCATTACTAGAGAGTCTTTCTATAATATGAAGAGTAATTGCCTAACTTAAATTTTAGTCAGACACTGGCTTAGAAAAAAGTCCTAACTATTGTAGAATGGGGAAGGAAATTATTGTTAATTACAGTACTCCATAGACTTAGAGCAGCTTTTACGTTTCATCTGCATAGGCTGTGAATTCACAACTGAAAGAACTGGTGCTGGCATTTTTACATCCAATTAAATACGACAATTTTTATTTTTTTTTAAGAGACAGAAACAATATCTTGACTTGATCCATCTTTGATTATCAATTAGAACTAGTAGGGGGAAAATTTAAAGCCACAATAAGTGGTTTGAAGTAATTAAAATAATTTTAACAGTCACAGCTCTTGTTAAAGTGCCTCAGAGTATAACCTCAGAGTTGGCTGCCAGGCAAGAGCACAGCCCTTGTTACGAAAGGTGCCAGTGATCTCTGTGTTAATCTGGAAGGACACTGTAGTACGTAACAAAAGCTCTAAGAGAAGAATCTTGTCAGCTAGAATGCAAATGAACTGGCTGACAGAAGGGCATTTTCTCTGGCGAGGAGCTGGGTTCCTGATGGGAGTGTGTGAATGCATGACTGGCAAAGCTTTCCAAGTGGCAATCTTTATAAGGTGTTTTACGTTGCTTGTCTATTAAAGGGGAGAACAGTTACGGTAGAAAACATATGTGTGAAGATGAGATATGACAATGCTATAACAAGTTGTCCATTAAATCTTTTCTTATTTTTTATCTCTTGGAGAAAATATTTGGAGAAAAAACAGGAGGAAAATGAGGATGGATCATAGCAGAGAAGGACAAGATTTTAATCACATTTCACACAATTCTGTACAGAGTTTCAGATTTTCTTATGAGACCAGAATCTGGCTCACATTTGGCAGAAGATTGTGATGATAAAGACAGTCATTCTTTGGCTCTGAAATATTGCAGCATTTGTATGGTTTTGATGTAGAGCAAAAGGAAATCTGGTGACTTTTAAATGGGATTTTACAATTTAGCTGTTTTCACCAAAGTCTGATCAAAGGTCACACAGCTGCACCAAATCAGAGCAGACCGTGAACACAGCTAAGCCCCTGCATGGGAGGGAAAGGGTATTCAGGAGAACGTTACAGAGAAAGATGGTTACAGGCTTATGAGGAGAACTAAGGCCTACTGACGCACTTAGTCTCATGGTTTCAACTCCTGTGAATCAGGAAAGTGAGACCTTTTTAGTGTATCCAGGTAAGCTTCACAGGCCAACGGGATTAGAGTGAAAGGCTCTGATGGAGAATTTCAGATGAATATACCATCTCTTTCTTGAAGCCTGTAAGCGTAAATTTGAGGTTCTAGTGTCATCTGCCATGTAATCCATCTAAATGAGGGTTTTTTCCTAAACATGAAATGATTCCAAGCTTACTTAAACTGCAAATATTAATTATTTTTTTTTCTAGTAGAGCTTGTATTGCTCTTTCCTAGACTTCCAAGGCTGAAAGCAAGGCCTGTAATAGTTTGTAGCTCTTATGAGTCAAGCACACTGGAGGAATGTGGTGTACCTTCACCAGTATACTGCACTAGTAGCCTGTTAGTTGGTGGAAGAGAAAATCTCTGGTCATTCTTAATCATGATACATTCTCAGTACCTGTATTGCAAATGGGAAATCACATTTAAGTGTCCTTTTCTATTCCCAGAAACAGACCCATCCAGATGTAGAAGTGTTCCATTTTTCTGTCAGTGGCCTGATGTGTCCATTTCATTTCTCCCCAAATTCTGGTACTGTTAGAAAGAAGTTGGGGGGAAAAGAGGCATGGGTTAGAGAGACAATAGGGTTTAACAAAAGAAGAAGCCATTTCATTTTAAGCTTTCTCTCTGATGGGGTCTCTTCATCTAATGTATTCCAGATTAAGCAACTGTTACATAGTGTGAATTCCATAGTGTCTGCCAAATGTAAACAAATGTGTATTTCAGTGGAAAGGCATTTGATTTGATGTTGTATTTTCTTATTAGTGATTCAACAAATGAAAGATTATCTTTTTTTTTTAAAGGGTGATACAGTTGTGAAACCAAATCTCTCACGCTGATTAATCCATCAAGCTTTCATCATGCACATGTCCACTGTTAAGTTAATACCAGATTTTCTTCAACTGGGTGGGAGATATTTTTAGGAAATTTTAGGAATTTTGTAGGAAATAATGAAGAGCATAGCTTTCTGTGCTCAGTCAATCTTTGTATAACTACTTGAGCATATTGTCTAGTTATAGAAACATATATATGTGTGTGTGTATAACAACTCTAGCATGTTTTAGCTTTTGTTACTGCCTTAGTCTCTCAGATACTGCATAAAGAGGAAGGAAAGCATTGCAGGTCTTTCACCTTTTTTGAAGGAAATTTGCTGAAGTAAACTAGTAAACGTGCCCTTTCAGCACTGACTGCTCAATGCTGAACCAAAAAAAATAGTTTGCTAAACCAGAGCTCACTAAAACTTTTGGTTTTTCTTGCTCCCTACCTTGTAGTATGACTAATGGCTTTTTTTTTTGCTGGGTATTGCTGCAGAGACCCAGCCATAGCAATGACAGCAGCAGAGGTAGTCACAGCAACAGCTGTAGAAAGCAGAACTTACCCCCCTGCCGTGGTGTTTCATTTGTGATCAAATATTGCAGGACTAGAAAGTACACTGATAGCAGCAGCATTAGGTGTCTGGAGTAAAATAGATTGTTGGGCATGTTTGGGTGTTAGGTGGAATGAGAAAGAGTAGTGAAACAAACACTCAAGCTGGTACTTGTTTGAGGAAATAAATCTCTGCCTTGATAATAAAAGCACATTTCCTCTTGTTGGGCACCTTAACAAGCCACAATGATGGGCATGTGATGGAACCCCTCCCTTTCTGATAATTTCTAATATAAAGGACATCTTATATTATGAAAACTCACAAGAATTTCCCCAAGCAGAGCAACAGTAGTATTTATTATTTTTTAAAAAGAAAGAACAGTTGTTCTTTCAACAAATACTCTTTTTGTCAACAGTATTTGCTTGGATCAGAGCAGCATCAGGACACTGACAGATGCTGCTTGAGGACCTGGGTCTGGTGC
Source organism: Elanus axillaris (assembly GCA_026212715.1). NCBI lineage: Eukaryota > Metazoa > Chordata > Aves > Accipitriformes > Accipitridae > Elanus > Elanus axillaris. The sequence goes on along the minus strand of JANZLQ010000089.1, from coordinate 42,119,763 downwards.
AGCAGCCACATCGCTTAAGGCTCACTCTGGAGATCTGCTTGTGTCAGGAAGATTAGGACTGGCCTTCTGGCCTCACTGTCATTGGCATTTTTACATCCATTCTCACAACTTTCTTGGATGAATGCAAACTTGGATAGCCTAAAATTTCAGTAAGTATAGTGAACACTTGAGCAAAAAATGGGAAGTGTTTGATGCAGGCTGGTTTTGGCATTCACAGGAGTTTTTTGTTGCTTGGCTTCTTTTCCGTCTTCTCCTCCCTCTGCTGCTGCACATCAGTGTAGCTCTCTCCTCAAATGGCACTGCATCATGTTCTTCCCCCATTCCACTCCTACTCCAAGATGTGCAAGTAGATTTAGTGACAGCAAGGAAGTCTTGGAAGAATAACCTATTGCTGTTTTGACTCAAGAAATAATGTGCATGTGGAGGAAGAATATGTGTTGTAATCTATGTTCAAGTGAAATACCAGTGTGTGTAGCAGCTAATCACATTTTTAATGGCGTATATACGTGTTGTCTTTCATATGCTTTTGAATGCTTGTATCTCCTTCCACGCCTAAGGTAAGGAACAGTTAAGGACAAGGCAGCACTGCTAATACAAGTACTTCGCTCAACAAAGTGCCCCAGCAAAGACATTATGCATCTTAAGAATATGACTGTGCCTTACATGCGTAACACACTCTTAAATGAAAAGTGCAGTCTTAAAGATGGGGCCTTTCCCATCTCTGAGGTGTTGTAAGCTCTCTGCAGACTCAAGCAGGTTTTGTGGGAGAGGGAAAGGGAGATTGTGGAATAGCCAGAGGCCTGCCTACAGCTGGACTGTTATCTCCTCACTGAGGAAAACGCAGTAATTTGGGAAGATCCATATTAACTACTACAAAATGAAACTATCAACATGACTATGTATGGGAATAAAGACATCTGAGGGTGTCCGCAACCGGCGCTGGACTAAAATAATGATGTAGGTATAGCAAAACTAAGTATGTGGGAGAGAGCAATGTCAGAAAGCAATGACTGCATTTAGTGCAGTAACAGGCAGAAGGTGATTACGATGCATCTTCAACTATGCATGCTCTACTCTCCAGAATTGTTCTAACTAGCTGAAAGGTTCTGGTTTCTTCCTTTTCCTCAATATCTCCAGTGCCCTGACAAGACAGAATAGCGTAGAGATGTAGGTCTTCCACAAGAGTCAGTAAATTCTGCAGAAGGAAAGATGCTGGGTCCCCTTTGTAGGCACTTGAGGTCATTTGTACTGCAGGAATGGAAATTCCCTGCAAAACAGGAGGGATTTTACAGCTTCCAGATAATCTGTGTAGATACGCAGGCATTTTTGTGAGTAAGAATAGGAATGTTCATATACAGTAAGTGCAAAACCTGTACTTAACCAGTAATGGTTAGATGACTCCTGAAATTTCATAGTAAGAAAGAAAAGAGTTCTTAGTGACTAGAGAAATCTTTTAGACATTGCTGTATTAGGTAGAAATCTGTGTGGGAGTACTGAGCTTGTCGTTTGTACAGTACATGCAGTACAATACTGAAATAGCATGTTTATCACCCTAGAGACTGCCTGTGGACACTGATAGTTTCTGTGCTTTCTTTGCAGTAAATATTAATTTTTTTATTATTATTATTTTTCAGCAGAAGTCTATTTTTATATTGGGGTAGTATAGCAATCTTGGGCTAAAGGTACCTTTACGTTAGCATAGCTACGAGCTCTGAAAGGGTGTAAAAACGGTTTAGAGAGAGCTTATGAGTAACTGTTTCTCCAAATGCTATGCGTAGAGTTAAGAATCCCAAGATCAAGGTTAATTAATTTTATTTATCTAACGTGCCTTATGCATGCGGTGCTCACGGCAACAGTTAGTATCGTATGAAGTTTAGGGGTACTTTTAGGAGGCTCTTTAGCTACAGGGAGCTAAGCATTAATGACCTCCCCACCCTTTCAGTCCTTTACAGTACATGGGTTTTGAATGGCAAGGCACTGTATAAAAAAACCACAGTGTGTTATAATGGATAGAAACTGAAGAGATTTTATCTCTGCATGAATTCATAAAATCTGATGATTATTACTTTCTTAATGGCTTCTTTTCAGCAAAAGTCACTATCACACTGTGGCTTTTCAAGGAAGGCTGAATTCTGCTTGTTTTACTGCCAGCTTGTTATGAAATGGCATGTTCTGCTGCTTTTCTGAGTGAATAATACTTTAATTAGAAGGGTGGGCTGTAACTGCATAACAACGAGGAAAAAGGGATTGGGTATTTGGGATAATAATACTAGAGAATAAGGGAGCTGCCATTCTGGTGTGCCTGTAGTCCATTTTGACCAATATTTGGACTGGTTTGACAGACAGTGGCTTAGACTAGTGACAGACGCTTCACCAGAAAAGATAAAAAAATCAGGTTGTCTGATAGTGGATAACCTGGTTGATATGAATGTTATATACCCTAAAGTTAGAGCCTGGGTTGCTCTGAAACATGTTGTTTACTGACTGTTCCAAACTTTTTGCTTGTGTAAACCATTATAGTTCTGGTTACTTTATTATTCAACTACATAACCAACCTTACTTTTTACATTTGAAAAATTCTTCAGCTCAGTGGCATCATATAATGAGAAATACCACAGGCTGATTGTACCTCATACGGGGAAGTCTTTCCATTCATCATCTTTCAGTGTGCGACCTTTCAATGTTGTCTAGGACCCCCTTGCTTCACTTTTTCAAGAGCTATCAGTGCTTTTTTTAGCTGCAGTTTTTTTAGTGTGGCCTTAACAATACTCTATATTTTGAACTGTGATAAAGTTGAAGCAATTATTTCACCTGATATTTCAGATAGTGAGTTGTTGATTTATATACTGAATTGTAATGTTTCCTGTCTTATCTCCCATCATATTACTCTTGCATTTCTCTTGGTTTTGTAATCACAGTTTTTAACTCCTGTAGCAACACCAAGCTCCTTGGTGGAGGAGGAGGAGTAAGCTCATGCAGAGCCCTGGATAGATTCCCTGGCTGTTGAAACCCACTGGTAGGCTTGAAAGATTTAATTTACCATCACAATTTTGCCTTGGAGTTTCTGAGGGGCCTTGGAGAGCATTTGGCTCAAATATGTTAGTTTAAAATTAGACACTTTTAATTATCTAGCCTGGTAAGTGGCTTCTGTTCAGTTCTAATTTGGGGATCAACCAGATCAGCACAGTGGGAAATGTTGATTATTAGTTTCTCTGCAGTTGCATGCTACTAGGTGCCACATGTTGGTTAGCAGAAGAGAAACAGATAAATAATTATATAATTGTGCGTGGATAATTACAGGAGTTCATGTTTTATTAGTAACTTGCATTCAGGATTTTCTTATGTGCATAATTACAGCAAAACACAGTAGTATCGTAGTTCTCTGTTTACTGCACTGTATGATGTCTGGCCTGATAAATGGTTAGAGGCCCTTTCTCACCTTTGAGCATACAGTTAATATATAAAAAGCTGTAGCATGTTTTAGTCTCCTAAGTCTCTTTATTCACTAAATATGCTGCATTACATTAGTACACTGCAATTTCAGCCATTTCTAATTGTGTCATGCATGTGAATTTTCATTTTAAAAGTCCTGTATATCTAAATGTGCGATTTTTCTTGCATTACAGTAGGAGAGATGAGACTCCTTGTTGTTGATGGAACACTTGGTTGATGGACTGTTTAGATATTGCATAAAGCTAGTGATGGCTTCAGTCAGTATTACATGCTCAGAAGGCATAAGAAATCAAAAGAATTTGTATTGGGTTTCTGTGGCAAGGTTTTGGTAGCGGGGGGGGGTTACAGGGGCGGCTTCTGTGAGAAGCTGCTGG